>WKFP01014924.1:273189-318259 GCA_011057875.1 Pterocles orientalis | reverse complement strand
CCCCCCCCCCCAAAAAAAAAAGGCACGTTGGGAGCTGGTAGTTTCAACTCTGAACAAACAGCGCTGGTGAAATGCAATGAATTCCTTCCTCCCTTTGAGCACAGCAATAGGTGAGAGCTGTTTGGATCTGGCAAAGAAGAGGAACCCTTTTAAGATTAAACGAGACTAAGAGATGTGAGTGATGATACACCAGGGATTCCCTCCCATTCCTGCCTCCTGCATCCTTGCCAGACCACGACCAAAGGAAGGAAATGTAAAGAGCAGCCTTGCAGCAATGCACAAGGAAGGGCTTTAAAAAAACCACACATCCCACCAGTGACGAGGCTCATCCCAAAGGGGTGGATGGACTTCAGGAGAGGGACAAGCAGAGGTTTGGAAATGAAGAGTTCAGGGTCAGGTGAGAAGACCCAGGGGAGGATGGGGACCTTGTCAAGGATTTTTGCCTGGAAAGGCTTCAGTTGTAAGCAGAGTGGATGGATGTTCTCATGGAGCTGCAGGAGAACCTGGGGGCAGGAGGGATAGCACAGATGGTGGCAGCCACGCGCTTGGTTTTAACAGTGACAGGCAAGTTTTATATCCTGCACAGGAGAGAGTTAACAACAACGCTTTGTCTGGAGAAGTCACAATGACTAGAAATAACAACTTGGGGCCATAATTCTGTGATCTGTCACTACCAGGAAACGTGAAATCAAGTGACCTTTCTTCTCCAAGAGAGAAATGCTGTACAGCACCTGGAGCCATGACCCTTAAAATCCACTCTGACAAATTGGACGATAGGACATGAAGGAGAAAATGTCCTCTCCTTCCCTACCCCCAAATTTTAGCCTCCCAGTGAACTCCGCCTGCTCCGCGTGTAATGTGGCATCCCTTGCCGAGCAGAGACAGCTTTGCAGGAGACACACTGCATTTAGCGAAGCACAGGGTAACAATTCTATTTCTTTTGACAATAAGGAATAAATCTCCAAAGTCACTTGTTCAGACTACCCTTAAATGATGGGGGAGGGAGGGAAATTGATATTGGTTTTTTATGAATCTTCAGGTCAGGTATGTTAGAATCAACAGATTTTTGCATTAACCTCATTGCTTCACCACACTTTTGCCCTTGGCAAGGCATAATTAAGAAAGGCATGAGAATCTATCTGAATGTACCGAGAGGAAATTATTCTCCCATTAATGGCAGCAACTGCTAAACAAGCAGGCAAGCCGCGCTGCTAGCAGAGTGCAGCAAATGATGCAGGGCTGTGTTTAACCCAAAATAAGGATTTTCCTTACCAAAATTTTAAGGAGCAGCTTTTGAAATGAGGATTTACACCACATGTTGTTCTAGGGATTAACTTTTTTTCCTCCAACAACTGTATCCCTTGAGCTCTTCCATTTGCCAGTCTAAAATGATGATCACAGGGACTGAGCCTAAGCTAAAACCTTTTCATCACACTGAGACATGGCACTGTAACTGTCTTCACCACTTTGGTAGAAAGCAAAAGCTGCCGGATGGAAGGAAAAACCCAAATAAATTTTAAAAAAGGGGGGATTCAGTCAAGTGGGTCTGTCGGCTTGTGTTATCTTCATGCATTTGTGAAACTGAGCTTTAATTGACTGGCTGCAGTGGAGAGCTGAGAGAGAAAAGCTTGGTCTCAAGATGAACAGGCAGCCTAAAGCCTTGCGATCCTCATTCATTAGGATGTGTCAGAAGGGGAAGAGAAACAGCAATGCCTTTTACTCTTCCATATGAAGTTCCCAAAGTGTAAGTGGGAGGCGAAGGGTGAGTGTCACACTCGGAGCCACAGCCAGGAGCAATAACAAAATTTGCTCATCAGATTCCCTGTGACAACGGAGACCATCTTGGCACCTATGTGTTTCTGTCACTTTGTGAATTACTTCATTTCATTTGTGAAGGACAAAGCCCAAATTACAAGCATTGGCCAACCATCAGCCAGTCAGCGCTGGCTGCAGCAGGAGGAGCAGAAAGCCCTGCCAGCTGGGGGGTCTCACACCTCTCCCCTGCAGCCAGGCTGAGATGCAAGCCGGGGTTCAGCTCCCCTCCCTCCACAGTACCCCCACACAGATATGCCTTTCAATCTCAAGGAACAGCCACACCACTGCTGGCTGAGATCTGTGCTGCAAGCCAAGTCTCTTTGGCCCCAGAGACCAGGATCCCCAAGGAATGCAGGCTGCTCTTAAGAGGAGGGGGAGAAATACTTCCCTGACTAAAACAGGTTTCAGAGAACTTTGCATCTGCACCTCCAGCAGATGAGTGAAGAGTGGAGTGAAGAAATTCAGCAAAAAAATTTAGGGGAAGCCTCCTGGCTTCTAGTTGAGAGTCCCAAACACTACACTATGCCCTGGAGTCCCTTTAGCAGGTGGCTGATTTTCCTTCTGTCCTCCTGTCCTCATTCCCATCAGTAGGAGCTGCTCTTTCCCTGTCCTCCTGGTTATCTGGGCGCTCTGACTGTTTTTGGAAGAAACATGCTGCCCACTCCCAGTCACCAGGGATGCTGGGGACTACAACACAGAGAGCCACCAATCCCCAAAGTGTGGGAGTCTGGTTACTGGGAGAAATGGACACGGTGGTAAAGGGCTGGCAGGGAAATCCAGCAGCTGCTGGACCTGTGTGAAGCCCCCTTGAGTCTGAACTCCTGGGAAGCCTGAGAAATGCTCACAGTTTGGATTCACGTGACACAAACCAGACGGGAAGGAATGAGCAAGTGCTGCCACCGTATATGAGGAGGATTCAGCATGGTACCCTACACACCATGGGAACACAGCGGCCAAACACACATGAGTGGGTGCAAATGAGCCTGAGCTACGGCAACAGGCACAGCGATGGCCAGTGTTACCCCCCCAGTCATCAACCTTGCTGAGTGTGATGGGAAGCCTCACACCCAAGTGCAGCGGGCCATATGAGAAGGTGGTGGGTAGAGCAGGTTAACGCACCTTTTCTCTGAAGTTCATCAACAACAAACCATCTAAATTCCCTATGAACATTTTCTGCTTTTCAACAGAAACATAAAACTCTAAATGAAAACATTTTAGAATATTTTTGCGTAAAACCCATGGTATAACATAAACCTCAGGTTTTCAAGTAGTATTTTTGGTATAGTTCTCCAGACTGGTCTTAATTTTGCCAATTCCTTTAGCAAAAATATTTTTCATTTCCAATTCTTTGCTTTTTCTCTGTCTTAAAGAGCAGAAAATGTGCTGAAAATGTTATTTGTAAACATTTTCATTTAGATCCCAAAGCAACCATTACTCTTACCTAGCAGTGGTGATGCATGTAAGAGGAAATATATATGAATAGTGAATTCTAAACATAAGAAGATGAGTCTAAGCAGCCATTTCTTATAAGTTAAGAAAGCCATGAAGAGGTTTATGTGAAGCTAGCGGACCTTTTAATCTGTCTTCATATCTACATTAGGAGGAAGGTGCTTTTCCAGAGACATATGTGCATATGGGCTGCAGTACAAGACCAGGGAGACCTTCTTGGAAGCAGATTTATTTTCCAAAGAGGTACTTTCAGTCATTCCAAAACCCTTCTTGAAAGTATTGCTGAATCAGACTCCAACTCATGAAATCGTTTCAGCAGGACAATGAGGGACAATGCTACGCACGCAGACTCCAGCACACAACTAGCGACGTTACAGTTTTGGTGGGTGTCTTACTGGCGCCAGTGGAAGTTTTACCATTGATTTTGGTGAGTTTTCCCTGGTCTTAGGTAATAAACATTTGTTTCTTAATTTAGGGACAAAGACTCTCTCTTTTCTTACATATTTGATTTCATGTTAGGCTAATTATGAGAAAAAAACAGACATGAAATGATTATCACCAATATCAGGACTCAATCCTGTAAAGCCCTACTCAAGTCAGCAATCCCATCAGCTTCAATTACGAGACCCAGGCCAGGAAGGGCAGTCTAAATTTCCCCAGTTTCCACCTCATAAATGAAGCCCACACACAAGGAGAAATAACAGCCCCAATATCAGCCTCTGCTGATGGAAGTAAATCTCCTGATGATGCATCAGTAACGACATATTAATACAATGGTTCCTTTACATCTCTTTGTTAAAGCCAATACAGTACTTTCTTACCATTTTTGCAGACAGGACAACACTGTTCTGGTTCATAGACTGGGTTGACACACTCGGGAACTGCGCAGTCTGCTACAACACAGTGAACTTCATTGCTGGGCTCGCAGCGACACCATTCGCATGGCGAGGGCTAGGAACAAATCTAAAATTAGCCCATTTCCTCCTGTAGCTGACAAGTTTGCAACATTTCTATTTTGCCATAAGATAAACACATCAGCGTTCAATACCTCTTGACTGCATTCATTCAGCATGGGTAATACAAATTAACCTATCGGACAAAACAGCAACATCTGAAATAGGCAACCAGAACATCAGAAAAAACAGTGAGCATGATACCTGTTTTCCCAGAGAGGGTGTGGGGTTTTTTAACTTTCATGAGAGTTTAGGTCCCTTCGTCAAAAAGGCTGAGCTGAAGCTACCAGGGTTGTACCTCTGCTCTCCCCATCTGTATCTTACACGTTTGGCCAGGAGCAGAGCAGGATTTCTGGAAGAGCACCAGTGGTGGTTCATCCCAGGAAGGGAGGACTTAGTGGTTTTCTAGGTCATATTCCTATCTCATGCAGACCACCACTGCCAGTAAACACAAGCTGTCAGAAAGGTGCTGCTGGGGTGGCCTGTCCATCCGCCAGCCTCTTGCTGTGCTTTCATTCGTGCTTTTCAGAGCAGAGGAGAATAGTGTTGTTCTTCGAGGGGCAAAGCCATTTTATTCTGCATTTGTGCAGACCCTGCACCAGAGGTCTGTAAGCACTCCCAGGACATAATTGTTAGATCTGGTCCTGGCCCCACTCCTGCCTGTTTCAACAAGGTTTGTGAGAAACTGCCTCACACAGAAATTGTAAATAATTTAGAGCCTGAAAAATTCTGCTGAAGTCAGGGAGCTCTGGATTAAAGCAGCCAGCTAAATGGTTTCATTTCAGCTCCATCAATTCAAACAGGAATCTCTATCTACCTCCAAACAGTAGAGAGCTGTCACTGTCTCACCCTTTGAAAAGCTGTGGAAATCTGTTGAAAACCAGAAAGGTGTATGTTTTAAGGTTCCCAGTGTCCTTATGTGTGTACAAGTGTGATGAAAGGATGACAACAGAGCTGAGCAAGGAGAATAGGAGGAGAATTTGAAAGAAAAATAACTTCCTTTCAGTACCTGTAGGCTCAACACATAACTCCCAGTTCCTCAGCAACAGTATGTCCATCACTAACACTTGAGTGAGTAAATGTGGGTATTGGAAAAAATTCTGCTTTCCATTGCATTGGGGGGAATCTGCAGCAATGGGAATTCCTCCATATTAAGAACAAAAGTGAGATCCAAAGGAAAGGAGGATTCATCCCCATGCGTTTCAGATCCAAGCAACGTGTCACACATGTCTACAAGACAGATACAACCTGTAAGCCCTGATTCTGGCAGGTAAAAAGCTTTTCAGTTCACCTCTAAGAAGCTCCATATGCCTTGAGTCAAATAATTTATTCCCAGGAAATTCATTTCTACCTTAAAATGCACTAATTAAAGCTTCCCTAGCTTTGTCTCACTGTCTGCAGTCTATAATTCCCATCACCTCTCATCTGCTCACAGCTTTGGCAATTTAGATAAAATCAGCACTCCTAGAGCAAAGGAAGAAGCCTGTGGAGGTGGAATTTCTCTCTCTAATTATCTTTCCTCATCCAATCCTGCTCTGATTTCTGTCTGAAGCACCGGGAATCTAAATTCATTTGACTGACATTTCTTATTCAAGGCTATTTAATACGAAGAAACAATACAGAAGAAAATAGACAGAACTATTTGCTGAGGGATCAATAAGAAAATTGCTGCTTTGTTTTCACTCATTTTAATCGCTAATTATATGGAGCAGTAGAACAAGATCTTGTGATTTGTGGAGGCTTTCGCTGATGTATCCTTCAGGACTTGTCCCCAGCTTCCCTGCTCCAGTGGCTGCAATGCAAAGAAATACGCGACACACTTCCATGACTGCAGGCCAATCTACGGCTTAAGATGATCAGCACAAGCTGAAGATGCTCCTGAACAACTCTGAGTAAATGAGACATGACATACACATATTTTGCTTTTGCATTGTTGGTGTAACCTGAAAATGACACTGTAATAAACCATGATGTTGCCTGACACTGAAAGCAGCTTTTCAGGAGGGAAGAACCACACATAATTAAAGAAGGAGAGCACATCTCAGCAGTACAGGGAACAAGCAGCCAGCAAATGAAGAGGCTGCTTTGGCAAGAACAACCACTTTTCTCAGCCACCTCCTCTTCGCCATCTTATCAAGTTCAAGCTACTTGGTCTTGCCCCTAGGATCTTCCCCTGTCTATTTTGTTCACTTGCCACTGCCCCTTACTGTGGCTCTCACCCAGACGCTCATCTCCATGGGTGACTCCAGCCTTCCTGTCCACTTATCTTATGAACGTCTAGGTACTTTCCCCCATGGGGTGTGCTTTGGGATCTGATTTGCAAACCCCTGCCCTTTCAGAAAGGACTTTGGCCCAAGCACACTGATTGAGCATCTTTTTACTGTCTTCTGTGGGCTCTGCACCCGTGCTATTAATTTTCCTGGAGCTACCCTTTTTGTGGAATAACTACAGGACATTGTCCACAAAAGTCCCTTTATTTATTTACACAGTCATTATGTAGACCAAGAGGCAAAATGACCCAGTGAAGAAAAAGGAACCAGTGAAAGGTGTCCCAAAGTTTTGCTTCCTGATTCTTCCATCTACCTAATTTATTCTCATTTTTCTTATTTTGTCCCAGTGCAAGTACTGCTCACGACTAGGAGCATTTTACAGGATCTGCCTGGCAGCTCTGTCCGTCTTTGCAAGTCCCTGAATCTGGATTTAAATATTTATCCCCCATGGAAGAGAGACTGTTTACACTTTTGTAGCCACTGAAGTGCAAACATCAGCTAACACCAGTTCCTGAAAAGAAACTCTCATCACTACTAAAAAACAAAGCTGAAAAAAATACAGAGGGTTTCTAAAGCATGAAGGACAGAGGACACAAACGAGAGGCCAAGCACATGGGCAGTGCAAATGCTTTAGCAGCATCCCTTAAACTGATATTCGAGAAAAAAGTGTTAAGATCGAAGGACCATAAAAGGCTTGGGGCAGAAGAGAAACTTATTAACTCCATCTGTCCAAGGCAGAATAATTCTAAAAGACTCTCTAGGGAAGGATTTGTTAGGAAGGATTTCAAGAGATGGTGGTGCAGAAACATTCTCACCATTGTCCAAAAGGATGTTCACTGTATCCAGCCATAACACGGATACACGTCCCCACAACAACTGCACGGTTCCTTACTGTTCAAGGTATGTTTTAAGAAATGGACCTACATTAAAACCAGATGAGCAAACTGGGTCCTTTTGGAGAAGCTCTCAGTACAGCACTCTGACTTAGGAAAACTGGTGCAAAGCAGCCGAAATTCTTCTTACCTAGTTTTCATGTACAACAAGGGTGAGAGCACTAACCCTCAGAGCTAGTGAGGAAATACATTCTTTGATACTGCTGTCAGTGCAGGGGCCGAGTCAAGCCAAGTAGGTGGGAAGCAGATGTGGCCATCATCTAACCACCATCCAAGGGCTTTTGAGAACAGATGAAGTGGGACACAGAGCACACAGGACCTTCTCAGTCTCAGCACTGACCCTGATCCACCTCTCCTTTGGCCAGTTGCTTCAAAGAGATCAAAGAAGCACAAAGATGGGACCCTAAATATTCCTGTTTACAACTACACCTAAGATCACGGCCCAACTTCAATTTCTCTTCTGGACCATTGATCTCAAGGAGGCCTGTGACCCCAGGTTTGGCTGGGAGGGCAGGTTCATTCCCGGCTTCTACCAGGGGATGGTCCCATCCAGCACAGCGGGGCAGCCGGAGGAAGGAGCCAGCGCTCATCCGGTTGCATGGCTGGAACACCTTAGTCTCAGGTGCTGTCAAATATGAAACATCTGCCATCAGCAGAGTTTGTTATCAAAGAAAGAAGGAAGGAAGGAAAATTAAAACAGAGAATAGAGAATACGCATGGCTAATAAAGATTTTATGTGCATGAGCACATAATGATAAACTTGATAGATGATATAAACAAACAAATGAAAAAGGCAGCAAAGGAAACAGAATGAAAAATGAGATAGACCCTGAGCAAGGGAAATCAGGAAGCCAAACAAGATGTAGATACCGTCTGATCTCCTAATCCTCCCTGTCACTCCCATACACACACCAGCTCCCCACCAATTTCACCCTCTTTTTGGAAGTAAATGCCAGCACATGTAGGAATTACGATTGCTAACATCATACAGCTATTCCTCACGGTGATAATGGGCTCCCTTCTCTTGGGAAGAGAGCAGTCCAATAAATCCTGATAACTGAATCACAGAACAGCTGACTAGAGGGCAAATGCAAGAATTAAGATCGTGTGTCCTTCTTTAGTCAGCTACTAGGTTTCATAAAACCACAGAAATTTCATACCTTTGAGAGCTCTGTACTGGAGGGCTCCAGCAGGCCCCCAAGTCATCCAGAAGGATGTCCAGTGGTGGACAGAGAGATCACATCATCAAACAATTCTTCAGGAAAACAGCCTAAAATACTAATTCTTCCCAAAATTAAGGGAGAGGTGGAGAAAAGAAAATGGATATATATATATGTGAAACATTACACTGCAGCCCTCCTCTTCCCTGCTTCCAACAAGCATTTCTCTGTCTACACAGCTGCTTGTCAATCACTCAGCTGCTTCTACACAAACATCTCCAGAGAGGTGAAAAGGGAGTGATTTACCTAAGCCAAATGAAATGCTCTGAAGATGACATCTGATTGATACTTTTTCTTTACCTGTTTGTTCTGTCAATCAGCAGCAATTTTCCTCAGTTGTTGCACTGCTGTCACATTCACCAGGCTAACTGTGGTTTCCAGGCACACTCATTTCAGCCCTATCCGTGGGCTGTCACCCAGCTCAGAAGAGATCTCAGACCAAGTTTTAAGGCTGCAGTCTTCTGTGATCAGCTGTGATTAATCCAGCTGGCTTCACTCGGGCTCGGAGTTTGAGGCTCGTGCCCCTCCAGGAGCTGGGGAAATGCTGCCCATTTTCCAAGCAGCTTTCTGGGAGCAAAGTGCTATTTGGCACCCAAGTACTTCAAGAGCCAGCGGATCTTGTATCATTAAAATGGACTATACACAGACCTGTTACTCCCTGAGACTTCCCGCTCTATGAATTTAGATGCTGGCTCCCGATTTCCTCCAGGCGTGTTTAGCACAGCCACCTCCTGCGACTTTGGACCTCTCCTCACCTTTTCAGGAAAAGCCTTTGAAACGCGTGGTACTTTCTTTGTATCTGAGTTTTCTGCCTCATAGAAGAAGGTTTACATCTTTGCTGGGGCTAGTGTACAGGATGCTCGAAGCTACTGCAAATTCTTGCAATTGCTCTCTAGTCATCTGTTCTGAGATCCAGTTATCAGGATTTATCGGGCTGCTCTCTTCCCACTCCACCCTACACTCTCCAGCTAAGCTTGAAGAGGGTATTTGTACAAGAATGTCCCATAATCCCATTCTCAAAGACTTCATCTCATTGACAAGACCTCATGAAGTGGTCACACAAGGACCATGCCCTCGTGCTGTCTGACTGTTGCACAGCAGCCCTTCAATTATACACAGCCACTAGCACACAACTACAGAACAATACAAACTTTCCAACCATTATATCACAAATACTTGACATTTCTTTTGAGGAAGGAAATAGAAAAGCTTCATAGAAGTGTTTACAGCTATCTAATCATGTTACAATAGACACATACTGATCATCACGCAAGGACTGTTCAAGTTAGTAGAAGACAGTCTAAGTATTTCCACTGAATTGAACAGACCTGTTATTGGGGCCTGCGATGTTTTTCACAGTCAAGTAGGTATATTTACAACGTGGGCAGAGCAACTGGAGAAATCTGCTTGGCTGACTGGAATTTGAAATGGTGTATAACTGAGAAAGTAAGCCAGTGAGCTTTCCTTCTGAGCCGCATGGAAACCCAAGGATCCATCACACCAGGGCAAATGCAGAGCAGGTGCCAGGACTCTTGATATCACTGCACACCATCATCAGGCATGTTAGCTCCCTCCTCCTTTAAACACCAAAAAGGAAATGATGTATATGTATATGCCTTTTCTAGATTATGCTACAAAAGCAAAAAATGCTTTTCATGGTAGTTTTACTGAATATGGAGTTGCAATGCTTTCTCCCCCTTGGAGAACACGTTAGAAAAAGGAGTGCAAACCCCTTAAGAAGAAGGAGGTGCCATCATCTTCATTTCTATTGATGTCAAGGTGGTTTTGAAGGCAACGGATCTAACCTGGTACTTCTGCTCACGTTTGCCAGTACCTTGCCTTAGATTTGGCTCCACCAGCTGTACCCACATGCACCTCCTGCCTCTGTGTCCCTGGGAAGGACTGCACGTGTCCCATCCCTGTAAGCGCTGGACTCAAAGGGAAGGAAAGCTGAAAACCATCACTGCTGCCAATCTCTCCATCTTTTAGTTTTCAAGCGTGTGCCAGCGCTCATACAGATAATCACATTCAGCCTCCCCCCTCAGACAGGCTCAACTGATGGCATCCTGCTCTATGCAGACAAAACAGCAGGAAAAGCAGAGCGAGGTAAAGTGAAGTCTGCCAAATTGGGCATTTAGATCCTAAGAGTAGCTGTAACTTTTAATGACACTAAGGACAACGCCAATTCTGATGGAAATTATTTTTGTAGCTACAGTTTCAGGTGGTGAATTTACTGGCAGGAAGCAAGAAAAGGAAGAAAGTTAAAAAGGACCTGATGAACAAAATCGGAGGCAAAAATGGTTTCCGCATTTACGGCTGAGGTGGGAAGTCATAAACCAGGGGAGATGAATAAAAAAGAAACCAGGATAGCATTCATTGAAGATACTCCTGGAGTCAAAATTAGAATCATTTTCATTGTTATTGAAATTGCCTGTGATCTCAGGCAGATTAGCAGGAGATTGCAGGAAAGTTCAGAGAAAGCTTTCAACCGAGAAATTTTGCAGGTGCCAAACCGTGGAGAACGGGCTAGCTAGTGAGTCCCACCGCAAGGTGAGACTGAAATCAGCCCATTTCTCTTCTGGGCTGCTCGCTTTGCCTTTACTACTAGCAGTGCATAAATAACTGCCTAAATGGTGTTAAGAGTTTGGCAAATGGCTCCTTTTTGTCTGGGTGTGCTAACACAAGCACTTGCATGGGGCAAAAACTTCACTCATTTTTGTCACTTATTTAAAAAAGAAATCATCCATCCAGCTAGTGGAGACCCAGGATCAATTACTCTATGGAAATTGCAATGACTTGGATTTTCCACAGGTGGAAAGTTGCTCGAATAAACAATCTGGTGAGTGATTATTAGACGAGTACAATCACTGAAAACACCATCAGGTTGCAAATGATTTTGCAACAGCAAAAAACTACTAAGTCATGAGATAATTTATTTGCAGTGAAAAAATGGAGCTGTATCCTACTTATATAGAGCACTAGCAATACAAATGAACTGTGCCGTCCAAAAATTGAAAAATGCTTGCACCATACTGCAGATCAGCTGAAACAAGGAGCTGGCTTCCCAAGAAGCAGCAGGAGTGGATGCTGAGATATTGTATTTCTAAGGGAGATCCCAACACGCACACAAGCATTACTAATGTAAGACTGAAATGAAATGACACATTTCTCATTCAACTGAAAGGACAAGACAGATACAAACACACAACTGAAAATACTTCCTATGAACAGTGGCTCCACCCTGTACTCAAAGCAGCTCCATCACAAGGAGGTTGAAGACTTCCCTATTTTATTGGCCTACAGATGCTGCAGCAGTCCAAGCAAAGCTCGGTGTTAGTTACTCTTAACCAGTGCTTGTCTGTTCACAGCTACAAGACTCTTTCCAATAGGCTGGTGTCCTGGCTTGGATTCTGGAGATGGAAAGGCACAAAGATGCTGTAATCCCCCCAGGTTAGGTACACCTCTCCTCCCCTCAGCCCCACACCATGACTGTCAATACCTGGAGACAACATTATCCTTGCCATCCTTTTGTAATAATTCCTGGGGAACTATTACAGATCAATAAGCCAGGTGAGGGAGAGAAGCACCAAAGATATGCCTCACCATGTGTATCCAGGACCCACATCTGGTGATTCAGGATTCCAATGGCATTAGGAGCTTTGTACTCTATATCTGCCATGTGCCACACAACTTGATGGGTTTAAAAGGCTCCTGGAACCATGTCTGGGTCTGGAGAGTGACTCCTCCACTAGCTGATGAGAGAACAACCTTAAGCCCAGCCCTGGCCCTTTTTCCACAGGATCTGTGGATCTGCAATCTCATAGTTGCTTTGATCTCCTGAGAGCAGCAGTGGAGCTTTCCGTAACAACATGACTTTGCACTTCTTTCTAAGAACGCTCTTTGTTTTGATATATATCTCATTTTATTCCTTGCAATAGCTGCACCTCACCTACCTTGGGGCTGAGCAGACTGGAGTTCTCTATTACTTTGGAGTAATTTTTATGGCTCTATTACAGTACTTTTTTAGCTCAGACATGCCCAGTGCACAGTGACCAGGACTCCTTTTGAAAGGTTACAGATATGACAGATGGGACTGTGGCTCCAACATGCGATGCACAGTCCTGTCTGCACAGACACAATGTTTGCGTGTGCTTCACATTTGTTCAGCTCCTTTTAGTGTCAACAGGGAAAGCAAGCCCAGCTGGCAGCTTCCTGCCCTCCACTCCCTCCCTGTCTGCTCTTGCAATGAAGGAGCCTCATCTTGGAGAAAGCCTCCTGGGGTAGGGAAAAAGGAAGCAAGGACCTGGTCAGAAAGGTGATCCTTTTTGTATGTGTTTTCTCTATACCTGAATCTGCTGTTCCTGTCTTCATTCATGCTGAAAGATGGGAGAAGGCGGTGAGATCAGCTCTATGCACTGATAAAATACTGGATTTGTATTAAGGAGGTAGGCATAACACAACCAGCCATCACTGTGGAGGAGACTTGGATTTTGGTCCCATTCCTTCTCCTGCAGTTTTCTGCCTGGATCTTCAGATGCACTTTCCATAGCCACTGTCCAGGCCAGGTAGATTGACACCAGTGTTGGATTTGGCCCTGTGACTCTTTTACTTACAAGATACCCAGTTAATGGCTGTTTGGCCAAACTGAATGCAACCTTTGTGGTCAGTCTGCTTCATCTGAAGATAAGCTCCATGTCCCCACGCAGGTCAGGCAGCTGGAAATGATCACCCCGAGGGGTGACTCCCGGCTGGGTCACGGCAGCTAAGGGAAGGCGTGAGCTCCTCTTGCCGTAGGCCCCATGCTGTAGATTTCAGTGCTGTATCACTCTCAGCTGCAGTGTTTTGCACAGTTCTTCATCTCTTGTGCCCTCAGGGAAGCCAGTCCCATCCCACCGTGAACCGCAGTGGGATCTCCTGTGTCCCACCACCACACCAATATTCTCCCTCTTTCTCCCCAGAGGAGCAGCTCCTTCCTCAATACTTCACTCTTGCTCACCTCTGCTGATCTCAGCGTTCCTTCCAGCACTGGGGCTGGAGACAAGAGCTCGTTACCGATCTCCATTAACATGTTATGTTGCTGTATCACCTTTTTCTCCTCCCAAGGAAAGACACGTTGGCTGAACCCAAGTCTACGTCCAGGGAGCAGTCAGGAGCTGACTTGCTTTTTTCCTTTACATTGCTGAGCGTGCAGGAGCTCAAGGGTGCTGAGCGCCCATGATTACATCTCCATGTGCCTTCCTTTTTCCTTCGCTGTCTCCAGGCCCTGCTTCAAAGCCCCGTCCAGCCAAGCAGTGAGTTGTGCTTGTACCAGTGGGTTAACACCATGTGTCAGCCTGGGTTTTGCTGCGGTTTTGGTTTCCTTCGCTCCTGGGCTTTGACACTGGTCCTGTTTCCTTTGCATGTTGAGAGGCAGGAGAGGGGCAAACACATCGCATCAAATACTGAGTTGCTCCTCGTTGCTTTTTCTCTCTCATTCTCCATTATCTGTTCTTTTTTGATAGCCTAGCCTAACTTTCCACTTTCTGTCAGCTAGCAAGGCAGATTATACTTCATGGAAGCTCCCTCAGGCAAATCCTTCTCTCAGGTCAGCATCCTGCAAACTCCACAGAGGGATATCTGACTGGTACCAAACTTTACACCAGCCTAGCATCCCAGTAGGCCACCTGTGCTCCATGGAGCTGCAGCCTTTCGTAGCAGCAAAGAACCTGCCCCACAGAACAAATCAGCTCTTTAGCAGCTGGTACTATGGAGAAGGCATTTTCCAAAATGTCCCCTCCAGCCCTTGCATCCAGTTGCTATTGCTTAAACCCTCAGGAGAGAAGCCAGCAGGGTCCGGGAGGTTTGTGTCCCTCTGGGGATTTTACCACATTTGGTTATGAGCACAAGCTGGGAAGGATGCGAAACGAAAATGAGTTTGAATAGGTTACCCGTGAGGAGAGGATGCATTGGGGTCTGCTAACACAGGGAGCACACTGGGTTAACCCTCAGAAAGGTTTCCTGCCCAGGATGACCACAGTTAACAGACTGAGAGATTACTGGCTTTGAGGAGCTGCTTCAAACCCTAATGCTCCTCCAAACATATTGATTTTATTGTAACTCCCAAAGAACCACCGCTGGACTGTGCCACAGAAAAAAGAGTAAGGAAGCCTAACACTACGTGTATTTTTTTTATTTTGCAACTAGACTGAGCACTGTCATTACATGACTTATCTAATTATAGTCTTAAAAACAATAACTAGGATAATTAGCTAATTGAGCATTATTTTAAATGAACTCAATTCTGCGTAAAGCACATTCCAGTAGCAAGAAACACACACCTGCACTTCTCTCTGGTAGGAAATGGTTGTCTAAAAAAATTCTTGGCTATGATCTCTTGACATTTCTATGGATGACATCCTTCTTCAGCAGCTGAGACCTGACGACTTCATGCTCAACATCCCAGCAGTAACATCTTGGGTGACAGAGACGGACATACCTTGGGTGAGCCAAGGGACCAGCGCTTCTCTCCTTGGCCCCACTGAGCATTGTCTGGCACAATAATAAAGCCTCAGACTTGATTATACCACTCTTGGAAGGAGCTGGTAGGAGTCGCATGTACTACACGTCCCATTTTCTTCACAGCACGGCTCTAGCAGCAATGGAGGGAGGGGGAGTGCCAGAGCCTCTTCCCCAGCTGTGCAGAGATATCTCCTCTCTTCCAGTAGCTCTCTGGACAGCCCCCAGATCTGGAAGCAGAGCCAACAGGCTATTTCCTGGAGTGAATATCTGAAAACCCAGCCACAGCTTTGGCGGTACAAACGTTGGGCACGTGCTAATTCCTGTGTCGTATTTCCTGGAAAAACACCAAACCCTCGGGGTTGTATGTACAGGCCAAATTCTGCACTGCACTCCTGCACTGGTGCACTGTGATTACAACACGTGGGCTTGTGCTTAATTCCTGCTGATTTTGAATCAACGCTTGAAGTTTGGGTCTCATCTATTTCAATGGGGAGCTTTGAGAAAGCAGCTGGCACCGCTGAGCTCTGAGCTGTTGGGGCCTCCATGCCTTACTGTGATCTGGGGAACACAGCAACATGGGTTTTTTGTAGCCAAATTCTGAATACAGCCCATCTTCTTTCACCTGTTGTAATAATATACTTGTGCAAAATGTAATATACATGTTACAGAATCAGTAGCTAAGCACGTAACATAATTTAAAACCCAGGTATCACTATAGATCAATATGTGACGTGCCTGTCTATTTTAGTATGTTTTCTTGGTACAAATTATGACAGAAATACAGTAAGTCGGTAATTTCAGATTCCTTTGCATAGACATTGTCACTGTAATTTTGCCAGGAGGGAGATAATAAATCATACTTTTCCATCTGACTGATGTTCTGTTTCCCCTGTCTGATTTCAATGGCTGTATGCTATCTTCAGAGCTGGCATTGTTCATGGCTCCTTTTATTAAAGCACAGACACATTATTGAAATTTCTTTTGTATTATGATCTTCTAGCCACATGTGAAATTGCAGAACACACAAGAAGAAGGAAAAAAAGCCCCATTTGTTTGAGTCATAGTAGGAAAAAAAAACCTGGTGCACCCATCTTGGAGAGAAAAATGCCAATATTAAAACTGGGGCCCCACGCTGGCTTGCATTAGTAATCAGTTTCTTGGAATTAATGAGCAAAGACCTAAAAACTACTAGTGATTTGGATGACTGCTTTAGCATACTACCAAGACGTTTAAATGATACTTGTTCTTGCAATGATTTGAGCTCTTGCCATGATTTGAGCTCTTTCCAAGACCTACCAGGAAACTGAATGCTCCTATTACAGAGGAGAGGCTCAGTAAAGAACCTTCCTTTTCTCCCCACTCTGCTTTTCCAGTAGCCTAACGAAGCTCCTCAGATTGAAGGTGTTGAATCTCTGCTCTTTCACATGGATATAAACCACAGCATCCCCAGTCCAAACCTGCAGGTGGACAGTTCAGCACACCTGGGCAAGGCTGAGGGACACTTGGAGCAGCCCACCGCACCACCCCAGGCACCGGATGGTTCCACACTTCTCTCCCACACCTTCTCTTTCAACCCAGTGCTGTTAAAAAACCTGAGTTTTCAGCTAACAGCATCATCCCGTCAGTAATGCTCCAGGAACGTCCCAAGTGTTTCATTCATATTTGATACGGTTGCACTCCCAGGCTGGGTAACTAGTGGTCAGAGCAAGGCTGTAGTTTGCACCACTTAATTTCTGTTTCTGGCATGGTTCTGGGAGTGGGGAGCTGTTTCTTATTTTCATTGTGTCCTTTTCTCCAGTGGCAGAATGGACACACTGCATTTCAGGGATTGAGAGATGCTGGGATAGCTGCTGAATACACTCTTGCATGTGCTAACGCCTTTTGATGAGAGGTCTTATTTTTGTGAAGTTACATGGAGATAATTGCATTAATAAAACATTTTTAAAGAGCATTAACAAAGGAGAAGGAGGTGCCGCTATTCTGAAGTAAAAGTTTCTATAATGAGCTTAGAATTATTATATGATAATGCTATGCTTATATAGTCCCTCATTTATTTTGAATTCTGATTATATCCTGAAGATCCCTGTTAGGGCCATGATCCCTACTGTGCAAAGTGCTGCTCAAGAAGACGTAAGGCCAGCGAGATACAGGAGCCCTAGCTGAGGGACTACAGATGATTTGTGGACAAAACAAAGCAATGAACATAAGATATAGTGGCAGGAAATATGGGAAAGACAAATAAAGTAGAACTCCAGCAGTGAAATCCTGGCTCTTTTCAAGTCAGTGGAGACTTTGCCCAAGAATGAAACTAAAATTTCTCCTTCCCTGTTTTGTTTTCCCCACAGTGCAGAGGCCTGCCCACCCTTCTTCCACCCCTCTACCCTTGCTTCTATCCCTCTACACTTGTGCTTGCTGCAAGGGGCACACATTGGGCATCACCTAGGGACTTTTGAGCAAGGATGGGTTTGGGAGAGGAACAGCGAAGGTGGAAGGGGAGAGAACAAGGAGGTGAAGTCATTGGAAAGGGTAGGCAGATGCAAGGCAGTAGCAGAGGTGAAGCACTGGCAGAGCCCATGGCTGGAAAAACCTGCAGCGCTGTGCTTGGCACAAAGCAGGGTGGTCACTGAAGAGCACCCAAGAAATGTCCTTGATGTTCAGAGCTGCTTCCAAGCTCAGGTTCACAACTGCAGGCCAAAGCTGCTCTTGTGACATGAGTATTACCAGGAAGACTAAGTTGTAACGCCAAAACGTCTTCTGTTCCCCTGCAAAGGATAACTCACCCAATGTCCTGCCAGGCACAGGGAGGTATTTTAATGTCTGTGTCTGGAAAATATCTGCCATTGGCTTTGAGAAAGATGGCACAATGCTACCAAAAAACATGTCCCCCGGACTCACTCTCCTGCAGGGACAGGGAACAGTTCCTGCCTGCAGGGTCTAAAATGAGGAGAATGTTTCAAGACAGTCTTGACAGTCTCTCGTGAACCAATCATCTATTCCCCAGCAATGGTATTTTCCTACATATTCCTATAGGTCCACAGACGTTTATTCTGGGTATGCCTGTATTGGGTGATGAGAGATGCAGGAAGTTCACAAGGGATGATGGACTTCTCAAACTGACAACCTAGTAATTGTCAGAAGGCTCCTCACTGTGGCTACAATTGTACCTCAAACGAGGCTGTAAATTGCATTTCTTAAATGCGGCTAGGCGTGCACTTCTCTGTCAGCAAGTTAGGCAGGAGAGTAAAAACTAATCAGCACTTAGGAAAACTGTTGTCTCACTGACATTTGCATGATTTCCCCACAAGCTGCCAATGAACATCCCTCACACTGGCTTCTGTCTCCTTAAGGTTACAGAAGCTGCTGTTTATTTAAAACACAACTGTGTATACTTACAAGAACTGAGACTGCTCTTTGAGTTGTTATTTGCTTATTTTCTCTCCCTGAGAAGAGAGAAGAGGGTTAACATCCTCCCTGAAAGATCTCTGTTAGCACAGGCGAGCACAGAGCACTTGAGACACGGACCTTAACCTCCAGGACTGAAATCAAAACACGGCTGATGTGTGGGAGAAAAGCAAGCTGTTAAGTGACCCTGAAAGTCCCTGTCAGATCTCTCTGAAGAGAACAGAGACTGCCTGAGACTTGCAGCATCCTTCACACCTTTCCTGCAGCCACCGCAGCTGCATGTCACCCCATATTTGCCTCTGAGAGCGACTGGAGGAGATGCAGGAGACCACATTTGGGGCCGACAGCGTGGAAAATGAGGTTGGAAAAGACAGAAAAGGATCCCAGTAAAAACCACCAGACCTCACCTTTCTCCTGCATACGGCTCCACAGGAGTCAAAATCCTGAACACCAGGCAGCAATCTACATATTAAATGAGTTTGAGTTGGATCTTGATTCAAATTCAGGAGACTGTGCTGATCTTTTCTGTGAGGGTTTCCAGGCGGAACCACCGCCTCAGCTGAAGTTGGGGATAAGTCCCAAGCAAACCAAGGGATGGGGCAGGTTTCTACGGGCAGCTGGGGCTCGAAACCCAAAAAGATCTCCCAGAACCCACTACAGAGCTATGAAGATGCTACACAGGGTTACTAAACCATCTGTCAGGGACACAAGGTTTAACAAAAGGACACAAGAAAAACTACGAATGGGTTTAGATTTTACAACTGAACTTCAGCATTTCATTTGTACATGTTAACTTAGGGGCACAAGCACAAACATTTGGACAGCTAAGCTAGACAGCTTGTTATCATGCTTGTATTTTGCACTTATGATTGCCATGAGTAAAAAGAATCAGAGGCACATGATCAGTTCACTAGAAGAAGATAAATATTCAAGAAATAGGTCTTTATAACTACTCCTTTACCCTGAGATAGCTACAGTTACTGTCAGTGGTAAGAAAAAAAAGATTAAATTGCATTTGGATTTCTCACCTCAAACCTAAACAGAAACCTAGAAGCGAGACAGGAAAATTCTCTCAAATTGGAACCTCTCACAGATTTTGACATCCTAGGGAAAAAAACCCCAATCCTAATTTGTGAAAGATCAGGCAGCTGAAATTTCTACAAGATGAGTCAATCCCGGTAATAATACTACTAGAGCAAGTATGAATGTTTGCGTGCAGACACACAGACACACACTTGCAGAAGATTTTTAAATGGAGGCTAATTTCAGCTGTAACCAAGCAGTGACAAGCACTTCTACGGATGATGATTCGGAACCTACGTATCAGTGAAAGTATCAAGTGGGTTAAAAGGGTTACGAGCCCTCACAAACAATGTCTCCGTTTCCACTGGAAGCAGTCTGGTTTCCAGTCAGAACGACAGAGAAAGCCTCTCCTCTTTGGCAAAGACAGACTTCAATGTGTGTGGAATGGACTGGAGAAAGTTTGCAGACCTTATAAATTCAGCAGGGTGAGGGAAAAGCAGAGGTCCGAGCCTGTAAAAACCCATGAACTGCTGAGAATTTCTTCTGTGGACATAGCAGACAAAATCTGTGTTCTGTTGAAGTAAGCAGCAAAATGCTTGGATGCTTCAATGCAGTCAAGATTTCACTTCATAGCAGCAGTTTCCTGAATCTTGAAGTTCTGTCTTTCCTATAGCATTTATAAACTTAAAGTTCACATGTGCTCCTTTTTTTTCCCCTCCTAAAACACGCCTGGAATTGCACAAAAATCTTCCATTTCTTGTATCTCTTCCATTACTTAGAGGAAAAAATGTTTCACTATTTATTCTGGGTAAACGCATAGATTTGAAAAAAAAAAAATCGCTTTCTGTCCTACTCCACAAGGTATCGAGCTCTCAGCAAACACAGGTCCAGGTCAAAAGCTCAACCGTCAACTAAATTAAGTTTGAATCTCAAGTGAGTCCTGGACTGCAGGTTCCCATGTGCCAGAGTGGTGTGCCACCATCTACTCGGCATTTCTCAGAGGACACTGGAACTTCACTTCCCACGCAACACGCCAGTTTTTGAACACAGCAAACAATGAACCAGAAAGCTCTAACTTCTCTAATAGCCCTCCTCCCCTAAATTCTGTTTCTCTATCCTTTAATACGTTACCAGGTGCAATTATTTCTTTCAGGAAAAGTGATTAGTACTTCTGTACTTCATTCACATGTGGAAGATATTTGAATGAGGACATCAATCTCATCATTCTCCCGCCAAAATCTCTCCAAGAAGAGTCCTTATAACTTATCCATCCTGAAATCTCTCACGTAAGAACCTGACCATGTGTCAGAATTACACCTAAGCAGGACGCTTCACCACCTGACAACACAGCAGTCCAAACGGGACCGCTGAAGCATGATTTTGGGATGAAGCTGGGCTAGGTCTTCCGAGGGCAAGAAGAAACTGTTAATGAAACAGTTCACAAGAGCAGCATCCTCACACCCCTCAGCAAAGCAAAGCAGAGAACAGGTTGATCAGGATGGCCCTCTGGAAGATGTTCCTCATGTATTTGTTTTGCCTTGTGTCTATGACATTAAGCTGTCTTCCCCACACAGAGCGACTGCAGTTACAGACGGACAGAAGATTAACATAAGCCACACAAGACAGAAGAAAGGAACAAATACTACCTTCACTGAAATTACAGTATCTGGGAAAAAGCAAATCGCGACCTCTGCTACCAAGAACTTGTGAAGTACACAGACCTATATGGAAGCATTTTCATTGTGAGAAAAGAAAATAAACTGGCAAGTGTATTATGAGATCAGGCATACAACCACAAAGAGTTACAGGCTGTCCTTAATTATGGAGGTACGAATGTTGAAGCCATGCAACCTGGGAGAACAAACTCGTGTACACCTGCTGCCTTTGCAGACCCTGCTCTTCACTGTGAGATGCTATTTTCCTCAGCAGAACTGCAAGCATGCAATCTAACTCATTAGAATGAGAGATGCAGGTTGTGTAAAGAGTAATGGTTTTTAAAAATCTGGTCTTATTTTTAAGATATATTCCAGAAGGATTTCTCTACAACATCCCTAACAGGAACTCAACTATTACAATTAAGCCCCCTACTTGTTATTACTTGAGATGGTCATTTGCCTAGAAATTAATCTGCCATTCTAGATAGCCTCGTCACAGTTGAAATGAAAATATTAAACGTATCTACTTGCTTGCATTCTCATACAGTAATGAGTTACAACTTTCAGTACTCTGCCATCAATTTTTGCTATCCAAATTGGAAAGGGGTCCTTAAAAAGCACTCAGTATTGGTTTACCACCATTTTTACAGACACCATTGGTAGTCCCACCTGATCCATGCTATGAGCAAAGAAGGAGGTTGTCCAGAGCAGCAGATTGAGAGGGCTGGCATTTCACTCGGGGGCTTTTGACTGACCACTGGTCCTCACTTGGGGCACATGAGGGAGGAGATGGCAGATTAGCCAGACCTGCATCAAAGCTAAAAGGGTCTTCAGCTTCAGCACCAATTAACAGCAGTAAAAAAATACTAGGCACCTTTCAGAGTCCCCAAGAGAAAGATAATTCCTATAGCAAACTTATATTAAACACTGAAAAAAGAGTTTCATACCTTAAATTCCTCCAAGATTTTGTAATTTTTCCCATGATATTCACAAAAGTTTTTCACTTCTTTGCATTCCGGACAGCATCCATTGTGTTCTACTTTTGTACACTTTGGATGGATTTTAGGGCATTCTGGTTGATCGCAAACAGGTCCATCCTCAGTACAGACACAGGGACAGTTGGAATGTCCCGGGAAAAAACGTTCTCCCAGTTTGTACACAAAGCCGCTGTCATCCACACAGCCCTTCCCTCGGTAGTCATCAAAGATCAGATTGTCATTACTGGAGGTCTGGTCCCCTTCATCAGCAGGGTAGTCTTCATGACTGATGGCAGCTGGAGTGACCAAAGCAGGGATTACAAAGAGAAGTATCCAGACTTCATGGATATGAAGAGCCATCCCCCTCCTCAGCTTCTCCATGGGATCTCAATGCCAGATAGAAACAGCTGCTTCCATAGGGAGACCAGTCTTATGGTCTGAAAACAAATATTAAAAAGTGAGAACAAACTCAAAACTCTAAGGAATATTGACTTTATAAATGCAATACTTTCAACCAGCACCCAAGAGTAAATTAGTGCTTTCAAACTGCACAGATAACTATCATAGTTTCATTTGAATTAAACCTCTTCTCAATTACTGTTAAAGAGAATAAAGCATACGAAATATATAAATTAGACACATGCTTATAAGCATATACCCACAAATTATCTCAATAGAAATGGTGGCTCACACAATCATTTTTACTTCCCTCGCTTGTGCACTTGAGTTTTCTGATGTACCAGAAATTAAACTAGCTCCCTGAAACTGCATGGTGATGGGCAGCTCAGAGGGATTTGAGCCTAAGTTTAAACATAGTCTTAACCTCCCGCTGTGGCCAATGTCCCTCTGTGCTACACACAGTGCACAGCCCACTTCATTAAACTCGGGTGGGAAACCCAAGTCGAAAAATTAGAAAAGCATAATCTGTAGGTAGATCTGCGTCCAGTATGAAAGATGGTGCTGGGTTACATCTGGTCTGTGAGAGGTAGAATAGCACAGAATTTTATATACAGCATTTTTGAAGAGGAAGAGGGGCTACCTGGGCTATCAACACAGCCCAGCCTGCGGCAGGTACATATAATCCCAACAGAAGCAAAGATGTAATTCACCTTCTCCATTATTCAGCATTTCAGTAATTCCCAGAGAGAAACGCAGAGAGCAGGATGTTAAATGCCTGTGTAATGCATGGAGCTGCTGAAATGCATTTGTTTCATTAAGCTGCAGCCTTTCTAAAACTTCGGGAGCGAAGCAGCATGGCCCGACCTCTGGAGAGCTCTGCTGAAGGGGAGGACAGACCCAGAGAGGGAGGGGAGATTCACACTGCCCCCAGGGACAGCCAGCTCCAGGCGAAGGCTCCTGTGCGTGTCTTGGGTGCGCTATTGGCTGCCCGCGGTGCCACATCACTGCCACCAACACACCGTCCTGCCTGCGCACCAGCCAACTGCTGCTGCAACCCCAGCAGCAAAACGGTTTCTGACCTTTCTTAAGAGAACTGGGCAAAGTATTACAGGAAACTTTTAAATGAGATGAAATATTAGCATTGTATGGATTGAGGAATGACGGAGGCAGTTGCTGGCACAAAAAAAGGACTGTTTGGATGTGTCTGTCATTCCTTCTCCCTTCTCAGGAGCGTGCACACACAGATACACACAGTATATACAAACATGCATTAACCTACGCACACAGCACACAAACACCTACTCCCCCTCTACCCCTTTGGGAGGTATTTTTTATGTATCGGGATTTTTGGTAGACTGCAGATATCCGGCAATTAATTCTTCCTTAATTGAAGCAAAAAAAGCAGCAGCAGGAGGAGAAAGCTTTAATCCTAGAGAAGCTGCTAAGGGATCCTGTTGACAAAGCAGTTTTTCCAAAGCCACAACAGAGGGAGACACCGGATATTACACAAGCTTTATCAAATTCAAAAGATATCTTCCTAATTGCAGTACTAGCTACGTTTCCATCACAAGGACTATGTACCCTGTTACTACTATCAGCAGTATCTATTGTGACATGTTGTTTGGAAATCAAGTGGTTCACGCAGATACGACTGCTTCACCCATCTACAGAGCAGAGAATCTGCCCACCTAAATGCTACAGGTAGGTTGCAACATTGCAGATTGATGGACAATTAGGGGGAGAAAAAAAAAGCAGAAGCAAATGAAGTAGTTCACAAAACAATTGAGAGAATCTATTGAAGTTTGATGCGGAAACTCTCCAAATTAAAAAAAAAAAGTTCTCTGAAGATCATAAATAAGACCACTATCTTTTGCTACAGTCTGTAGTCATCTGAGATGTCCCACAAAAACTCATGAGCACTCGGCTCAGCGGCGATCCTGGAAACCAGACAGACTGCAGACGTCTTGCACGGCCAGATTTCAACAAGTAAACAAATGCTGCTCTGATGAGAATTAGTTTACAGCTGAACTTTCTCATCATGAGAACAGCCAGGATTGTAGGTAAGTCTCTGAGTAAAACGTTTCCATCCGCCTTCCCTCACCCCAAGTGAATAATTTACACTTACCTAATCAGGCTCGATCTGAAAGCTGAAAGGGGTCACAGGCCAACATGGACTGAAAGGTTAGAAACAGATTAGTGAAAACAGTTCCTCTTAATCACATTTTCAGTGTTGACTCACGGACAATCCCTTTTCCTCCACCTCCCATTGCAAAACACGGGAAAGAGGCAGCGCAGCAACCACAGCATGAGAATTAAGCTTTAACCCAGCGTTCAGGATTCAAAGCGAGCGGCGGTGAGGCAGTCCGAAGGCAGGGATGCCGTGGAGAAACCCCGATGCCAGCAGCACAGTCATCGTGGAGAACTTGGGCTGGATCTCCTCAGGTCTTGAGGCGGGGGGGGGGGGGGGGAACAGAAAAAAACCCCAGATATATCCCCTCCCTATGCCCAGCGGATCTCTTACGATTCAAGATTTGCCACAGCGGGGAAAGGGGGGAGGAGAGGGGGCTGGTTAGGCTGGCGGCAGGCGGGAGAGGGAGGGCGGAGGAGCCCCGCGGCCGACGGGCAGGCAGCCCCCGCGGCGGGCCCGCTCCCCTGCGGGGACTCTCCGGCCGGGGGGCTGGGCATGCCCGCGCAGCTCCGCGCCCGCCGCCTGTTATTAGTATAATTAATTAAAAAAAAAAAAAGAAAGAAAAAAGAGGGAAGTGGAGGGGGGAAACCCACGGCGGAGCGCTCGGGGCCGGCGCAAGGCGCACAGCGGCAGCGGTGTTTCCGCGGGGCGCCGCGCCCCCGCTCCCCCCGCCGCAGGTCAGCGCCGCCCGCCCCGGCTCATCCCCGCTGCCCTGCCGGCGGCCGGAGCGGCTGCTGCGGGGAAAAATCCACCCCAGCCCCCGCCCCGGCTGCGCTGTTAAAACTTCACATGTTGCCAGAGGGCTGCTGCGGGGATAGGGGCGCCCCGGCTCCTGCGTCTCGTGTGGTGTTACGTTAAAAATCAATCTCCTTGCAATTCGTCTGCTCTGGCATTAGGCGTCATTGTAAAGCTGTTTCTCCAGAAACCACCGAAAGAGAGATTCTTGATGTGCGGGAAAACACTGTCAACAGAAAGAGGGAGAAATTGGAGACTTTATTCGGATAAAATGCAGAATACTACTCATTTTGGGCGATAATCCCCACTGCAAACATTAAGTATGAAAACACTTCCCCAAACCCATGCTGCTGTGTTGTCAAACCATTTTTTTCCCGTAACGCCCTGAGATGAAGGTTATGTTAAGCAGCGTGTTGGTCCTCAGGTCCGGAGACAAACAGTACTATCGGCACAGCCAGAGAGCAGCCGCTCAGCCTTGTGATCAAAGATAACGGTGTGCACTCCGCCGCCCTGGCCCCGCAGGCTGGAGAGCTGCCCAAACTCCAGCTGCACAATCTTAATGGATCCATCGCTGCTCGCCCGAGCCACAATATGACCTGAAATTCAAAGGAAAGTTATTTGCAAAGGCAAAGCAAGAGAGCAGCACTGGAAGTTTTGAGATTGTCGCTTTAAAGATACCCACATTGTTTATAGTCCTGTTTTCTGAGATAAATTATCAGGAAGTTGGACAGATCAATATTAATGAGATTGGATTTTGGAGTGATTAAGTGAATCTGGAGACCCCGGCACGCTACTCAGAAGCACAGCTATTCTGTTCTGCTTGTATTTGGATACAATTATTCAGGGCCAGATCCGGACACACAGACTGAGCACCAGAGAAGTAGATACTCCTCTGACACCCGGAGCGTCAAACCATGCTCTTAAAGCTGCTTGTCTGGTACAGCTCTGTAAGGAACGAGGATGTGGGTTTTCAACTGAGTTTCAGGGAGATCGGGCATCTAACTGATCTGAGTGCCATGCTCCCTTATATCCTTATGGAAAAAGCAACCATAATGGGATAGTTAGTATAGAATTGGGTTACTAGCAGTAGAAAAAAATAGAAGAAAATGTAAAAAAGGCTCTAAGGAGTTCCCAGTTTCCATGTGTTTATTTACAAAACAAATGGACTCAGTTTTCATCACTCTCAATGAAGCAGAATGTGTTTGTAAGTTTATTATCTTCCTGCTTAAATAAAAGCAGCAGTAACAGCTGGTATGTTTGAAGCACCTTTTACTTATCCAGCCACCAGAAATAGACCCTCTCCTTTTAGAAATTAACTATAATAATCATGAGTTTCACATACAAAAAAAACCAAAAAGAGGATCAATACATTAATTTCAAAGCCGATGTGGCCCTCCCAACAACAGGATCATTGTCCTGCCAGTCATGATCTTGCTCAAACACCTTTTTCTATTAGGAACAGGTTCAATATACCCTGCAAGTGATTACTGCTCTTTATATCTATCAGAATTTTCTCTCTGAAAGCAAAGACATCACCAGCAGAGCAATAATTAATATTGACACAGACAAAGTCAATCTGGCACCGAGGTCATAATTTTTGGGAAGATGATAAAAAACAGGAGATACTTTGCTATTTTTAGTCATTCCGATTATTCACCAAGTAGCCAATGGGAACATACTGACCAACAGAAGTTAGTACAGAGGAATCTGTCCCTATTTTAACGTGCGAGCCAAGGGGCTTTGGGTGTGCCTAGGTGATATGTATCCAGGGAATATAGTGCCCCTCCATTCAAACTAACTCATAACCACAATGTTCTCTGCTCGCTGAGATCCGATTGCTTCATTTGACAGCCCAGGAAGTAAACAACTGCCATTTGCTCCATTTATCAAAGGAAACACATAGTCTAAAACATCTTACAAATGCATTGAGAATATTTAATCACAAGTTATGCTTAGTGTGGTCATGGATATTTGTGCAAGAACGGGACCTAGAAAGTAGAGCTAACCATGATAAATATGCCCTATTTGCAAACCTTTATAACTACCCAGCTTCTTCATCTAGAACAAAGCCTGACACAGCAAAGATCTCTAGGATGGATTAGAGTGTCCAAAGCAGCAGATGTGAATATTTATTATAAACTCTCTTGCAGTAAGCCTTTGCTGACAGAAGCATTGCATATGGATTTCACTTGCAGCCAGACTCTCCAGGCAATCGCTGCGATGACTTCTCTGGGAGCCAAACAAATGCCATTGTGCCTGGAGCCCTGACACTGCAACAGCTGGGCAGGGGGTTAGTGTCACTTTCAGCTTCTTAAAACCAGTAACGAACCCACTTGTTACAAAGAGAGAGAGGGATGGGAAGGAGAAAAGATTTGGACAACTGCAGTTCATTTCCAGAAAGTAAGGGCAGGACAGACTGATAACTGAAACAACAGCTTCAACACCTAATTCAGCCCCCCCTGGCTTGGCAGCAGAGAAGGAGCAGACACCAACTGTGCATTTTTCTAAACTCTTTGCTAGGTAAATCATATACCTGAAGCAAAACGATAGCACTCTCATCCAGTTAGTCCATGCCAATATTCCAACAGTATTGGGAAATGATAAAACTAATAGGAAAACAGAGAGGCACACTGACACCCAAGTAGCTAGGAGACGCAGCAGTAAACTGCACAAGTACTCAGCGGGGACAGGGTTTAGGTGAATGAGGCAGCCCTGATGAAGAATCATTCATTTCATATGAATTTTTGTTAGCTGAGTTCTGACATGTTACTATTGTTGACTACAAGTACAGCAACTTCCCTGCTTGGTAGGAGCAGAATGCACAGGCAGATGCATGCGAGAGGGAAAGAAAGGGGAGGGGAATGCACAAAATGAGAACATCTCATTTCCGTCGCCCTTTATGTCAACACTGATCTAAGTGCTCATAACAATTTGCTTATTATAATGTAAATTTACTCCCTCCTTCCTTCCAAAAAGAGATGTTTCATTTCAGAAAGAGGGAACAAATTGTGTTTTATTGCTCTTTCAAAATGTTCTCCAATTAGGAAAGCAAACAAAAATATTACATAATTGTCATGTAACTCTCTTTTTTAATGAAGGATACTTACTTGTACTTACAAAGGCACTTTGATACAACACTCAGACAAAAGCCTGAAGAGAAATTTTTCTTCATACCTGAGGCCAAACTGTCAGGTGGGGCTGGTTTATGTAAACTCACTGAACTCAGCAGTTATGCTGATTTGTAGTGAAATGAACAGTTGCAGCTTAGAAGATGCAAAGCTTTGAACATCTCTAGATCGCCAGCTCACAAGGCTTCCAAAGAACCTGCTCCAGATCTGCTGGTGCGCCGCCCAGACAGGCAACACGGGGAGCTAAAATAAAGCTTTGCTCTGGCTGACCCCATGCCAGTCCTGAGCTCATCCTTCTTCCTCAAACTGTCAGACAGGAGTGATGACAAAGCACATTATGATGACAAAGAGAACCTACAGTAGCAGCCTTTGTACTAACTACAGATGATTTCCTGTTGCCTATTGCTAGAACATAGGTAGTAATTTTTCTGATGTACCCCTATTATGTCCTTAGAATAACATAAGCTCTGGCCATCTAGTCACTTGCTTCGAAAAGGATGCAGTGAGTTAGAAAAGGTAGAGAGAGGAAGGCAGCAAAGGCAATGAAAGGTATAAACAACTTCTGTGCAAGGAATTGCTAAGAGGGGCAATGGCTTACCCCCGAAAAAATATTTGTACACTAAAATGTACTTGACTGATCAATGCTTCGTCCATATGCAAACCTCAGGCTTCAGTCAGCCCATGGTATCACTGCTGTTTCCCTCCCTGGGGACCCACAGAGAAATCCAGAGCTGAGCCAGGCTCCAAACTATCACCCAGGTGGTGTAGGTGAAACACGGAGCTTCCACCAGAATGCTGCTCTGAGTCCCAGCTAGCCTGGGTGCGGGGGGCAGCCAGAGAAACTGTCAGGAGCAGCCCAGCATGGGACATAGTATTTCTGAACAGCCACCTTTCTTTTGGGACATAACTGAATTTTCTCTGAGCGATCCACACACCTTCAGCTCCCTTTTTTTCCCCCCAGCATTTGGGTAAGATACCTCTGCAGGTTTCCAGTCCCAGCATCCCACAGAGAAAAAACTCTGTTCGTGATCTCATGTGCGCTACCCAGCCAGGCTGCCATCTCCGGACTGGTGATGTTCTTGGGTTTAGGCACTGATTAACTACAAATGTAGTGCTGTTGTTTGGGCTGGAAATACATTTGTACTTAACAAAACAATAAAAATCACTCATGCCCTTCTAGAAAAACTATTCCCGATACTAAAGTCACATCTCTACATTGTTTGGAGACCAGAACTGAACCCTAAGATCAATTAGAACCTCAAAAGATACTATTACTTCTAAGACAGGTAATCCACTTTGGAGAATGGGGTAATTAAAATGAATTATCCTGTATGGAAATCTGGCCCTGTACATTTTCCAAATGGACCTAAGAAAGGCCATAGCTATACAGTGTCAAAAGCAAGAATCTGGCAAAAAGAAAGAGAAGTAATTTTACTGGAGTCTCCACACTGACGTAAACACGAGAGCTTACAATCAAAGTTATTGCATTCACTGAAGCTCATCCATTATGTTACATCTAAGTAAGCAACATGCTTTTTCCCATCTGCAAGGAACTTTGCTATGTAAACACTAACAAAACCGAAGCCATACAATATGAAATCCATCTCCTAATCTGAACTGGTGGATACATTTAAAATAGTGCTGGTATGTTGAAGCAATTTAATTTAATTTGTTACTGCATTTTTTCAGAAGACAAAACTAGAAGAGATTGATTGGTGGGGTTGATAGAACCAAATTACTTGGGGTAGAGGGAACAAAACCTGTACTTGTCAAAAGAGAGTTTAACAATTTATATTCCATAAGAGCCTAACAGAGATCCCAGCCGTGATTACAGTCTTCTTTATACAATGAGTTTTGAGTTAAACCTTGCCAAGATAAGTACTGCTTTACTGGTTTCTGCATTCAAACAGCTGGAAACAGAGCCATCTTTGGACTGGGAAAGCCTAAAAAGCAGACCAGTTTACTGATATTATGCTCTGACAGTCAATAACTGATGTTTGCCAAAGCCTTAAGGTTTTATCTCAAAATAAGTCACAATTCTAAAGGCTGTCAAGCAGCTGATTTCTCAAAACGGTTGGTCACAGAGCCCTCTTCAGAGCAAAAGCTCCAACAGACCTAACCTGCCCGCTTCATCCCAGCGCGTCCCACTCACATGTCCGACTGCTACATACAGACGCTGCCGTGTCCGAACAAACCGCCAGCACCAGTCCTCATCGGTGAGCCCTTTACAGACATCGTGAAGCATTAAACTTTCCTTTGGGCCCATTAATTTACAAATTATCTAACATTCAATAATCAAACACTCTGAAAATTCCTGTTTTAGCAGAGAAGTACTTCAATGTTTCTGGAGTAGTGTAGCAGCTTAAATGTTAATAAAATGGTGCTGTTATAAAGGTCACAAATCCACAGCTTCCTGTGGCGTGTTAGGCTGAGACATCCATACTGGTAACTGGCACTGTTTGTTATCCCCGAAGAGTTTTTTTTTTAACACAGGCTCAGCAGCTAACATTAAGTCTTTTGCTCAGGTACAGAGCAGAACAAGGACAGTGGAAGACCACAAACTCTCCTGTCTGTTCCAGTAGCTCTTCCTCTCAGAGCAAACGGACTAGTCAGGGTGCTGGATTCGGACACTTGCTTCTAATAAAAGTACGGCTGTTAGTTTAGGCTTGTAAATAATTTAGATGTAGTAACTTTCCCAATTTAAAAATACTTGCACTGCCTAACTGTAAGCAAAGCATTTATCTTCAAAGACACAAAGCCAGTTATTTCTTGTTTCATTAAAATTGTAATTTTGCGTGGATTTAAGAAATTCTATTTACCATAACTGCATAGAGAAGCCTGAGACCATTACCGATGACAGAGATGAAATAACATATCAAAGAAAGAAAGAAAGAAAAGCTTTGATCAATAGGGAAATGATTTTTATACACATCAGAACCAATTTAAAGAATTCTCTAGGATCAATTTAGATAGACAGAAATGCTTCTCAGCATTTATTACCTGTGGAGGGAATATTGATCCCATCCATTGATTTCTCCTATGCACGCAGAGCAGCATCTGGTTTTGTTGTGTGTTTTTTTTAAAGAAAGATGCCCCAAAGTGGAAAGCATCAAGAAACTACTTATATTTTAAGAACTTACATAATCGTTCAACCAATGCCATTACTCAGAACTTTTAAACTCTATTCAAGAATAGGTAAAATGTAATTTAGCCTAGACTACTACTAGTTCCTTACCTAACACATTGTACCAAACATATTTTCTTTCCTTCTCCCTTTTTTACAGGAACCTCTCTTCAAGATAATATTATGAATCACACAGTCCTACTGGATTACATTCCCCGAGTTAAGATCTTTTGTCATTATTGGAGCTTTTTACGTCATCATGACAATCACTCAGCCTAGAGGGCACCTCTCAGGCCATGTGTAAAAGGTGAAAGTACCCAGTCCCTGTCTTGAATAATCTGCAGGCTAAGTATAATTAAAAAACAAGCAACCACAACAAGGAATACAGCAAATAAATCAGGGAGGACAAGGCTACAGATAATTATAAACTTAATTAGCCATGCTGCCTTGCCATAGATAAATGTTTTATGGGCATCCTGGCAGCAGGAGAGGACTTGTGTCTGAAGTCATGTCTATGCACTGCCCCGTGTAGGGGTACCAGGTGCCACTCCCTGTACAAGGCTGGTTCAGGTACACAGAGCCCATCTAGAGCAGTATGGCTGTTTTGGTGTGCCCCCCCCCACCCAGTACGACTTTCCTCTCAGCCTGGATACAGCATGGCATGACAGTGGCTATCCAACCTCCAGCTTCCCAGTTGGCATCACCTGTGCTGCAGAGAAACGCAAACTGGATGGGCTTGGAGCCTTACCTGGGAAATGGGAGGAAAGCACTGAGTTGCTTTACACCAGCTCATGACCTGGCCTGTGGTTTTTATTTCATATGAAACTAGACAAAACTTAAATTTTTATGAATCTGTCTGTGGTTTTTATTTCATATGAAACTAGACCAAACTTTTATGAATCTTTCTGAGGGGGGTAGAAAGGCAGATGGAAAGGCTGCCAAACACTACAACCTAAGGTTCTTCATGGAAATGTTAGTGTGCTTGCCTAAATAAGAGTCAATAAAATGCTTAACAGATGCTGCAAACTATGATTGTAGTGGCTGTAGCTAAAATTCTTCATTACTGTCACACCAAGCAGAATGTTATTTACCAAGCAACGGATTTCACCATCCGATACATGTTGCACTTTTTTTTTTTTGTTCTACAAACAGCTTTCAACAAATATAGGAATTATTCCTTGTCTTCCAAATGTACACTATGTTCTGCTTAGGAATGCACTTTTTGGATGTTGTTATAAGTCCTCCATTCTCAAATGCGAATAAAATGTTCTAAATATTCTTTTCTTTGAAATAATGGCAACCCCCTCCTCCCTTTGCCTTCCCACTGTGTTTGTTTAGATCTTTCATGGGAGAGGGCATAGAATAATAATCTTGAGCAGGCTGTAATTCACTTGCAGCACTTTACTACATATTCTCAGTAATGGAGACCAAAAAGCAAGCTGGGAACGAGAGGAGAGGTTCAACAATCTGCTGATATAGGTTTTTAATATATTGGTACCAAAATAAAATCCTTTTGTCATTCTCTAATGTAATGACTTTTTTTTTTTTCCTTTCTCAGAAGTATTTAAATAGATGAAGATTTGGCAAAGTACGTTAGGGAAAATTAGCTCATCTCAGTATGCACTTAAACTCGTGACTCACCTTATGCGTGTGAAGTCATTCAGTTCCGTGTAATCATGCGCTTAAATGATGGCAGGATCAGAGCATCACAAACAGATTCATTATTGCAATAATGCTTTACAGCACAAGGTCTTACAATAAACAAATTCACTTGTATTTGGCTTTTAGCAGTACGCTAACAGTTGGACCTTTTAAAGAGAAGGGTTGCTTTATGGAGTGAGTAGGGACATATAACGCAAATTTCCTAGACCCAAGTATTAGGAGAAGATAATAACAGAAAAATAAGCAGCATATGCCTTATGCATTTCCCTCAAAAGAGTAAGGCTGTGGAGTAATGTTTGGCCAATGGAAAAAGAGGACTTCTCTTAACCTCTTACTGTGTGGAAAATGGGACCTAGATGAAGCGGCATCACTTCCAGAGCTTAAACAGATCTCAGAAACCAACAAATCATTTTTCAATCAAAAAATCCCCAGAAAGTTACTCAGAGCAAAGAAAGCATTTATCTGATAGAGGAAAATCCTCTATATAAAGTAACTTAAAGCCTTTTTATAAGGATTTCTAGACCCAGACCATTAGTGCAAAGCTACCTTTCAGCTGGACTGGAGCTTGTTTATATTAGATTTTAGTTGGTCTTTTGGTAGCATTTGGGATTTTCAAAACAGATTTAAAACAAACCAGAAAGTATTAAAGCAGAAACTTTTAGAGCAGAGTCTTCAAGATGTCAAAGCCTTTCTGGATGTGTTAATGAGGCATGCTTAAATATATTCAGAATATATTAAAAAATAATACATTGAGAATGAAAGAAAAACAAACTCCATCTTCTGTCCAGAACTGGAGGTTTTTCATGACAATTTCTACCAAAGAAGAATATTTTTGTGAATACAATAGGAACGCATTTGTCTAGCTTTCAGTGTTACCTAGAATATCTATGTGTGGGCACACATGTAGGTCTATGTTTCCAAGTGAATCTACCTTGAGGGGAAAAAAAAACCTAAAACCAAACCAAAACAGATGAGGAACAAGGCAGATGGCATTCCGGCAAAAATCCTTGGACTGCTACCAAGTGTACCTCAGTCCCACCGAGCTCTTCCGAAATCAAAAATTCCAAAAGGCAGCGTTTGGTTTTGGTGTCGCCATTAAAAGGAAATGTGTTCAGCAACACTGCATCAGCGGGGAGCTGCCCGGAGCCTTGTCAGAGCAATGACCTCCTCAATACTTGTTGGCCGAGAAACTTCAGAGAAGGCGACATTAGTCATGTTGTTGCTGTAGTTGCGCTTGTGCTGCCCAGCTCAACAACATGACAAAAATGTCAACTTTTAAAATGCTGCATGAAGGGAAAGCAATGGAGGAAAAGAGTAAAGATCAGTACAATCTGAGGATCTTCAAAAAAGGAATAAATCACCATAAAATTATCTGCAGATGTTGTCAAGCTGAAGCTCTGCTTATAATGAAACTTTCTGAAGGACTTTTTACGTGATGAAAAATGCTCCAGAGCATGGTTAAAGTTCACGCTAAAATTTTATTCTGAAAAACAAGCTTTTCTCTTCTGTTAAACTTGTATATTGAAAGCAGCATATCAAGTATGTATTGTAATATTATCTCCATAATATATTAGCTAGTTTCTTGATGTTTCAAGACTCTGAGAGGAAAAAAAAATCACACTTACATTAAATAAAAATTTTAGTTAAGAAAAATAAAACTGACTTATGGGTTAACTTAGAAAAATTAAGTCACAGTAAAATTGCTGTCACCACAAATTGGTATTTTTTCTAGTTTATGCTACAAGTAAGGTCCCTGCATATAGATTTGGGTACAAAAACATGCTTTCCTCTGAACTTCCCACTTGACTCTAGCTGTATTTTGGGCATCAGTATGTCTCAATTTTTAAGCATTCAGTGAAGCTGAGCAATGTATAAAGACAAGAAAAAATTCCAGGTATGCAGGAACATAGGTCTGACTAATGGAAACACCATTTAAAAAGCATTCCGAGAATAGAAGATAACCTTTTTGTTAATATTCTATTCTTTCTCTTTTCCCCACTCTCTATTTTCCGATGCCTGCAGTCATTCAGTTAAAGCCTCTTTGATCCTCCTTCCTTTCTCAGATAAGATGGACATGCTTATGCTACAGGAGATGAGACTGGGATGTGAACAATGATTTATTTTTCCCTTGGAGAGCATATGCATCATCCTTTCTGTTAACTGTAAAGGAATGACCAGATGTGTAATCGTTTTTTGACAGAGTGGGATTCATCTCATCTAACCTTGCCATCCTGAGACGAGAAGTAAGATCATCTGGGCTCCTGCAGCTACCAGTGAGAAAAACTTCCTTTTCAAAGGAACTTACCCTGCCTCTTTCAGACAGCTATTGCAGGTGATCGTCTCTGTGCACTGACTACAGAGGGACTCTACATAGCTCATTTTCAGACAGCTGAGGCAGGGCGAGATGAAATCCCACTCAAAACTTGCAGACAGGCACCTCAAAGAGATTTTCAAAAGAAGGTCTCTAATTTGCACTGGCAGACTTGTGTACACCAGAGCTTCTGAAAATGTATCTAAGCATCTCCAGGCACTTAAATACCATTGCAAGTCAGACTTACATAGGCAGTGACCTCTGTTAAACCCAAGTCTAAATCATTTGGTGCAACTCTCACGTTGTGGCAACAATCCACAATTTAGGTAGCATTTGGTAACAAAGCAGATTGTGTGCACCATCAACATCTTGTAATCCTAATAACTCTGAGATAGTGGACTTGTCTCTGCTATATTTCTGTGCTTATTGGAACAGACTGTAATTAGCATTTCCTTCTTTATCCAAATGACCCCAAGAGCCAGCTCTTACACTACAGCTGATAACCACTGCAGGTGATCAAAGCCTAACGTGAAGGTGGACTCAGACAAAAGGGTTTGCCCATGGTTCTGCACACCTGGAAGTTTACTTCTAGAGTTCAAGCAGGAGTCACAAAGACAACTACTGCAGACAGAAAAGCACTTCTGAGGAAAAATAATATTTATCTTGCTTTACCTCACAATGTTCTGCCTAAATGTTTTATCTCTGAACATGCTCTTTAAAGAGAAGTTTGGTGTCCTTGTGAGCGCAGATCAGAGCAGAAGCTCTGGGTAAACATTGCTGATTCCTAATGCTTCTTGCACTCATCAGTCTTTTCTAGCAAATAAGATCAGGAAACACTTCTGTTTTGTCCTTAACGCTAGTTTGTTGTTATCATTATTATTTCAAGCTTAGAGGATGATCTAATGTTTATGGATTCTGGTTTTTGTCAAGCAAAAACCCTTCCCTACACAGCGCTCCCTGGAGATGAAAGCTGATTCAGAGCTGGTTAGAGCACTGCTGAGGCGGCTGCCTGGCTTGTGCTGTCTGTGCCTCCAGCTTTGCCTGAGGGTACCCTTCTGACTTTTCCGTGCCCAGTCTATTGTAGCTGTCTGGGCATTTTCTGTGGTGACTGCAAAGAGAGGAGTGGAATAAGATGTGCTCTGCAGGTCCCCACTCTCCATTCACTTCAGAGGTAGCCCCATGACTAGCTTGACCAAGTTATCTCATTTTTAGGTAGCCAAGTAGATGGGCTCAATACCATCCTTAATCTTCTCAAACTTCAGCTCTCCCAGCTCTTAAGTTGGTTTCTTTTGTCCGTTTATAGAATCATAGAATCACAGAATGGTTTGGGTTGGAAAGGACCTCAAAGATCATCGAGTTCCAACCCCCTGCCATGGGCAGGGACACCTCCCACTAGCCCAGGTTGCTCAAAGCCTCATCCAGCCTGGCCTCGAATCCTTTATAAACTTTTCAGGATAAAAAAAAGATTATTTTAAATCCTAATCAATGCAGCCTTCAGATGTTGCCTACACTATCCTGATTAAGTGAAACAGAGTGTTACAGAATGACTTGTATCTTTCTTCCACATTACAACTAAATAGTATTTTACCATGGTAGTAAAAACAGACAGACACACAGGAAGACATCTGAAAATAAACAAAAAAAAAACCAGTAGAAGAAAAATGGGCTTAATAAAATCTCCAAGTAAAAGCGCAAACAAAGAGTCTACTTTTAACATAAGCATGTTATTGTCAACAGCGGCATCTCTATTAGGCTTGTTCCCTTACCTAAACATTCCTATTACTGTCATTTCTCAGGGTTGCCATATTCACTGCCCTGACAGCACAAACACTATGCCGTAAAACCTGTCAAAGAGGCCAGTTGATTTCCTACATCTTCTGACACTTGCAGGTCTTTAATATCAGGCTGTCAGAACACCTAAGAGAAAGGCGGGTGCTTCCCTGTTCAGTGCTGTTACTGTGACTACCATCACACATACTTTAATCATTAGCCTTATACTACTATGAAATCCTGACTTTTATGCCCTTGGAGTCCCGCTCTAGAAAATGCTGCTGGCATAAATCTATCGCAGGGGTTAGCTGGCTCACTTGCCCATGGAGTTATGTTTATAAAATGAAGCCCTAGATAGTTTTCTCTTAAACTTTCTTCTGTGATTTTTTCTTTTTCAGAGGGGAGCTGTAGTAGGTGTAACGATTATGCAGTGACAGGCATAGGTGAAACTGAACTGCTTAAAATAAACCTTCCACACCGAGACCATTTTGTCTCTAGGTATACTAACGTAGCAGATGAACTCAGTGGGCATTAAGTTCTCCATAATGCAAAACTCCTTTGATTCAATATTGAAATGAAACCAAGAGGAGAAGAACAGGAGTAAATCAGACCCGAAAAGACAATGACCTTCAGTGTTTATGGCACTTACTTCACAGATATGCGGGTATCTGTATTCCTGCTCCTGCTCTGCTGTTGTCTTGCAGTGATGATGCACAAACTAGTTCCTGAGCTAACAATTATCCTGGGAGGGGCCTTTTTTAACCTCTCATGTTTTAGCACTCCACTCTGTAGAAAAAAAAATAATTTAAAGATGGTAAAAAGGATTCTATAGCCCATAGATCAGGGTGCCACCCTGAGGCGTAGCAGTCTCTCGTATTACTAACAGTCAAATGAACCACAGAGCGTGTCATGGCTCCGCAGAAGCTATATACTCCACAGATTTAGGAAGTCCCACCTGCAAGAATGAAGAGTGTGATAAGCAAAGCATATACTTTCAGGTGGTATGACCCAGAAACCATGGGTGGGTCTTTATGTAGCCTTAAGTGTCTGTATTGGTGCTACAAGAGCTTCTATTCACAGAGAGGAACGGAAGAAAAATTTAGGTCTTTAGTACTTTAATTGCCAAAGAACATTTGCTGCAGGAACCTAATAACTTTTATATGCACAAATCCATGAACACCCCACAAGAGCATTTGTGGAGAATCAACAGACGTGCTGGGGCAGAGGGAGGACAAGTTTGGCAACCAGTTCGAATAACTGCCTTACTCCTTGACACACGCCCAGTACACATCATTTAATTTCCTTGTGCCTCAGCTCCCCATCTGCATTAGAAAGCAATAGCACTACTTTGTTCAGCTTATCTCCTTAGGCTGAGTGGGGCAGAAACTCTTACAGCTTGCCCAGTGGAGCATCTAGGCATTATTAAAAAAATCATAAATAATAACAGAAGTGTTTCCTGCTGTAAGTCAACAGCAGATCTGGCTGCACGTGTACACAAGGCATCAATTGAACCACGGGAGATAACACACAGTGTCACTTCCTTGGGCTGCTCCGCTCCCACCGGCTGCCAAATTGCTCTCACCTCTCGTCAAGTAATGGCTAAATACTGTAAGGAAATGCAGTCTGGCTGCTATTGCTTACATTAATGAATGCTGCTGTCGAGTATAACAAATGTCGTATGTCATAATGGTATTTATGACACTAATACTGAATCACTGGATAGCATCCAATAAAAATCTATGGTGAGGTAATGGGACATAGCTAGAGAGCGTTGAAAAGGAATCCTGAGTTAATATAGTTCTTACAGTTTCATGTATACACAAAAAATCTTGTCATACTACAGCTAAGTGATAGTTAAAAAACCAAAAAAGCTCATTGTAGGCAACACTAGACATTTTGGAGATTTATGGTACTATGAATGCAGCTCCTTGCAGTGCTCCCTGCCACGGTTTTAAGCAGGGTTAACACTTTTGACTGGTTTGTGGCATCTCCTGTGCTTTAAGTGTCTGAAATACATGAATTGTTTTCCAGTCGTCATCCTGGACTGACCGGTACATTACGGCTTTTCTTCCCAGCCAAAAAATATTTTTAATTCTTTATGGATTATTTATCCCTTATCTGAGAAGCCAGCATAGGTCAAGTCTGAGTGAGTTTGTCTCAGGCCCTGTAAACTGACTGCTCTTTCAAGCCTAAATCCATGATATGTAACAGTTTCCAAAATGAAAATGTCCCACTAGACCCGAATAGTCTCTCATATATTGGGTTAGGATATAAAATGTGCCTTGAACTGTCCTCCTGTTCCTTGATTGCTTAGAGACGTTACTTGCTTTTTCCTGTGCTCGCAGAGCCAGTTACACACTAAGATTATGGAGGTAGGGCTTTGTAAGTCCAATTCAACCCTTTCCTAGGACTGCATAAACACTGGTAGTTTAAATTATTTTCATTTAAATCCAGGTTTCCAAAGCAATCCTGTCAAATACAGGCATCCACCTTTCATTTCCTGGATGGCTGTCATGGTCTCCAAAAGTGGGAAGATTGCAGTCTTCTCCACCATTGTATTATCTTTTCTCACTGCTTTTGCTACTTTTATATCCTGGCAAGCCTGCAGTGATAGGAGGTAATTCTAGCTTGTAAGATCTTAGAAGAATTGAATGTAAGTCCCAATGTGTATCTTTCATATCTAAATATGTAATTTTCTGCAACCTTCCTGTCTCATTCCAGTTTACCCAAAAAAGCCGCTGGTGAATACCTCATTGTTCTCCCTTTCTTTGAAAATTTATCTTCTCTAATAGCTCTTTTCCTTCTCCATCAACAATTTTCCTTTTTCTTGTACTGAAGCTCTATGTCTGCCTTCAGGTGTTGTTCTCAGTGTATCTTGTTTCGTCTATGTCCTCGTCATCTTCCAAATCAGTCCAGTTCTTTGCTCCACACTGCTTATTCTTCATCTTCTCACCAACTGGTCCCATTGCAAGCCATGGTTTCATTCATTCATCAGGCTAAAGCATATCCTTTCCCCTCTTCCAGCCTCCATAAAAAACCTACTCTTCCTGACATGTTTCCCACTTGAACCACTGATTTGCATTTTTTTTTGCAAGTTATGTATTCTTTTGATTATTTCTAAAAAAAACCCCACTTGTTAATTTAGCTTTCTAACCAGCATAATAATGTAACTGGGCTTCTTTAACCTCACGGATTACTAAATCGCCTAAATAACTATTCTGATAGGACATAAAAATGAACGTACAGAAAAAAACTTATAAATTCCATTGCTCCATGCAAATTTTAAATGCTGCTTTAATGCCTTCTATATTATTCTTAATTAGGAAGTTGCTTATTAATATTGTACTGACATAGTCCTATGTGGAACCAGAGCTATTACAGTGCCCAATTTTCACTGTCAAAGCACAAGTTTTGGGGCAGCACACAGACCCAGGTACCATTCCAAGAAAAGCTTAGGCTATACGGTGGGACAGAGTTAATCTGCCATGCCTAGCCAAAGAAATCACCAGCCTTTGTCTTTTTTTTTTTTTTTCATTTGTACGCAAGGCCTCTAAACATTATTCTCTGGTAAGCAAGAAAGAATGATGTTAGGGCAGAATTCCAGGAACTTACTTTCCGTGCAAGGAAACTGTGGGCTAGGTTGTGTTCCTCTGCACTGGGAGAATTGTTGTTTTAAATACTCTGTCGTAGTCCCACGATTCCAAGTGCAAGGTGTTGCACTTGGGCTGGGGCAATCCCAGGTACTTGTATAGACTGAGAGAAGAACTCTTTGAGAACAGCCCTGTGGAGAAGGACTTGGGGGTCCTGGTGGACGAGAAGCTGGACATGAGCCAGCAGTGTGCACTTGCAGCCCGCAAAGCCAACTGTGTTTTGGGCTGCATTAAAAAAGGGGTGGCCAGCAGGGAGAGGGAGGTGATTCTCCCCCTCTACTCGGCTCTTGTGAGGCCCCATCTGCAGCACTGTGTCCAGGCCTGGGGCCCCCAGCACAGGAAGGACGTGGAGCTCTTGGAGCGGGTGCAGAGGAGGGCCACTAAGATGATCAGAGGGCTGGAGCACCTCTCCTATGAGGAAAGGTTGAGGGAACTGGGCTTGTTTAGCTTGGAGAAGAGAAGGCTCCGGGGAGATCTCATTGCGGCCTTCCAGTACTTGAAGGGAGCCTATAAACAGGAGGGGGAGCGACTGTTTACAGGGGTAGATAGTGACAGGATGAGGAGGAATGGTTTTAAACTAAGAGAGATTTAGGTTAGATATTAGGAGAAAATTTTTCACTGTGAGGGTGGTGAGGCGCTGGAACAGGCTGCCCAGAGAAGCTGGGGATGCCCCATCCCTGGAGGTGTTCAAGGCCAGGCTGGATGGGGCCCTGGGCAGCCTGGGCTAGTGGTTGGCAACCCTGCCCACAGCAGGGGGTTGAAACTAGATGATCTTTAAGGTCCTTTTCAACCCTGGCCACTTTATGGTTCCATGATTCCTTTCCCAGGAATGGAGATCTCTTTCATCTGGATTCTCCAGGTGAATGGATGATTCTATAACGCAATTAATGTTTGTTATTAACTTTAAATAACAACTGTGATTAAATTAATCTGACATGTTCATTAGATGATACATTTATTGTGTCTATTCTTTCTTCCCAAGGTAAGTGAGCCTTCAGATCTGCCTTAGAATTAAAGCCGCAAATTCCTGTAGCTTCATTAAATTATATTTCTTTTAAAACAGGGTTCAAATCTGGTTGTAGATTTTCTCAAACACTTGAGACGCTCAGGACTGAGGTTTATATTGCAGCAACTGCTGAAGGGAAAAACCAGCCTTCACTTTCATATCCAAACTCTGAGTCCCATATATATGTCTGTCTGTCTATCTATCTTCTATCTCCAGAGGTTTGATTCAGACTCAGCTCCTGTTTTCTTTATGCAGTACTAATGTGTTTGCCAGGGAGTTAGTTTGGTTTCACAAGAGCTTTAGCAACATAACCAAAGCAACCATGCCAGGCTGCATAAATGGAATTTCAACAAGTACTTTTGAACAGAACCTCTTCCCAAATTGTTTTTCTGTAATTGAAAAATGTCTTTCAAATGGAACCAATTAGCATAGCTCTGAACTGTATCCAGAATGGTCATAAACTGCTGCTCACAGGCTAAGGGCCAAGATTTTAACTTCAGATACAAATGCAGTAGCAGATGCCAATACTGCTAACACTGAAATCTGGCCTGATAAGCTTCATTTTAAAGGGTTTGTTTCTTTGTTCTGATTTCTACTTGTAAAATCAAGGAGTGTTTTAAAGCAGAGCTCAGATGAAATATTCTCTGTGAAAACTCACCATGAAAACCCCATCCATCCCAGACTTCTGCTCTGCCTCAATCTTATCATAACCCGGATAACTTGTGAGGGAGCCTTCTCCAGACTCCCTTATTCTTTATGAGCAATAAACAGGTCAAGATCCTGAAAGCTTGCTTCTATTTCTTTCACCAAAAAAACCCAGGGCACCTGACCCTCAGTTATGTTTCTGGTTAATAGCCCTGGTGCACCAAGAACAAACTACCCCAATTGCATTGCACAAGCAATGCTTCCTCTGAAAGATGTACCACTGCCCACAGACAACAAACAAAATAAGGACTTTGGTGCTTTGCAGTTAGTGATCATTGAGCAAAGAAAGAGAAGTTTCAAAATGGGATCCAGCCTAAGGAAAAAATCTAGTTTCTGTATTTATTGCAGCTCTTCCCGAGCTAGTATGTCTGGGATAACAAGGATGAGAATTCCAGCAGACAGGTGATAATGACTAGAAACAATTTCATATTATCTCTTTCTCTATCCCTATGGGTGGAGTATTTTTTTCCTTACAATTTTGGTTTTTAACCACAATAAATCACGGGCAAATTACTGATTAAATCTGAGGTCCTAAAGATATCACATAATTGTAATATCTAGTATTAGAAAATGATTTAACTCTTAGAATCTACTGATTAATGTATAATTCACGTGATTCTTTTTGTTTTAAATACAATTTAATTTAAAGATAATCTTCTAATCCACTGTATTAAAAAGCAATTACAGCAAGAGTGCATTAACTAAGAATCAGTTGCACATCCCAGAGACATGACAGATCCAGGACTATTAGAACACATTCATGTGGAGGTGACTGAACAACTGGAGAGTGCATCAGTTAATCCACTTAATTATTTAATGCAATAGGATTTAATTTGCTAATGAAATTCACAGAGTTGTTGGATACTGCAAACATGCTGGCTTGTCAGCGAAAACTGTCAAGTATTGGATCTGAATGAACAAGAAGTCGTCAATGGCAAATTCAGGATTAGGACTGAATCTGTTTCTCAGAACATTAAATCATGTCAGAAAACCTCCTTTTGAAATTCTCTCAGTGCTAAACGGATCAGTTCTCATCACACTGGCTGCCTCAATAGGATGCAGAAAGTAAGACTTAATGCCTCTGAAAGGCACAGGGCTATTACAAAAGGTTAGCATCCTCCATTGCTTGTAGATGCCATTCGCGTGCCCATTTGTCTTCTGCACAACAATATTTCAATCTGAGTTTCATTAGTAACTTGTCCTGTATTTGTATTAATTATAAAATGAAAAAAGAATATCATTATATATGGCAAAGATGAGAAGCTTGTAAATGAAGAAGTAGAATTCCCACATTTAGAGGGTGTTACACTCTGCCTCTCACAGGAGTTGATTATAAATCCACACACTGAAGTTCTTCACCTCAGTTTGGTAAAACATTGTCCCCATTTTGAGATCTTCAAGCTGCGAACTTTAGGTGCTCTGAAAACAGAATGTGGCCCGGGTAGCTTTATATCATTTCTTGACACTAGCTCTATCTCACTAATCTGCCCTATGGAAAGAGGGATGTTTCCTTGTTTCAGAGTCAGATTTATCTGGAGAGCTCACTTTTCACTGTTTAAAAGCCTGGCCTAAGTTTGAAGTATGACAATAATTCAAAGAAACCAAGTCAGAGTAGAGATTTGTTGATGTATACTAATGATTGTTTCTTAAACATCAGATGACTGTCATTTTATAGTAATGGCAAGCACAGAAACCTGTAACTGTTTCAAATTAACCTGGTTTTATCTGGACTGGTAAATTAGTTTTAAGTGTATACTATCAATTAAGAGGAACAAGCTGCTTAAATGGTTTCTGGCAGAAGAGGAAAGTTCTGTTTGGAGGCCACAGACATAGAGACTAAAGAATTTTATCAAATTAAGCAAGAGGTCACTTGTGAAAGAAAAAAATACAGGCAATGTTAAGGAAAAAAACCCTATAGTTACATGAGTTGAGACTTCACAGGAGCTAGGCTCTGAACAGCCGCCAACAGTGGCAAGGATGGGACAGGAGAAATCCCATACTGGAAGAAATCAGAAGTTTTTTTTTTTTCTTCCTGAATGCCCCACAACATTGTGGCTATGAACACTGTGGACACCAAAGATGTCAAAAAATATTAATCAAATATGCAATGAAAGAGTAGTTCAGAATTAACATTTTTATGTGGGTTGAAACGAGACAGGATGGCAATTAGAGGTAGCTGTGAGGCACAGAGTACTGTGGAGGGGTGTGCAGCAAACAAGGGGTTACCTTCTGATCGC
>WKFP01014924.1:170689-273169 GCA_011057875.1 Pterocles orientalis | reverse complement strand
ATTATTGTAGTTTAGTTATTAAATTGTCCTTATCTCAACCCACGAGTCCTCTTTGCCATTTACCTCTTTAATTCTCTCCCCTATCATTGGGTGGGGGCAGGAACTGTGTGAGCGGGTGTGTGTGGTTTGGCCCCCAGCCAAGGGCCAACCCATCACATAAGTGTATACTATCAATTAAGAGGAACAAGCTGCTTAAATGGTTTCTGGCAGAAGAGGAAAGTTCTGTTTGGAGGCCACAGGCATAGAGACTAAAGAATTTTATCAAATTAAGCAAGAGGTCACTTGTGAAAGAACAAAATACAGGCAATGTTAAGGAAAAAAACCTAGTTACATGAGTTGAGACTTCACAGGAGCTAGGCTCTGAACAGCCGCCAACAGTGGCAAGGATGGGACAGGAGAAATCCCATACTGAAAGAAATCAGAAGTTTTTTTTTTTCTTCCTGAATGCCCCACAACATTGTGGCTATGAACACTGTGGACACCAAAGATGTCAAAAAATATTAATCAAATATGCAATGAAAGAGTAGTTCAGAATTAACATTTTTATGTGGGTTGAAACGAGACAGGATGGCAATTAGAGGTAGCTGTGAGGCACAGAGTACTGTGGAGGGGTGTGCAGCAAACAAGGGGTTACCTTCTGATCGCGTCTGCTGGCTGGACATAGAAGAAAGGCAATGTGAGGAAAAAATATCCAAGAAGACATCTACATTCAAGTGTATTCTGAGACCACTGGTTCTGCCAGAATTCTAAGTCATTACCTGGTTAATAGAGAGGTTTGGAGAGCATATCGTTTGGTTCAGCAAGCAAACATGAACTAGAGATAGCTCTATTCATAACTGGAGTATGTCGCAGAGAAAGAAAGAAGACCCAAAATGACAGTCACCTAGGATCACCCAAAGGGGACAGTGGGGTGTGCTGGGCTTCCTCCAGAGATGATGGATAATTCCCACTGCATTATATTTCTAGAGTGGAATGAGACACTGCATTTTTGCTAATTGATAATTTGTCATTCGAAAAGCAGCTAAGCACAATCTGGAAAGAGTTACAAAAAACTGCTTCCCAAGAAAGCGCAATGGTATCCTGAGACGAACCTTGAATCGGTTTGCCCATGTGTCCTTACCATCACTTCATGATTCAGCATTCCTGTTTCCCTCCTATCTATTCTGCGATTTCAAGACAAAACAAAACTAAGACAATGCTGTGAATACATCCAATTGCTTACAAAACAAAGCTTTTCTCATCCTGGTTGTATGTGGCTGAACTTTATGAGCTGCACTTATGTTGCCTAGTTTGCACAGACTGGGGCCAATCTGGATGTTTTTAAGTAAGAGTTATTCATTTAACAGGAACGGGTAATTCCCCGACTATCTGAATTGTTTAGGCAAATTCGCTGCACTATCAAAGCTCTTTCTTCTTATATGCTTATGAAGCTTATCTATTACTCTTTCAAATGCATACCTAGAATCTTTTATTGCATTCTCACAGCTAGAAACCTAGTGCTGGATTCAAAAATTATGTCATCAGAGGCAAGATCAGGTCCTGAAAGGCATATCTCTCTATTCCCACTACTTTTAAGCTCCAGATTTCTGAACTTAGGGACCTGATGGAGAATAAATACATGTTTTGTATTCAGTTTATTTCTGTGTTATTAAATCTTGTTTGTGCTTCACCCAGATACATGTAACAATGTGAACTTATTTCACGCCACAATGGATCATGTCATTATTCCCACTGGAAATACTGCAGTTGCTTGCAGGCTTGGAAGCATATGATATTCCTGACTCAAGATCCTGTGATGGGAATGAAATTCATAGTAAGTTGGTAATTACATCTGGTCCTATGCTGTGAAGATACAGGCACTCAGAGACAAGCATGTCAATACTCTGTGTTTATATTTTTGCAAGATAGGAGAAATTCAATTTTATTCAGCTATCTCCCAGTGACTTTCTGCAACTATGTATCAGCAGAACTTTTTCCACTTTTTATTTTAAAGATAAATTGCTTGGTGCACTATCAAGGATACTTAGAATTTAAGAATAGAACCTATTAGTCTGTCACTCTTCCAGAGACACAGACCTTGAAAAGTCTGAAGAAGTAGTCTTTATGTGACAGCATAATAAGGATGCCAGGCCCCCTCCCTCCTCCTCCAATCTTCTTGAACAACATTTTCCCCAGCAGGGAAAATTAATATGCTTCAAAAGTTATAACGTGCTGGAAAACATACATCAGCCATCAGCATGATTTTCTAAAATGAAGCAGTATGGAAACCACATTCTTAATCAACTTTCATAAACCAGCTCTCTTTCTTAAAAAAAAAAAAAAGTGCTTCATAGTGCTTTTACTGTGTAGTATTAGATTTGCTAGTGAAGTGTGGAATATTTTTCTTCTTATGTTATTAAATTTCAAAGACCTACTCCTTAGGGCTTGTCTTAAGTCTGTCATCTGTGCTGCTAGTAAAGACTCTTAACACTTGGACAGCTCCGTACCTCCCCCTGGATCCCACCAGCAAATCAATCAAAATGGCACCACCTCTCTTCGACGCAGGCTTTCAGCAGTGTGCCAGAAAATGTTTATTTCATCACTGCTTAGCTGGCTTTTGTCATCACTTGAAAGCTGTCTGTATCACTTAGCAAGAGACAAACGCGCACAGAGGGGTTATCTCCTTACTGTCAGAGGAAGCACAATTATGTTATTTGATCACAGTGAAGAGAGTGACTGGTATCTTACAAAGGGTGGAAAATGGAGGAGGAGTTAGGGAATTTAATTAAGGCCAAATAATAATAATAAGAAAAGAAAACAAAACAAAATGGAGATAAATATGAGTAAGAAGAATATGATAAAGGATTAAGGAATATGAATCAAGAAAATATTACGTCAACAGGAAAAGCAAACATGCTAGGAAAAGGTAGAGATACAAGGAAACAATATGAAACAAACTCAGCAGATCAACTTTAAAATGAGAAGGAAGGTATCGTTATTGATGTTCTCCTCCCCACCAGTACCTTCTATAGTGTTTTTTAGGTGTGTGCAGAGAGCTATATATAAATTATTGCCCATCAGTGAAAAACAAAAGACAAACATCAGTTCAGGGAGAAAAGCGTACTATTTTCTGACTTGCTGAAAATGGGAGACTTCACTTTCCAGTATTTCTAAGGACCTCGGGAGAAGTTCAAGCTACAAAGCAAGCTGAAGATAGATGTCCTTGACAACGATTCATGTCAACAAAATGGGAAAATATTCAAAGCACTTAGATGTTCGTGTCACTGACCTGCCTGTGTTCAGGGAAGTATTAAGACTCTATATAGCAAACCAATTTCCCCATTAGCGTCAGGCACGTGATGGAGAATCGGAAACTAGTTAAGAAACCCAAGCAGTCCAAGAGTCCAGAATTATATCAGAGACTTGCCGTGAAAGGGCTGAGCCCAAGTTAGGAGTCTTGCAAGTGAAATGGGAAGGCCTAGAATGGTATTAAAATGAATGGATTAAATCTGAGCTTACAATGTCTCAGAGCCAACACAGAACAAGACAACTGCAGCATCAACTAAGGACCTTAAAATCCCTCAGAACACAGCTGAATTACACTGAGTAGATCTGCAGGCATCTTTGGGGAAAAATTGAGAGTATCGAATGGTGGATCCCACTCACTGAATGCAGAGATGTAGCTCTGTATTTCAGAAAAACTGATCAGCCACAGGAAAAACAAGCACTGGCTTTCCATGGCGTTTGAAGCTACGAAGATGACTGGTAGTTGGTAGTAGCTTAAAGCACTGCCAGTTTCCTGATTAGCTCCCTTAGAAATAAAACAAACAGAGATGACAGATGATGATGTCCCTATCAGTGAGCAACAGTTTTTGCTACACAAATCATGTTATTTTCTGTTTAGAGGAGGCAGCATGGTTATATCATTAAAAGAATTGCTGACAGCTTCTGTTATTAATGGTCCCAAACGTGCCTCCTGCCATCTGTGATAGGCAAAAGATAGTAGCAGGCGATGATCTGCATTGAAGCTAGCTTTCCTGACTACTACTTAATGAAAAGGCAGAATTTTTTGAAGAACAGATCTGGTTTTTAGTCATCCTTAAGAATGCTCTTGATATGAGTCATCTGCTCGGTAAAATATGGTAATTTCACAGGGAAGAGCCACTGGAGTAAAGATACAATTTGAACTCACGAATGTATTTTCCTTATTTGGTGGGAATTGACTTTGATATCAGTAGAGCAAACCAGAACGAGGAGGTTTGGCAACCTTCAGAGAACTAGCCCAGCTTTGAGGTATTGTGTGTGTTTGTGACAGGCCCCCGTCTCTGCTCATTTTGATTAAGTGTTTGTCCAGGGCGCCAGGCACCTGAGTAGCCCACACAGATGTGCCAGGAGATTGCAGGGCTGCTCTCCTCCTCAACCTTACTCGGAGGGCTTGTCAACATACAGCTTTTGCTATAACTGCAGTTTGGGCAGCACTGGGGTTAAACTTTTTAATTCATTTTCTTCTCTTTTGCAATTTCAGTATGCTTTTTTTTCCTTCCTAAAATAATATGTTAGTCAAGTTGGGGCTAAGATTGCAGCCCCAGATCTCTTGCATCAGCTGTCTAGAAATTTCAAAGAATCAACTTGAAAAATGATCAAAACCACAGAGCAAGCTGCAAAATGGCTTGTGTTTTTTTAATAAATCAATAGAACCCAACTGACTTGGTCCTTGATGATTGCTCTGAGCATTTCTGCAAGCACAATGGGAGAGAAAAGCATGTACAGGACTGAATTTCCCTGACAGGTCAAGTGCCAGCAAAGGTGGCTTTGCTGGCAGGCTAGTTAGATCTCCAATTTATCCAACATAATGAACACATATTCTCTTTCCATTCTAAACTGAAATGATGATCTATCTCTGCATAGAGAAGTTTCTCAGTCCTCTAATTTACAGTCTGCTAAATACACAAAATGTATTAAGCTTTATAATGTTTGTAATGAGGTTCTAATCATGCTAAAAATTGTGTCTTTATAGAAATTTTCAGGTGCAGCATTGCAAGCTGACGACTGGATTTATGTCTGCTTTGGCTGTTCTCAGAACTAGCATGAAAGCAACTTGATTTGGAACAGAAATAGATGAATGCTAAACTTCTGAAATAAAAGAAAGGGAGTTCTTGAAAGTGAAGATGAAGAAAGTTGGCCATTTTTTCCCCCTTCTCAAGTAAACAATGCAAATAAAAATATTTTCCCCTGTTTGCTTATGATGGAAGGATAAAACCATCACTTTAGGGTCAAGTACAGTACACAAAAGTGAATTACTGCCATTGCAGGAAATCCTCCCATCAGTTGCTGCAGACTGCACTCAAAAACCAGACCTTTTCTTGGATTACATTATGGTATTAATTGCCAATTAAAAATTAGGGTGGTCATACTTACTCTGAAAAAAAAACCCCAAGCATGAGCTGTACACAGTTTCTGTACTGGGATACGCTTGACCCTGGAAAGAGCACAAAACGAACAGGGTGAGGTGCGGGAAGGAAAGGCAGCGTAGCTGTAAATGTTGCCTTAAACAAGCTCAATCTACAGCTCTCCTACAGCATTTGCATACCATGTTATTTTAATCATGAGTAATTACTGAGAAACAAAAGCAACTCATGGTAGGATAAGAACTGTAATAAAGAAATAATTAAAAACATCAGGGGATTTCTATTAAGACCAGGTTTAAGAGGGTCATTCTTTTAATTTCAGTATTGCCAGCACAAAACATAATTTAATGCAACAGAGCTCAGCTTTTATTTAGGCAGTTATCCTACTGGATTAATATAATTGTAAAAAAAAAGTCAATATTTGTATTTAATTTATTCTAGCACCAAATTAATTTAACAGTGCTCGTGCTGAGCCTATCTTCGGGGGGCTGGATCTTTGGTTTCAGGATCTAGTCCCATGGCAGCATGACAAGATGTCTCGTACTGGTATTAAAAGGGTCTCTGAGCTTAGAGCCTCGTCCCAGGGTTTCAGTGATGAAGAGATGTCAGCCCATCCCACGTCTATATGCAGATATGTTCAGTTCTTCTGTAGGTATACTTCCGCTGATTTTCAGTGGTGTCAAACCAGTGTAGCACCAGTGTAATAAAGAGGAGAATCAAGGCCTGATCCCTCTCTCTTACGTGTGTCTCAGGTCTCATCTGAAACCTCACAGATGTGAAATGGAAAGCCAGGGGTTTCCTCCGGAGAGTGAAAAGGTGAACTGCTCCTGCACAGCTAGTGCTTTGCCATTAGATATGCCTTACAACCACCAGAAGTAGAGGAGGAGCTAAGAAAAGGAAGAGATCAAACCGGTGCATATTCTCATTCATTTACATTAAGTGACTTTGAGAATAAAACCAGCTGCAGAATACTTGGGAAAAAATCACTGGAAGGCAGATTTGCTCACAGTTCTCATCTCATGGTCCTTTTGCATGCAAAATTCCCATTAACTTGTGCATTTGAAACACAGACAGGATTCTACAGAAATTTGCCCAGGCATCCTCAATGTACATTCATTTAGCCAGTCAGGCACTGCATACTCCTCTGTAAGGACACTTCAAAAATGCAATCCAGATTCTCTTTTAAAGATGATATTTGAAATTTTGTGTCCACACTGGGAGGTTTTACAGGAAATTTAGAACTACTACTACTTCCATGTAGATAGGAATCAACCTATCCAGCTGGCCATCCAAATATTAAATGAAAGAAAGGCTGTTGTCCAAAGCTGTGTTTCTGATAGCTGCAGATAGGAGAGGCTGTGCAAGAGCTGTCATTATCAGCAGATTTATGTTCTGTAGTATCCCAGCAGCAGATGCTGTTGTTGCTGACAAAATCTGCAGCACAGGGGATGGATGAGAGTGCCTTTCTGCTGTCGCACCAGAGAGACTTTGTCAAGTGCTCAAAAGCATCTGCAGGAGGCTGCAAGATAGAAGATTGTTTCATATTCAAATGGGCATAAACTCCTCACACGGAGACAGAGAGCAAAACATGGGCTGGGAAGAGGTGTACAGGGTAAATAATTAACAAAGTACAATGCTGGGAAAATGAATCTTCAGAGAAAGCAACAGAAATCCGTGTGCTCATTGAAATGAGAAATGTGATATTTAAATGATCCAGCAAGTTTCTACGAGCAGTCATGGTAGGTGTGTTGTTACAGTGTTTAAGGGATTTCAGCCCTCATAGTTCAGGACATAGGGCAGTTGCTACTTGCTTGAGGTTGGCCAGAACCACCTGCCCCCCTGCCCTGGCATGTTACTGCTGAATTATCCATTATAAGGGGTTTAAACCATTTTCTGAAGCATCTGGTCCTGGCTCCTCTCAAAGGCAAGACACCTTAGCAACTCCAGATAAACCACTGCTCTGATGCGTTATGACAATTTCTGTGTTCCTACAAATGTCTAGATTAAACTCAAGTTTGATTTCAGCTAAATGGTTCACGTCACAATAGCTCATAAAAATACTCAGTGGAAAAAAGAGAGGACAGTAACCTGCCCACAATATTTTGCGACTACGATAACTAAAATACAGTATCAAGGGTTTTGCCTAGAAATGATTTTAATAAGAATTGTATTATACCGTACAATGTAATGTCAGGCAACAGGTATTCCCAGTCAATTGACAACCCATCACACCAGACGGAGGAGATTAGTTTGATGCCTGTTGTTTAATTGCTCTGGTGGCGCATTGTGACAAACCCTTAACCTTGATTGCAAGAGTTCTTGTTAGCGAAGAAAACATTAACTAGAAAGCCTGGATGAATGCTAACTTAGCAAGGCTGCCACTGCCAAAAGAGTTCCTATCAAGAACAATGCAAAATTATCCCTGGGGTTTAAGCTAAAAAAGGGCACTGAATGATTTCCGAAGAAGTGAAAACTCTTTTGATTTTAAATCCTTGTAAAGCAAAATCAAGTTGAAGCTGTCACTGTAATCTGAACAGAAGTTTCATTTCAAATCCCTCACAGCCTATAACGTTCTGATTTTAAAGATTAAACAAGCAGCAGAAACACAAGTGGATTAACCCTCATCTTCCCCTCTCCCAAACCCCAAACCAACTAAACCTAAACTAGCTGAACTAGTTGGAGGCCAAATTTAACGTGGTAGCTGACAGCTAGTGGAAACATTGATGGAGGAGGAAGATCAAGAAAACAGGAACTCTACCAAACTTGAAAATGATGTCTTGGAAGGTTTCACTTGTCTTAAACTTCTGGCATCAGCCACTTTGTAAAAGAGAGAGAGGGGGAAGAGTTCTTGTTGGAGAACTCTTTAACATACGCGCACTTGTGAGGAAAATGTCATTCCCCTTTGCTGGTCTGGTCGGAATGAACAATTCCCAATCCAAAGCAATTTCCTCCTCCTCCTGTATCAAAATACTTTGTTTTACAACATGCTGGATAGATTATTTACAGATCTCCCGAGTCCTTTTTTTTTCCCTGCAAAACCTGGGAGTTACACCTCTCTTCCCTCCAGAAGAGGAGGACTTACGTTAATGAAATTAACTTCTCTTTGGGAAGGGAGAACGTTCTTCTGTACTGATGTTTTCAGTACAGCATTACAAGCTCTTCTCTTCTCCACAAAGGAAGAAACATGAAGGACCTTTTGTATGTATGTGTGAATGGCCAGACAGCAGGGACAAAGACCCACAGGTTTAGAAAGACACACAGGACATATACAAAGGGAGGGGGAAATATTTCACTATTGCATAACCAAAAGTATCTAAATTTTCAGTGTGTGCATATTTTCATCAGCTTCCAGTGAAGGATGGCTTCCAAGAAGCTATCTATATGCAAAAAGTTACGTATGTGCCTCACTGTACTGAGACAGATCAGAAGGACTTCTTATTGCTGTGCTTCTCTTATTAATTACTTCCCTGACAGGCTGCCACTCTCTCCCTTTTATCAGCGCAGCCCCTCACTGGCACACAACCTATCTCTTGATTTATGTCATCTCTAAATTTGCATCACATGAAGCTGAATGACTAGGTGACAAAGTTCTGGACATCTGATGACTTCACATCTATCACCAACTTAACCTGTTTTCTTCTTCTTCAGAGGAAAGGCCATATAACAAGAGAAACGACACAAAATTACTGTCTTTCAACACTAAGAATGGCATGAAGCTTTTCTCAGAGACCTTAGGTTCAACATGGCATCAATCCAAGGCAGATCTCCAGCTCAAGGAGATTCATGGTTTTGCCATCAATAAAGGAAGACAAATTGACTTGCTCTTGCTTGAACTTTTTCCCCTAGATGCTCTCCATAACGAATGCATCAGGAATCACAACTCCTTACTGCATAAAAATGAATGACCTCTACAATATACCTCTAAATTTGAGCAAGAAAGTGCTGGGTTCTTATGCATGACCGAGTTTGATGAAGCTTCTTATCTAAAGCTCTAGGCACTTCCAGTGTCCCAAGTCTAACAACAGATTAGATAACCAGAAACCACAGCCACAACAGAAGAGCCAACAGCATAGGCATGCTTCTTGGAAGACTTCAATACCCTCCATTCCAGCCAAGAACTATAAGAAATATTTTGTTTTAAGCTGGCTAAAGACAGAAAATCAAATCCTAAGGGATGAAAGTGTTGATACGTGATGCCTCAGTAAAGTTTCATGAGAAACTTCTGAGTAGGTTTGCATGGGGACACAAAACACCATGATATATGGAATAGTTAAGCCCTCCACCCTTGTTGCAGACATCCAGCAAGAGGCAGAAGACAATTATCAACACCATCTTGGTAATTCTGGAAAAATACTCTAATGGAGTCCCAGTCTTTTAAGCTCCAGGAAGAATATGTTGGAAATATCATCACCTCAAGCCTTTAAAGATCCCATCATATGCCCATAGTTCAGTCCCGTGCTTGTCATTGGGCAAACACAGCTACAGCACTGAAGGTTCCTTTGTCCATAACAATTTGTAATTAGGGAGTTTTTATATAGAAGAAACAGAGATTTGCTGGATTTTGCAACCAAATAGACTAGAACAGCAATGGGGGTAAGGGAAGGGAGTACAACTTCCACAAACTGACAAGGAGGAAAAATGATGGTAAGTCATAACCTGAACAAAAGGAGAAATCACATGGCCATCGAGGCAAGAAAAAAGTTTCAGCATGCATCAGAAAGCCTAGCCAACTGACCTGTGAGCATGGTGCCTTTGCATCTAACACACTCATCTCACGTGAATCTCCTTTCAAAAATGTCCTTCTGCCAAAGTAACTTATCTGTCACTGAGGACACCCCTTCACTCTTACTGCTGAAAAAACATCCTATCAGAAATGCAAAACCAACAGACAAATGTTTAAAAAGGCTTATTTACATCACAAAAAGTAATTCCACATAATTTTAAATTTTCTGTCTGCATTATGTCTTATGTCCTGGTATTAAAGCCGTTGAATTAGGTTAGGATCCTGTCCGTTGACTGTAGAACTACTCGTAATTTAATCTTCCTAATAATATTGAGAGTGCAGTATGATCCTTCCAAACTAAGGGTAGGATGATCTATTAGCATTTCAAGTGTGTTTTCACGCAGGGTTACTCATAACAATATAAACAAATTCTATAAAGTATGAGTAGTTTCAGTACATTATTTACTGAAACCTGAAAATAGAACCACTGCCTCATCAAAGGTACAGTTTAGGCTTTTTAGGAGACTTCTGCAGAATTTATTAGAGATGAATTTAAAAGTGTTCTGTAAAAACATAATGGGGTTCTGTAGAAATGATTCAGAAATCCTGCTGTGGTGAGCAGAGAATGGTTTTTACTCTATGTAATTGTAAAAACAGTGAAATGAACAGAGAATTAAGGGGCAGATACTTGGCACTGGCTCAGTGAAAGCAGGATTAGTCTACCTGCTGTGGATCAGGAGCTGCAGGTTTCTGTGCATGTGTTTTCAAACTTCACAGAAAAATGAACGCATGTTTACCTTCCTTGCATTCATTCAGGGGTGATCTATTAAATGAAAATTGAATGAAGTATACAGAGAAGTGCTTACAGTCCAACAAAGACCACATACTGAATATATCCAACCATCTCCTCCTCTATTTTCAATTACTTTCCCTTTCACATTCTTACCCCCACTACATGCAAACTCTTTAAAAAATATTATATAAGCAAATATAAGCTCTTGCGAACACACTTTTCTGAAATAGAATGATACAACTATTCCAAAGCAAGTACGAAGTGCCTTTTTGTGATACACTGTTTGCAGGGATCTTGCATAAGTAATAAAAACAGAACAATTTTTTCTGCCTTTTAAGAGGTTTCTATGCCAGACTAACTCCAAGGGTGAAGCCACATGCATTTAAAAGGCATGTTGGAAACACTATGCACAAGTAAATACTAAAAAACAGTGACAATGAGCCTGGAGTTAGGATGATATATAGGTAGAAATTTCTAAATTAGTCCAGTAGTTATGACACATCAAGAAAAAAACAGGCCAAAGAGCAACATATAGTTAGATTTGGGACACAGACTCAAGCACAGGTTTTACTGTTCATGTGGTGTCAAACACTCATATTTAAAGTACATTAAAAAGTATTAGTTACCGTTTCTAATGGCCAACAGAATACAAAATAACAAAATCCACTGCATCACTTCAAGGCAGGAATCTCATGTGTGTAAATGTATTTTTCCATAAATGACTCCTAGCATGTTTGAAACAATAAATCATCTCCCTTTTTTCATCTAGTTCTACCTCCTTTTTATGTCTTATTTAGTTATCTTAGCAATACTTTCATTTTTTTAACCCAGGCTAAGAAAGAGTCCAGGATTCATGAATTTAAAAAGCATTTTTGGCTTCGCTGACAGCCATAAGGGACCCCAGGGTGGATAGCAGGAGATGAGCAGGCAGTCAGGAATGATAGCCCTTCTCTTATGACCTCCAGTTTTCTTGACAGATGTAACACCTCACAGAGTTGTAAGATAAAGGTCTGGGATGATTTTTGAGGCCACAAAGATTCTGAAAGACATTTTTATATTCTTTTTAATGGTATAAAAAAGGGACAGTAGCAATACTAGTGCTATAAATGACTTTGTGAAGAATCTCTCCTGATCTTCACACCCCAGACTCTCTGTCACAGGCACAAGTCTAATGTTTTCATTCATCATCTCAGCACAGATAAAAATGATCCATTTTTTTGAGGAGCTTATTGTCTTTGGATTACTTCTTCTAAACACATAACCTTATCTGTTCAAGGTGGATGCCTGGCTCAACCATGACCTTGTCAATCTCATTAAGTCTTGAATGAATTTTCTCAAATTTTCTTATCAATCAAGGTAATTGCTTCTTGCAGGAAATCCAATCTTCTGTTAACCACATCATTACCTGGTGATCGAAGTCCTCAAACTCTGTGTGAGCTGGAATCACCCAAGAGAACAGAGAAGCCTAAATTTATAAACAAATCTCTATAGGTCATTTCCATTTCAGCAGCTACTCCCCAGTTTGTCAGATACCTTCAACTATTTTTAAGAATTAAAAATACTTTCACATGATAGCTTTATGTCAGGCTTTAGAGCCATAAAAGATGACGCTATCCTTGCAAAGGCCATGTAAGATGAGAAGAACATGAAAAGGAGGAAGAAAAAAAATCTCTGGAAGAAGTGGATTTTAAGCAGGAATCTCAATAGTACAGCAGATAAAAACCTAAGAATATAAGAAAATCCATACAGATGGGGCGAAATGCCCATTTAATCTAAATCCTCCCTACCTGGGAAAGAGTATAAGAACAGGGCAGGAACGTAGTGACACCTCCTCAGAGTAGTTTCCTGGCTGTCAGCAACCTGCAGCTTTCCTGAGCCAGGGCAGTCTGGTTATATTTAACAGCTCACACTGGATTTTTCTTTTGCGATTCCATCCAGCTGATTTGAACCTACAGAAGCTTTTAGCACAGAGAGTATCTCCATCTCTATTTTACCCATGAGTGGCTTGGATGCCATGCTAATTCAGGCCAGAGATAAAATGCTTAACTTTGAAATACGGAAATGTAATTAAGATGACTGTGAAGAAAGGTTTGGGGAGGGCTGGGAGCAAGTAAGGAAACTTGCTGTTCTGTTAATACAGATCATAGAAAGATTCACCAAGGGGTGCCCCACTTTCAGAGAGGCTACATGTGTTCTTCTACCAACACAACAGCTCTGACGCTGTGGAGACTGGTGTTGTATGCTAATAATTCTGAGCTTTTATGAATCAAAAATAATTATTTCACACACAAAAATAAATTAGTATTTCCACTACCAATTAATATTTTTACCAACATATAGCTCTGATCTTTATTTTCAACATTTGAAAAGAAAATCTGTTAATACAGAAATCTGTCCTATCCTCTCTCCTAAGGATATAGGCAGAAGTCCCTGTCCCGTTAAGTTGGTGGGGATGCCCTCACTGACTTCAATGCAGCCAAGATTTTAGCTATTGATGTGCTGTAGTGAAGCTGGTGGGAAATCTAACCAGGTCCCTGAACGATATCAGCAAATTCCTACTCACATAAACATCTGAGGTGACTATGCACACAAACAAGTGCATGCATTAATGTAATTAAACCCCTTAACTATCTTTATGTTTATATGGACTTTCTGCAAATGTTAATGTAAGAAAAAAACACAATCCAGCTAGGCACATGCCTTCCAGTTCACCCCAATTCACAGTTACACAAATGCTGGGTCCGTTGATATTCTCTGGAAAGGAGGGATGCTGGATGACAATATCAAGTAAACTCAAACTCTGTGCTCTGAGCAAAGTTGTGTTTAAACTTTCTCTCACCTTGTGCCCTGTTCCACACAACACAAGTAATTAATCATATTGCAAACCTTATTTTGCAGTACAGTAAGTATTTCTCAGGCTGTTAAGCTGCAGATTAATTTTCCTCCCATCTCAAGTCCGTTACATTACTGCAGTGGTTACTTTCCTTCTGTTTCCAAACTTATTAACTTAATAGAAGAATGCAAATTGAATGCATGAGATGGAAAGGTGCTTCCCAGTCATTACAGTATCTCTGCCTAGTAGTTGTTTAACACTAGCACTTCTCCTGATCACAATGAATTCATACTCATTCATTCATAAAACTTACTGGGCAATACTGCACTACAATGCACACCTGCAACAGAGAAACTTCCAGAGGACGTGTGTGAACCCCCTGCCTCCAGCCACCTCTGATGGCACACAGGGAGCCAGAAGGACCAGGCATTTACATGCTGAGCAAGGACAGCCACAGCTTAAAGATAACACAGGTTTATGCTTTTTGGAAGAATTACATCTTCAAGTCTTCTGGAAAAGACTCAGAAAAGACCTAAGGCAGATCTAGGAGCTGAGACAGACTCTGCTCGATGTGAAGTGGGGAGGTATTTTACCTCTTGGAAGGACTATCTGGCACTACACTTTTCAAAGTGACCGTGGCCACTCTGGATCACCAGTAGGACTGCGGCACATCCAGCTCCACTCTGGAAACTGTCACATATTGCAAATCTAATGATTTATAATTACAGTCAGATTTCTGTCCTTTCATTCCCCTTCCCCCCACAAGAAACCTAACACTACGACTGACACAGAACAATCACTTTTATGGAGGCTTTTGTAAAAAAAATCACTAAGAAGAACAGAAAATATGTTATCACCAGAGAATTGCAGCTATCTGCTGGAGCACTGAAGAACAAGAAAATGACTGTGATTGTACTTTACACTTCAGCTCTTAGCTAAACACAAGAAACCCAAGGAACCCAAGGACAAGGGCAGCACAGAAAGGGAGACACACGAGTGAGCTATACCAAGTCACCAGCCAGTTTATTTTCCCTTTTACATGACCTAAATCTTTCCCTTTTATCTCTTGCTCTGGTCTCATAAGGAAAATAAATGCTGGATTTCCGGATAGCCTGTACTTGCACAATGGCTATATTTAAGCTTGAAAAAGACTTTTGGCTGACTGCAAAATTTCAAGACATGTTTTGAATTAAAAATAAGAGAAAGGTAACCACAAGGTTTTAGCCTTTTCAGAAGTGGAGTTCTCCACAGTTAGTGCCCCTCCAAGGCAGGAAACAACAGCTTTCCACTTGCAAACACCTAGGTAGTGCTGCAGAACCTGGGGAGTCCTTACAGGATGCATTTCAGCACCACTGACTAGGAGGAGTCAGCCATTAGCAATAACCTTAGCCTGAGAGAAACAGCACTTGGAAAAATCAGAATAAACTAAAGAGCTCAAAATGCAATACAGCAGCAGCTTCTCTTAAGTGGAAAGGAAAGATGCTGTGGATGCACTAGTGCCATGAAGAAGACTGCAGAAGATGACTATGTCCAGCCTTAAAACTACGTATTCGGAAAAGGATTCACAAATTACTATTACTTACATAGGAGGTATTCACAAAATGAGCTTCAGTCTCCTCTCTCACGTCTCTCTAAAGCTGCAGGTGAGAGATGGGCCTCTCCGGAGAACAAGCCAGAGAAGTCTAACCTCGGGGCTTTGAACAGCCTCCAGCAAAACCGATCTCTCTCCACCAGCCTAAAAAGGGATTGAAGAGAGTTTGGCCTTTCAAACCCGAGCTTAGCTTATGTCACCTCATGTACTGGAAGCCTAAAAAAGCTCCTTCTGGGGATGTTTAATCCATTCTGATAGGCAGCTCACGTGCCTACAATAATGACAGGATCTCAAGAAATGACATTATTATACAGCGAGAGCTTTATTTTATAATTTTTATTAGCCTAGTCTGTGTGCTGTTATCCCCCCAGGGACCTCCATTAATGAGCAGGGCTCTATTCAGCACCAAAATATATTCTGACATAGTGAGAGCAGGATCCCAATAACCTGGCACACCTTTACTATATCCTAAGAATGTACTGCTGACATTTAAGATTGGTAAATTAATATCCTAATTTTTTAAAATAGCTAGAGCAGTGTGTTTACAGATGCAGAATTAAGCCTTTGCTCTATTATTAATGAACACTGTTGCTATTGACGTGAATGTCTCATATACTAATTGAGTTTAAAAGTTACAGTGCACCCTTCCAGATGTAGTGGCCCTTTTAATCAGCAAAACAAACAATGCAGCACATTCATTAACAAGATTTTTAAAAGTCTTTTTGGATGATAGACAGAAGTCAAGCATTAATAATATTCAGTTGAAACTTCCTTTTCCTAATGCTTAATGCTCCTTGCCTACAGGTATGGAATTATCTGTAAAGCTAATTCCAAGGTAAAAATAAATATAAAATTAATGCTAAATAAATAATTGCTTCTTTGTTGCTCATGCATCATATAATTAATACCATGATGTGATCTAACATGTTAAGGAAATAAGAATTTGCCATCAGCAGGCTGAAAGAAATTTGTTTATTAGTTTACTGTGATTCAATTTATGAGAATGTGCTTCATTGATCTTTGCAAAAGAACTTTAATTGGAAATGAATATCACAATCTATTTACCACACCACTAAACCCAGTCTGCTACAGTTCATTAAAACTACACCTGCTACTTAATTTTCCAATAAGAGAAAAACTTTGAATTAATACAATAAGAAGCAGTTAGAAAGCAGGCTCAGTAGACCACTGTTTTAATCAAGGTGTTCCTTGCATGCCCTTATGAAATTCTGCTAGGAGCTGATTGGGATTTTGTGTAGCATTTACATCAGAGCTTGAATTTAGACACTGTGCATTTTGATTACTACTTTCAACATGCAAAGTCATCCCTCCTTTGCCTGAAAGATCTGAAGTCTACATCCAGCATGCAGATTCAGAAGAAATATTTCAGTGCTTTAGACCATTGATGCTCCTGTCCTAAAGCAAGGGCAAGAAGACCAAAATGAGCCTTTTTCATCTCTTGTGTGATCTCTGGGGAGGTAACCTGGGGGCCAGCACCATGATTACCTAAAGAAGTGAATTGAGGAAGAAGAGAACAGGGTATAACATCCCCATATGTCCTCATCCCTATAGGTAAGCAAAAGCCAAAGCAATCCTAAAGGTCCTGCAGTCCCCAGAAACTATTATTTGTGAGCTTTTTCCAAGGATATATGTCACATCTGTCACCTTTATTACTAGGTGGGGCAAGGGGTTCCTTTTAGCCAGCTGACAAGTGATGACGAATTACCCGGGTCCATGTTTTGTGGTAACAGTGTCACAGAATCCAAGATAGACGCCCCTCTGCCAAAAGACAGAGCAAAAATAAAGCAAAACCCTTACCAGGTTCAGCTGGCTTAATGCCAGTCTCCACACACCACCCCTCTGAGCCACAGCACACGCTCACGGCTCAGTTCAGATTTCTAAGCAGTTTGTCAGAAAGCCTAAATTCCTCCCAACGTTGCATGGTGGCCCATGACTGAGTGCAAAGTCAGGGCTGTGATCCTTAGCATTTAATATGACAGGACAGCAGGAAGCCTGCATGATGATCTGGAAGAAAAGAAATGCTGAGCCCCAGTGACTATGAACTTGCTAGGGGCAGCCACCACTATGACCTGCTGCAGTGAGCATCCCACCTCCCAGAAGAATCAGCGGGAGCCACCGGCACGGCTTGCCGGCGTAACGCGAAGCATCCCGCCGTGCAGCAGCAGCACCCAGTTACTCAGGTGAGCAGCTGGACATGTGAAGTTACACACTCTGAACACACTTTACCTTAGAGATGAATGAAAAAGTAATCAGGAATAACAACTATGGATTTGGGTATCTCTGACAATTTTTCATGATTGCTTCCCTGGAGTCTCTTCTCTTCAACATACCTGTGCAAACAGCAACAAACCTCTAACTGGGCTAGGACTGGGCGATTTTTCCCCCAAATAATCATCACACTCACAAGTGGCTCCTTACCCCCTTTTCCCCACTGGTCAGTCATGCTTCACCACTGCTTAACTGTGGTGCCAAGATTTAGCCTTAATTTATTAAAGTTCCTCAACAGTTGACTTACTAAAAATATACAGCTCTTCCTGATGTAATATGTTTATCCTGATTAAAAAACAAGACTGCAGTGAAACACAGTAGTCTCCATGATAAAGACTTTTTCATTTTAACATGGTGTCTAATTAATAGGATTTTTTTAACATGATTAACCTTTTTGTAATATTTTAAGAGATTCTGAAAAATTAATTCTTTTACAGGTTATACTCAGACCATTATAACTTTTCATTAAGGATGGTTTGCAGAGTCAACTTCTGACCCCGCATTTTGCAAAAATGGAAGGCACTAACTACTGCAGAGTTATCATAGATTTATCACGTCAAGAAAACACGATATTGTAAAGCCTCATTTGGAACCTTGCCCTCTGGCTCATCAGCCAGTCTCTGACAGAATTTTTTTTTTCCCCTAGAAACACTCATTTGTCAAAATTGAAGCTGCTCCCCTGAATGAAGAGGTTTCAGGTGATTGTCCAGACCCGGAAAAATATTGGAAAAAAATTCAGAATGACCAGAATGTTCATTCTGATGTCTTTAGGATGAGAAATCTCAAAGGGAGGCTTGTTTGAACCCCTTTCCTTTTGAAATTTAATTTCACACCTGCTTCCAAAAAGGTGAAATACAGAAGGAAAAAGAATGAAGCTTGTAGTGAAATATTTTGAAGGTATCAACAATAAATATTTTTAAAATCTCAAAAGTAAATATTTTGAAAATTTCAAAAGGAAATATTTTTACTTGCCACATGTTTTTTCCCCCTGCATGCTAATGTATGGAGATTATCAGATCACCTTTTATCTCAAGTGGGAATATTCTTACAGGAAAGGATGAAGGTGTATTCTCCACCCTGTGAAGAGAGGGCTTTTTAGACAGTCCCTATGCAGAAGATGCAGGAGGAGGGCTGACAAACATGGCCAGACACTTTGGAAGACCTGCTGAGGCTGGAGGCAGCTCAGTGGTCTGTGCGACGAGTTGTGCTAACGCTTCAGTGCAACAGAGATGAAGGAAAGCCCTTTTGCAGGGCCCATTTCTCATGACTTTCTGCATGGGCCTATGAGTTGGACCGTTACATTAATTTTCCTGCACCTAAATTGTTCCCTACTGGCTTGTGAAAGTATGATTAATATTCTTCACGAATCTGTTATTAATTCTTCATTACAGTGTAGTCGCACAAAAGGCAAGGGGAATATTATGTCTGGCTTGTTGCACCTCACCAACCATTTCAATAAATATCTTAAAGAACAGAGGGTGTGCAGAGAATGAAGAGTACCAGGGACTGCTTACATTCCATGCACTGCAAAATAGATCACCCATCTGTCTGATTTAATAAAAAAATAGTGCGGAGCAGAGTTAAATCATAGAGTTAGATGTTGAAAAGTACAGTACTGTGAATGTGCTTTAATATATTCTGCACTGAGCTGAATATGTATTATGTATGTTATTTATTTTAGCTGCACAAAAGCAAAAAGTTAGCTTTTATATGCTATACTGTTCTAATAAATACCATGGTTCCAAAACAAAATTACAAATGGTATTAAAAATGAAGTACACCTAAAACACACGACCTGTAAATAAAGAATATCGGGGGGGGGGGGGGGGAGGGAAAGAGCTAGAAGAATTCACCAGTGAATAAATACAACACAGCATAATTACAGGCTCTTTTGTTTTTCAGCCAGGGTATAATCATACAGTTTACTTAAAAGTCTTCTAATATCCTCTGGGTACATACTGCATTTACGAGAAAGCTTTCTGTTGTGAGCTTACTCTCTCCTCCCTGCCTGGCCCTCCACACTCTTTAAATGTACTTCTGGGAAAAAGTCTGCACTTGAAAGAGGATGGAGCAGATTCTTGGAGAAATAATTGGATTTTGAAGTTCTAATTTTGCCCATTCTTCCTCAGATCCTCCCAAGTCCAAATCCCATTGATGTTCACAGCTGTTTTCCACTTGACTCTGATTGGCCTTGGACCACATCTTTTTTTGCTGGGTGCCAAATTTATTTATTTATTATCTTTTCCTGGTTATTAAAGAGAGGAAAAATATTAATCATTCATTTATGCTAAGTTATCACCTTACTATTTTTAGGTAAGACAGTTGAGCAAATCAATCATTTTAAAGATGCTGTACTACCATGGTAATCCAAGTATGTGTGATCACACTTCCTTAGTGCCACCTGTGTCCACTTCCCCCCATTTGTATCTCCTGGCAACACAAAAAGAGTAAAGACACAAAGAGCCAGTTTTGCAAAGTCTTAATCATTATGTCTAGCTTGAAAGGAGCAATAATTCTGTAGTAACTTGACATTAGAGGGGTCTGCAGCACTATATGTTAATACCAATTACTTAGGGTTCAGCTATTCCCCCATCAAGTCAGATGAGATCTGGTACTGTCACTTTTTTCCTTGCAGGTCACAGATGTTCAACAAAACCACTGTGAGTTTCATGGGATATGTAAGTATTTATATCTATTACTTTGACTCTTTCTTTAAGACTTCTACAACATGGGAAAAATTCATATTGGAAATCCAGTTAAAACCAAAGTCAGAGAGATCTTTTATAGAGATTATTTACTTTAAAAGGACCTAAATATAGTGTCTTAAATCCATTTGTCATTGACACAAATGGATTTGCCTCTTTCTTGCTTTGATCAATGGGAATTTGGTAGTTTGTGAGGGAGTTAAGCTTTTCAAAGGAAAAAAAAATATGGCCGCTAGAGGTTGTGTTTGTGGAAGCACCAACTAGCGACAATGATAAAATTTGGCTGATTTACTAAACCATGAAATCAAAGCTTGCTTTGCTCAGAGCATTAGCACATTTTCTTTTGACTGTGTATTTATTATAGAAGGTGCACTTATAAAAAGAGCGAGTACAGCTATTGTGATGGAGTTCATGGGAATACTGAACTAAAATCACATTTACTCAGTTAACCAACAGAAGTTTGTATTAAGATACATTCTAAAGCAGTCTTGGCATCCAAAAATAAACTGTCTGCGTATGAATCTGAATCAGCTCAAGACTACTGTTATTACACAGAGAAAGCTGAAGCTTTATGAATGAAGGCAGACTGGCTGATTCAAGGTACAGGACTGGATATAGCACCACTCTCACAGTGAAACGGATAAAACCAGCTTGCTCCCCTGATACACATTTTACATGTGTTGAAGTGGATTACAGAAGACCCACATTCTAATGAAAAGTACTGCGGAGTGAACACTCCTGAGATGACACTGAGATGAGAACATGTTCTTCAAACCCCACTCTCCAAACCTCTCTTCCTCCCAGCATCTTGGCACTCTTGAGAGCTCAGTCACTCCTTTCTGTTAAGTACTTGCTGTCTCATTTTCCTCCTGCTCATCATTTACCTGCTTCAGCTCCTCTTTGTTCCCTTAAGAGCGGATTTAACTTTATTTCCCTGCCCCTCCATAACTAACCTCATCTTCAAACATGACCTCCAGCCTTTGCCATTCCTGCAGTGGGAACCTTGCAAAAATAAGTACTATGTTAAGAAGAGGAGTTTCATTGAAGCTTTTATTGATATACACTTCCCAAGGCACACAACGCACCATCTAGGGAAGCGGCAAGACCAGGCTGGACCAGGACAAGGTGAAAGGGTTCTCTGAGAAGTGACAACACACCTTGCCTTTCCTTCCACTCTCTTGCCATTGTACAAATCAGCTGTGGAAGTTCGGGATTAAACTGCGTAAACATTGGTGTCCTGAAAGATGGATGCAGAACATGCAAGAAATAGAACATGGTCTAGATCTTTATTATGTGTCATTTTAAACAAATCCTTAATCCTTATAAATGTGTATTAAAACTTCTACAGTATCACATATGTCAAAGGTGAGGTACAAGTCACTCTTCTTGCTATCTACAGTTTATATGCCTAGATTACACTAGCAATTTATTTAAACTATTTTTGGATGAGATGAATCATCATTCAGAAAATAGCTCTTTATCTCTCCAGAGACCACAGAGGGAGCAACTTCTAGATGATTAGTCAGTTGAGACAGAGACTTTCACAGATAGATGAACAAACTGCAGAAATTAGGAAGATGTAATGGAATATTTTGCCTGATTCCAAACTAAGACATACTAATTGGCTATTATTTGCAAACTACTGACTTTGTTTAAAGATATTTAAGCAATAGAATGCAGTTAGAGAAGCAACTTCTGTTGTTACTTTGAAGCACTGATGTTAATGTGGTAAATTTTGGAGAAGCAGTCAGATACAAATTGTAATTGTCTTTAAACATAAATAAACTTTAGAACTATTTTTTCTCACAAGATGCATGGTTGACAGGAAAAACTTCTTTTGTAATCAGTACCTGGTTCAGTCTTAAATGACTGATCTTCTTCATACCACAAAACAATCTATTCACATTCAATGTAACAGCCAAACCTGGCAGCAAAAAAAATTGAGGGAATGTACTTACAGCTGACATGAAAATATAAGAGGCCCAACAATATAAAATAAGCAATAGAACTGTGATAAAAGAGTTTGGGGAACACAATTGAGAAATATTCATTCATCAGGTAGACCTGTGGAAGTCTGCACTGACATTCTGAATTTGGATAAACTGCACAGGTTTTGATCAGTCTCTGGAAAGACCAAGAAATTGCTACTTCATCCAGGATATATACTAGAAAAGGCTTTCATATAATTCAAATAAGCACAGAGTATAGAAAAACTATAAGAAAATTCTGATTCAAAATCAAATCTGAATAGATACAGGGACTGTGAAATTTGAGATTCACGTTGCATAGTCTGGGTCTGAAAAGATGTGACTTAAAGATTCAAAGCAACTCCAGTTACAGCTAATCAACAGGAATATGTTGGGTTTATAAGGGCCAGGTTCCTCATACTGAATTAACAGTCTTCCTTGACAAAAAGCCCCTCTTAAATCAATGAGCCTGCTCTTGAAGTAACAACATCACATACAGCATTCCTTATAAGTTGATATAAACACATCACAGATGTCTGGTAAAGCAGCTGCACAGTATTGAGTAGTTGCCATCCTAATATTGGCTATTGGTTAGATTACAGATGCAGATTACAGATATGTGGGAATGAGAGATTCCCGCAATATGTCAAAGTGGAATTAGCTTTCTCACGACATCAAAATTATTTAAAAAAACATTTTTCACTTGAGTTAAACATTAAGATGCCCTGATGGCTTTTAACACAAAGATTTGCTGCATATTTATTGCAGTCAAACTCCTAACACAGAGATGAGTTCTGAATGAGTTACAATCTCTTGAGAAAAGATCCAGGAGCCACTGCAGGCAACTCAGTAATTCCCACAGCAACATTCACACCAGCAAATCAGACTGTGGGCTCCATGATACAGTAGTTCCTACACGAAATATTTATTAAATCTTGGCATTTTATAGTCTTAAAAGATACACCAACGTGTAGTCACTCTCACCTTGAAAAGATCATACTAGAAGCAAAGATGCTTCAAGGAAAGCTGATGCAACGGGCACAGACATGAGAGAGGATGTTCGCAATGAAAAATTACATTTGGACGAGGTGGATATGGTGTGAGCGCGCTCAGCCCCGCTCCCAGGGGCAGGACTGCAGTGTGGTCCTGTTTCACTGACAGGGCGTTCAGCCCCCGGGGACCACTGCACGCTGGCAGACATGCAGGCAGACTACTACAGATAACCACACTAGTGTAAGAAACAACTGCCTCAAGCTATGCGAACTACCTTTTTTGCCAGAAATGGCCACTCCTCTAGCAGTCTAGCATGAGTGCAAACCCCAAAGGCCTAGCTTGTACTGCCCAGGGGAGAAGAAAGGGCAAGCAGCACAAGGCGGAAGCATTTTAACCTGCCTCAGATGTCTGGGAAGCAAATGAGAGGCAAAGACCTTCCAGAGGGCAGAGACTAGCCAACGCCAAAACCAGACAGAGGAGCATGGCTGGCTGTGGGGAAACTGGAGGCAGCTTGCATGGAGAAAAGCAGGATATAGAAAAACAGCATAGGGTAAGAGGTTTCCTTTCCCACATTTAGCTTATTAGAAGATAAGACTGCTGCAAAGCACTGATGTTAACTTGCAGCACCCCATGACACTTCAGGTTTCTGAATATCAAAACCTTATAAATCAACTTCAAAGTATTTCCCAAGACTCTGAACTCACTTGTTTCGCACTGACCATCATGATTCCCTACTAAGGGATATGGTTGAAAGGAATTTCTACTCTCCTCACTTTTGGGGACACAAATAACCTTAAACACAGAAGAAATTCTCTGTAGAAACTAGGGAAGGTCCAGAGACCAGCATACATGATTTCACAGCAACCCAATCAACCGTTTGCAGAGAGAGTCCACTGACCATGCCTGCTACCTCTCCTGCTTCCAACACGTCAGGCCCAAGAAAGATGCATTTGATCACAGGATAAGCAGCGATATACAACACAGGTGAAGGAGTATTAATGCCCTTTTCCAAGTTCCAGCAACTTCATCCGGAATACTACGTAAACTGTAGTTTAACAGCGTAGTCTAAAGTGGCACAGCTGGCCAGCCCAAGGAGAAGATGAAGGAAACGAAGAGCCTAGAAGATGTAACGTAGCAGTTCAAAAATGGGGTCTGAGCAAGGGAAAGTCTGATGTAAGCTACAAAAGTAAGCATGATGTTTTAAGTGAAAGAAACACACACAGGAAGATAATTCAATATGAATTGACCAAATACGAATAAATGTAACCTAGAAACAAAACCCACTAGAAACGCAAGATCTTCAAACAGCCTTACGGTAGAATTAGTGGGGAGGAAAAAACCAAAGCAAACCAAACCAAAAACCAAAAAACCCCCCAAAAAAACCTGCTTGAATGATTTTTAAAAAGAGCTTGAAATTTTATGTATGAGGAAGAAAACCATCTGTGGTTCCTACTCTGAGCATGACACTACAACATCTGTGGTTTAGGACATAAATAGATCTTGAACAGGAGTAGAAGTGAAGCCACTACACTATACACACCTCAGAAGAGTATAGAATAATGGACCACAGGAAAAGTCAGTCTTTTTCAATAAGGTAAGAAGTATACTAGCCTTTTTCACAAGCTAGCTGAAACCAGTGGTTTTCTAGTACTTTCAGTGGAATATGAAACATATCATATACATGCAACCTCAGTATTTCATTAAGTTTTTCACTTCCACGTTAGTTTTCAATGATTGCAAATTACTGGGCGTTCCAAGTCTCACTTGCCACCCAACCTTTTTAAAGGCCAGTAAGTTAATGGATCTAACATTTAGAGACATCTGTCACCCTTTGAACATTCCTGTTAACTTCCACAGGGTAGCAACAGGAAAGATTGCTGCAAAGTTCCCTCATATGGTTAATTTACCTGTAGAAAGACCTAGAAAAACATGTAATACAAAAAGCATTTCCACTTGGGAGGGAGGGAATGGACACAGACATCACACGCACAGACGATGGAAAGGCAAATAGGAAAGAAATTACTTGAAATAGTAATGTTTTGGTAATAAATGCCAGCCTACCTCAAACCAAAGGCAATGAAAAGAAAAAGCAGATTAAAAAAAAGGTACAAATAACAATATTTTGAATTGCTGAAGATATTGTTTTCTCTTTGGAATAACTGTTTTATCATACACATTAAAATGTATGATTTGCTTCATTAATCACACTCATTTCCCTTCCACAGGTACAGATACGATCATATCTTATTTCACAGGACCAATATAAAAAGGTTGAGCTTCTATTTTCTTTCATTTGAGTGTTCAGTCTGATTACAGTGAAAAACATTTCCACCTTGAAAGTTGAAATGCTTTGTATCTGAATGTACAGACTGCAATAGCCAGCAGCATCTTTTGCCTACCTGTAGTCTCAATTCCAAATTCCCTCTCCTGACTCAGAAGAGAGATTAGTGTTTTATTTCTAAACAGGTTACTAAGAATAAAAGATCTGGTTCTAGATTTTGGGTGAGTTAAAAGGGGAAGAAAACGAGAAAAAGAATATACAGGTACGCTTTTGGGGTTATGTGGTACTCAAAACAACACATACTAATAGAGGGACTAATGAGGACTGAAAAGGAGACGTTCTAGAGAAACTGAATGGAGCTAAACATTAAGGGTTAAGACATATATGGGGAAATTACTTACTGAATCATCAAAAGAAAGGAATGGCAGGTCATTCTAACAGAGTTCATCAATATTACGTTTTAAATGTTTTCACCTAAGATGCATTAAATGAAATTCATTTAATATGAAGAAAGCTTCTCCTGAATTTATGGGCAGAATTTGTCTTTGCGCAGCTAGCAAGGAGAAAAGGCAAGCAAGATGGCGTTGAATAACAATCAAGAGAAGACGGGGAAAACGTTCAAAGAAAAAGTATACCAGTGGAGTGCCATGTGGAAAAGGGGGCTACTTTCTCCACAAAAAAGAACTCGATGAACAACAGGCATGTTGTCAAAATATTTTTTCAGTCAACATGTCAGTCAGTTTGGCCAGAACCGCTTTTCCAAAGGCAAACTAGTCCACAGTTATTTATCTTAGGAATTATTGCTTTGCTATGAAATTCCAGAGGATTCATTAAAACTATGCTCTGGGGCAGGTGTTTTTCCCGGTAACTGAAAGACAGCAAGAGAAATCTCTAATAAAAAAAGAAAAAAAAATATATGTATGAAAGTAACAAATAGAAGTCGGATTCACAGCTAGTATAAACCAGTAGGATTTCTTTGTCTTCCCATGGAGAACACGCTTCTTTGAAGGAGCAGTGCCCTTCACTATTTTCACCTATTCATCAGTTCTGCTCTTCTGCAGTCCTTGTTTCTTTCCACTGCAAAAATGAGCAGAAAAGAAGGGGAGTAAACAGTACTTGCCCCTATTGGGTATTCCCTTTGTTCCCTTCCCATCACTGACAAAGTCAGCCATGATTGGACTTTCTCTGGATTTTACTTTTTCCACAAATTATATCCCAGTAGCAAAATCACTGCCTTTCCACCTGTAAAATGTTTGTTAAGAGCATAGGCTGGACCTGCAGTTGGGACCTAAGTCCCTTTTCAGCACAGGAATTAATTGGACTTACAGCAGCTGTGAGTCATGTCCTGTGTCTGCACAGACTAGCACCAGTATGGTGAATAAAGGTTTGTTTTTCAGTTTGCTCAAAAAATCATGAACCAGACCTTCAGCTGTTATACAACAGTAGACACACTTCAGAGTTGCACAAATGTCAACCCTCCAGCAAGGAAAATGGCACGGAAAAACAGGGCCCAACTTTTCAGTGTGAGAAAATTAAAGTTAATGTCTCAAAGTCAAGTGACCTCAGCTGAGGTTCTGGTTTATTGGGTTAAATGTCTTTTTCACCTTCAAAGATCAAGTCTGTATGTACCAGATTTCTACAGTATCAGCTACAGTATCCCTTGAGCTACATATCTTTAATCCTGCAAAGCAGAGGTGACAGGATGTTTGCCACGTGTTTCTAGAAGTTACATGAGCTCTCCGGTTAACTGGTGAACTCTAGAGCTCCTAAATCAAGAGGAAGTGTTTGTATTAATGAACCTGCATCTTAGTAAACTCCAGCTAAGCTTAATATTCGTTTATTTTACTGAATTTCTTTTCTTCCCTCTGATAATTTGTGTGTGTCTACTTCACTAAAAGCTCTAGATATTACATTTTTATTTGTATGTTATTTTAAATTGCTGCTTAAACAAAAAGAACAGAATAGGAATAAGCACAAATTTGAACAGAGTCTGCTCAGATACCTTCAGCCTCTGTGCCACAATGGTATGTGTGCACTTAAAGCATTTTCCTTATTAAACACAAAAGTGTTGGAGCCATATAAAATGCTGCCAACATTCTTCTAATGCATCGTTGGTTTGGAATAAAGCTTTTTATTCCATTTGAACTCAAGTGGCTAGGTTGCATGTGAATAATTTAAAAAGTACCAGCAAAACAAATGTACCTATGTTTGCCAGGAAAAAAAATAATCCTGCAATTTAGTAGGCAAAGGGTAAAGAGAAACATCACCATCCAAACTCAGGGAAACTCCAAGGCAGTAACTGGATCACAACAGTATCATATAATATCTGATAACATATTATCCTGTTTGGGATAGTTCCCAACTGCATCTACAAACATGTAGTGGCATTGACTGTCAGTATCTTTACCCAGCATCCCAAGGCTGCCATAGGCTCATCTCACTACCTTTTACAAATTTTCATCCATTCTGCAAACATGCGAGCCCATCAGCCTGAAGTAAAGCTTGATCCCTCCGTTAGAGTGTTTCTCTGTCCAATTGGTGTTACACAATATAGCAAGATGAAAAGCAGAAAACCAGACTCAGTCCTTCATCTCTCTCTCAAAAGCTAGTATATCCTCCCTACCTTTCTCTGGAACTAAATTTAAGTTCTTAAAATAGCTAAGTAATGTCTCCTGTGTAACAAGGGGAAAACTCTTAAGTTCTTATGCAATATGAACAATATCCAGTAATCCAGAGGTAGAGCAAATAACCTAAGACTTTAAATGTAAGAATCTGAAGAGCTTTTCAGAATTCATTTTGGTGAAAAACATGTTGTTTCTCATCTGGGAATGGCCACGTTACTTGAGTTCTTAAGGTCAGCATACATGAAAAGCAGTGCGAAGTCCAGAAAAACCAGAAGTTCAGGAGTATCCCTGCCAGAAATATCTGTTTGTGTTGATCCATCAGATACACAAGCCCCAAGCACTGTGACCAGTCGCACTCAGTTCAAACCCACACCTTTCAGAGGTTTCCCTTTACTGAGAAACACACTGGGCTAAAAGAATCATTCTCTGATAGGAAAGAAATGAAGATATAAATGCAGAATTATAATATGGAAATATAATCAATGTTTTGTGTACCAGGCAGCCACACTAAATGCAGATGATATGCACTATATGATCCCATTTACTGACTGTGAACTGCTCGAAGGCACGGTGGATTCACTCCTTGGAATGGTCAGACATGAGTTATTGTTACTACAGCTTATTTTATGGCACACAAATAGTGAGCTAAGCACTTCAGAGAAGTGGAAGGATACAGTCCCCTTATCCCAGTAGCCATGTTAATTCATGGGCTGAAACCCAGGGCTTAGGAACTCTCCTTACTCTCCTGCACGTTGACCGAGCCCAGCTTTCACAGTTTCTAAGGCACCCAAACTAGAGAACTGAAGGGGAATATGAGATAATAACTCAGGTTGTTACAGCACGAAGGCCTAAGGCAATTAATGCTTCAGTCGACAGAAAAAGTACAGCATGCATTTCCCTAACAACCTGAGATATGCTAATTTAGGAAAGAAAAAAACCCAAACACACACAATGACTTCTAAAATCTGAACCCGAGAAGTTTAGGAACAAAAACACTAAAACTTCTGAAATGCACATTTATATACAGGCAAGCAAAGATGTTTGTCTCCTTCATTTGCATACAGATGTCTGGTAGAGATGGACACAGCCTGCCGACTCAGATCTGGTTCTAAGACGCACCTCACCTTTCCTAAATCGGATTTCTCTACATAGAAGCAAAGGTGCACAATAATGCCCTGTTGCACTTCAGAGGCCAAATCATAGCACTGACAAGAGAGTGGCTCCTTGACTGTAGCAGGAGTTGCAGGTAGCTATAGATGAGCCCTTTTGTCCCTTTCCACAGAGGATTTAACTTCATGTTTGGAAGCTCTTACTGGAGAATAGCAGGAAACCATCTGGGATAACTCACATTAACATGCCACTTTAAGTAGCTTTAACTACCTACCTAAACATCTCTTAGGTCAGCAAATATGTCTGAATAAACATACTCCTTTTTTTTTTTTTAAATTAGATTTTCAGAAGTAAATCTAGTTATTGTGTATCTGATTCTGGAAGGACTGTCCAGATCTGCAACTGGTTGACAGTCAAACAAAAGCTACACTTTTAACATCTCCTCTAGGAAAGAATATACTGGCAGGCTATTAAGCTAACTGAAGTTATGTATGCAGTTATCTGTGAATGCTCCATACCAGCATCCACTCTCACTAGCTCCAAAGCTGCACATAGCACCAGGCTCACTTGCACAATGTTTGCTCAAAGCACAGGTTGTTGGTGCTGGTAGAGCAACATCACAACTAGTTCAGATACTCATCTTTCCAGCTTTATTGGGCATCACATATGTACCTGCAAGGCTGCTACATGGCAATAGCATTCAGAGTCACAACACCGAGAGTATTACCTTTAAAGAGAGTCTTTTTTTCATCTGTTCTGTGGACACACCCATCATAATGCCAAGGTGGAACTTAGGAGGGACCCTACACTGCTGCTCCAATGGATGATGTATGAGCCAGACCCCGTAACTTCTCTGCTCAGTGCCGGTGATGGGGAAACCGTCTGACTAAACACAGAAAAAAAGCAAAACATGACATGCACGTTCAATGCAGGTCAGGGAAGTGAAGAAAACATCACACTTCTGAAGGGGTTTTGATATTGCAGACAGCTTGTACTGTACCACGATTACGTGTGACAGAGCAGACAGAGGGTTGGCTTGACTAGCCTGATTTTGCACGTCCTCTGGAACAACACAGCAGCTTATCAGCTTCTCACACAAATTTCTTTGTTCCTCTTTCCTTGCAGTCTGTACACACAGCACAGCCTTCCTAAAGTACTTTGTTAACCACTACATTGTCTTCTTCATACTTCTTTTAGACCTACCTATTCCAAAATGACTATAAAAAACCAATTAATAATAACATTCACAATATCAGGAAAAAAAGGGATATATTTGCATGATGTTTTTTCCATATAGAAAGACATTAAACAGCTGCTTTTCTGAACAAGTAGCAGCAACACAACAGGATTTTATTTATTTGGAGTCTAGAGCTACCTGCAATACTCACAAAATAAAGACCCACCAGCAGAGAAATCATTTAAGGCATCTCGAGGAAGCATAAAACATAACACACTAACAGCAATATCCTGAACATATGGTTTCTTGAATTCCATTCCTGTGAACGGGTTATAGATGACTTTTCAAAATTAAAAGCAATAACAGAGCTTCTCAATAAATCACAATACAGAAGTTGCGGGTAAACACATTACAGCAAAGATCCATCTTGATTCCAGCAAAATAACTTCTAGTAATTCTTGCACCGAGCCTCCCTCTTATGGATATGTATATTACCTCTTATTATACTATATTCCAGTGGTATATATTAGATTGTACTTCTTCCACTCCCATACTTCATATGTCACTTGCATATGCTTATATAAAATCTTGGGGCTTATCTAAGTTCTTGGGAGAAAACCCCATGTCTATATGGGTGAAGAGAACACCAGCACAATGCCATGCCAATTCCGATTGCAGCCCGGAGGCATTGCTGTATAATATAAACACCCACTGACGGGCTGTGTGGGTGTACCTGGTGGAGGGACGCAGCAACTTACAGCTGCTTTGCTGCCCCTCGGGAGACATTGTTAGCTTTTATAACTGCACTCTGGCCGCTGTTCTGTACTAACCTCTGCAGGATCTGAATCAGCACACAACTAGGCTGGAAATTAGAACTTCAGCTCTCTTGTCAGATCCTCTCTGAGTCAATGTGAATCCAAGATTTGGATTTCTTAAACTGTGTCATTCTTCCTGAAAAATTGCTTGACAGTGGCCCTAAGAAGAAAAATGTATTTTCCACCATGCAGTGTCACATTTCTCTTTATATTAATCACTTCTTGGTCTTAACTTCTTGGTCTACAAAAGTTAGAATAGCCACACAAAACCACAAAGAATAGCACTGTAGTGCCAGAATGCCTGACAACTTCCGCAGCTTTGGCACTGGTGTTACTCAGATGCTGAAAGGCATGTCCGGTGGCAAAGCCTGAAAGGTTCAATATATTGCATTTCCACAAATTCTGCAGACTTTGTGAAAAGTCACAGCATAACCAGAACTCCTGTTAAATCTCACAGACTCTTCTGGTTCCTCCTTTTCAGGAAGTGCAATTTTCAGAAGTTGTCACGTTTCAATGTTTAGCAGAGAATAAACAGTCTGAATGCTTCTTTTACTATTTTAATTAAGCTCAAGCTTCTACCTACTTACATTTTCTTTAAAAATGCATAAAACTATGAATTAAATATATGCATCATTACTCATCAGATTGTTTATCTCTGTACTAATTTTATAAATATATATATATATACACACACAGATTAAATATTCATGTGCTCCTTCTCCCTTTCAGAGCATTGTAACTCCTAGTTCCTTATTCTCCCACATTGGTGTTTCTAGTTGCATTGTATAAGCTGAAGATCATTTAGGTAAAATCATCCTTAGGGACTTCTGCCTAAAAATTCCCAATTAAGTGGTTTTCTTTTCCCCCCTATATTAGTAGTGGAGAGCTGTCCATATGCTTACGTTAAGCCTGACAGATCTTTGATTACCCCTTAGCTTGTAGTTATGCAGCTATAATACAGTTTAGACACATTCCATAGTTGCTAATGGCTCAACACACTGAGACCTTGAAGAATAACAACCAAGGTTATTTGGTAATATAACGCAGTAAAATAAAGTAGACTTCACCATGTATGCAAAAGTAATAAATGCTTTGCTGATTTTAAGGCATATGTTTCTTTAAAGTTCTCAGAACATAAATGATTTAACTGCTGCACACACTCACAAACACAAAATCACAAGCCAAATTTACTGCAAACTCTGCAAGCTGCAATAAATAGGTAAAGACATAAATTGCTAGCAATTAGGAATTTACTGAAGAGGGTAGTTAGGGGAATTGCGCTGATTCAGAGAGATGAAATGCAAATACATCGTGCTTACATGTATGGGGCCACTGCACCTGTGCCCTCACTAGAGCGCTACATCAGCAAGCCCACCCCAACACGCAGACCGCAAGGATGCAGATCACGGTGCAGCATTGAAATCCTAGAGACACGGTGTTTCCACTGATGCTAACCGGAGCCGTGTTTTTTGGCACCTACCAAAACCACACAAGCAAGCACTGGTTGCCACCGACACTGTTATCAGTTACAGCCTTGAGACATTTTGAAACTGGTAACGGCAGCAAGAAGCTGGAAGCCTGTCTCTCAGAGTGTCTCCCTGCCTCCACATCCCCTGCTTTTCTATCACACTGAAGGGCGATGGTTGTTACCGTAAGAAATCACTAGCACTGTAAGAAGTGCCTGGCTATAGCCGAATTATCATTAGCAGAAGCACTATTTCAGTTCCTGGAGATTACACGGCTGAGTGAAGCCATTTATGGATGGGCATGGATCAAAATGTCCCTGCTGCCTGTGGGTTAGCAAACCTCCACGTACCGAGTCACTTCTCTACCAATGTATTCAGCTTGCAACAAATTGCTGTAGTCTAAGTTGTGGAAAAGGGGTTGGGGATTAGGTGAGAGACCTCTCCTGGCGATGCTCAGCATGGCAATGCCACTTCCATAGGGGCTCCAGCAGCAGGCTGAAACGGAAGCCAAAGAAATAGAGGTGGGAAGGGGCATACTTGAACTTCTCTGGTGCACAACAGACAGCAATCACACACACACAGAGTGAAGCCAACACACAAATGGAACCAACCATCGTAGCTGCCACAGAGCCATGGTGGGCAGGAATGCCCCCCTCCCCTTTCTTTCTCTGCCAGTCCCTTTGGTGGTCCTGGCCCCAGGACAGGCATAACCCAAGTCCCCAAACCGCTATGCAGGTGGCAGATGAAGTTGCAGAAGTTGATCTTAAGTAAAATCTATTTCTTTCCATTCCAAGTACACGATTCAATACCCCAGCATTGCACTTAGCATCCAGTTGCTGATGTTCATGATTGCTTGAGTCTCGATACCGGTGCACGCAAGGTCCTCTGCCCTCAGATCAAGTCGGGTATGGCATCTGGTGGAGGCAGCTGTTGGCAGGAGTAATAACTATTGTTCGGATTCAGTCTATAGCTAAAATAAGCTGTAACACAAGCCAGGCACGAGGGAAATCCATTCAATGAGCAGCTTGAACAAATCTATGTTCAATTAATGTAGCTTTTCAAACACTGTGACAGTGTTTGTGCTCTATGAAGATGGTTAAGACATTGCTGCCACCAATCATTACAGCAGTTCTCCTTCCTCTCGGGAAGCGGTGTCAGTCCAGGAAGGGAGCACAATTAGCAGTAACAAGAGAGTATGTGGGGGAGTGCAGGATGAAAGGCAAGACTGAAATTACTACTGAGGCATTCCTTAGGAGAAAAGGAACTTATGAAGAGAGGATGAGGACACGGAGGTGAAAGACAGAAAAAAAGAAGGAAAGAGGAAAACTTCAGAGACAAGAACAGGCAGAGGGGCAAAGAAAGGGGAGAAAATCTGGAAGAAAATCAAAGAGAACAAGGAGCGTGAAGAAGAAAAAACATTTTTCAGTGAGCTACAAAATGGATATTACTGGATAGCCATTTTCTGCCAGGTATAATGTATGGGCTGAACTCTCCCACATATTCCTCCATCCACTACTCACACTCTCTGTCCTCTCCCCAGTGACTCATTTTCATGAAACCTTAGGGAGTCTGTCATCCCATACAGTGCTGTCCCTCCTTCTGGTTTAGCTGCAATTAGCAAACAGGTTCCAAGTTATTAAAGGAGGATTGACAAACACACAAAGGGCCTGACAGATGGACCCATTATATAAGCCTTATCTCCTTAGGCATCCAGGCTGAAAAGAGGACAAACCATGAGACCACGAATCATGCCGAGAGTAAAGAAAAACTGCGTGAATAGTGGCTGAAGGGATAGAGGAGCAAGGGAATACAAGACAAAAGAGATTGCCATAAGAGAGTTGAAAGGGACGGGAATGAGCAACAAAAGGTGGTGATGTTACTGGAAGGGGTCTGGAGTTATGTGTCAGAAAAGGCGGCTGGCTTTGAAAGTAGACAGTGTTACCTGGAGCTGTAAGATGCTCTGTAACGACAGGAGCACCCTCAGAGAGAGAGTTTGCTGGGAATGTGATCCAGGAAGTAATAAAGGGAGTGCAAAAAGTTAGGGGATGAGGTAAAGGACAGGGAAGCTGTGAGTAGCTGTTGAAGTCTTCAAAAGATGAATTAAAAATGAGGAAAAAAATATCTCATTTGTACAAAATGAGATTCACTGAATTCAATGTTGCTATGGTGATTTACACCACCTGAGGACCCAGGTTCAACTGTTTAAGGCAATGCGTATAATTATTCTTTTTATTTTCCCAAATAAGTACTTGCAGCCTCTTGCTTATATATAATGTGTTTCTTGATTCATAATTCTGCCATGGTTTGACAGATGATTGATGTGCTTGCATTACCAAAGCTAGTAGCAGTCTTAACCAGAAAGGTACAATTAAGAAGTATGTTATGAAACAAATGCCCTTTACAACTTAAATGGTATCTGAAGAAATGTGTTTTATTTGACAATATGTACAAAACAGAAAAGCAGCAAAATTCAGCCTGTACAAGTATGGTTTCATTTAAAAATTAAAGAAAGGACAATAACAAAGGATAGTGCTTCAAGGGTGATACAAAGAAAGCCATGTTAGCCTGCATAGACAGGAAGGATCTAAGAATCCAGTTCAGCATTCCTACGAACTTCTACAACTTTTGGCAAGTTATTTAAAACCCTATGCTTCTGTTTCTCAACTTGAATAACTGCTGGAACTAAACTTACCCTGAGGATGTATTTTGAGACTTCAGTAATAATTCCTAAGTGCTTTGAAAAGTGCTACATCATGTAAGTGAAGAATGTCATTATTGAATTTGTGCTTCAGAAATCATCACAACAAGGATTTGTTCTATCAATAAAACTGCACCAAAACCATTATTTGCTTGCAAATAGCAAAGCTCCCATCAACACGCCAGAGAGATGCAGATGAGAGCTGTGTCTGTACTGCAATGGTAGGAGACATACAGCAGCACCACTGCATGTTGCATTGCTCAGTTGCTACTACCAGTTAACCTACAGCTGCGCAAAGCTCACTACAGACCCATGTGCACAGTCCCTTTTCAGCTGCAGACATCCCACCAGCAGTACCTCAGCTAAGTAGTTAACATGTGAATATTATGTCTGCAGGCAGATGCTGCAGTCTCAGCTGCAGCATAGGGGTAGCCCAGCAAACACAACTCACCAGGGGGGTCGGCTGGAGGAGGGGTACGTCACCAGAAAGGGGTGGGATGGCCATGTTGAGGTGCCACAGGCTTGATTCCTATTATGGGGTCTGACAGTCACAGTGATTTTGTTCCTTGATGGTGTTCTTTGAAGATGAATCTCTATCTGTTTAGGTTCTAGGATACCTTTCTTTGCACAGATATTGGTTTGGTACAGATAGGAACAATGAGGAGTGTATGTAAGCTTTAACAAAAGCATCAATTATGTGAAAAGTGGGCCTGTCTCCATCTCACTTTGCACAAAAGGTTCTTAAGCTAAGGCTATTAGGAAAGGCACTAAACACTTTCTTAGAGAACACACTTTTTTCTGTAAACTCTTTAATACTCTGAAATTTTAGGAAAGCTGCTCATGGTTTGGAACTGCTCTACATTAGTTGTGATTTCTAACACGCTTGTCTCGCATGCGGGACAAATGTTCATGTAACCTGTTATCATTTTTATGCAAACACTGAGATGTCTGATTGTGTAATACAAGAAGGTTATTTGATGCTATGACTGCCTGCTAATGTGAAAAGCTTGTTAGCTGTCTAGGTGTCTGGCAATGCTTAATCAGTTTTGTCTACAAATTCAGATAGAAAAATTATCACCTTTCTAAAAAAATTGCAGAAGAGGCAATGCCTTCTGCAATAGATATGTAATTATCCTTTTGAAGATCTAAGGTATGTTATGCAAAGGTAAGCCTTTGAACTTATTTCAACCTCCTTTAAACTTGTTTTAAATTTAAACTCCTTTTATACCCAGGTAGGTCAAAAAGAGTATTTTGGAAAATAACAACAAAAACAAGACTTAAAATCCTACCTCTGGTCTGTGAGTTTCATGCAAGAAGAACAGATGCAAATAAGACAATGTTATATTTGCAGTGCACAGATTACATATGCATGAACTGAAAAGCTTACTGAGACCCATGACGATGCTGAGACAAGTGAAGGGTAAAAGCTAATTCTGAATCCAGACGTACTTGAAAAATATAAGTTTTCCCACCTTCTATGAAATGGTGAGGAAAAAGGCGTTAGGAATGTTCTTCAAAGCGAATGTTGAAATTGTTCAGTCAGCACTTTCTCTGTAACACAGTATGTGCCTGGCCTTTAATGCTGGGATGCCTCCCGAGGGAGATGCCTCTCTCCAGCTGAGAACCAATGGCTTAAACCACACATTCCTGCATATGGATAATGGTTATATCCTTGATTTTTCCAGGACAGCATCTTACACAGCTTTTTTGGTACAAATGACAAATACTTGCCCTGTGTTCATGAATTGAACCTAAGTCTACTCCTGTTGGCCAAAATGGAAGTACATAAATTGCTTCATTTAACTATGATGCCTCAAACACAAGGGCAGGATTCACACCCATTTTTGTGTTGATTTACAAACTACTTATTTATCTGTGCTATATATAAAGATGAGACACTGTACTGGAACTCAGGGCTAGTGTTGGGGTACTTCCCTTCAAGAACAAACCAACTGACTAAGGTGAAGCATAAATTAAAGAGGAGATACAGAAGGAATTACAAAAAAAGTAGAATTAGGTGGTGGTTTTACTTTGAATGTTTCCTGTCTTAAAACAGCAGCTGTTCCTCGACTGCTTGTGTTTTGTTGGAGATGTCCCTCATGAAGTTGCAAAGATCAACCACTTCTGCACCCACAGAAAGAACCCAAATCCTCTATCTGCTTGTGTAGAGACAGCTCTTGAGGCTTAGTTTGAAGAAACAAAAGCAATACTTCCTGCTGTTTTCAGGGTGTGCTTTAGATAAAATATGTCAATATTCAGCAGCTTGGCGTAGTCCCTCTTGCCTCACCCCAGGGCACAAGAGTCACTAATGAAGCTCCAACCCAGTCTTAATGCTGGCTGGGCTCTGCACCCATGGCGTTGCTCCAAGCGGTCGCTCTCTGCCTCCCTTTGCACCTCTTCCACTGTGCCTCATCTCCATTTACACTGTACCTCCCTGCCCGCCCCAGCTGCTCCTCATTAGCCTTTTCACACAACCACACAGCATATTGGGACATCAGCATCAGTTGGGGCTTTTAATTGCTGCTCTAATATTTAATAATAACAACAACCAGAATATTACTAAATGAAGGTGCATAAATATTTGGCAAAATAACACAGATGCTTTCCCACAGTCCCCCTTCCTAGCATCTTTCAGGATTTGACAGCACATCTTTAAAGCTGGAAAGTGAAGTTAAAAAAAACCAACACTCGTTGTGTTCTGGAAAAATAAGGCATATGAAAGTCGCTGCAATCTGAATTTCTTCCTCTTAAAATCTAACCCTGTCTTACAGCTTTGTTTTGTTATTTTTGTCAGATCCCCAGATTCATCTTGTAATAATGCGCTCTCTCCCCAGAGACCTAGCTGGTGCCTTTCATCAGCAACAGCCTTCCAGAAGTTCCTCTTAGCTCACAAAGCAAACACAATGTTTGGCATAATATTTCAAAAAGGTCATACTGTGCTTCCTAACTTAATGGCCATTTATATTGCTTTCCAACATTTAAATTCACACTCTGCTATCAAGTGGAGCCATGCCATCCAAAAATAAATGCTTAAAAGCTAAATAAAAAAAAATGCCCTAGATACCTGGGTTTAGAAATGTTTTCTGCTTATCTGAAGACAAATTCTGATGCCCTTCTTCACAAGTCCTTTAACTCAAGGGTAGGTCCACTGAAAATAGCAGCATAGATGCTGAGGCCATTACTCCCAGGTATTAGATAGTGCCATAGGTTCCAAAACACCCACAATCTACCTCATATGGCCAGCAGCACAGCATCCGAGTACCGTGAATTTAGTATTTTTTTTCACAATTCACCTTTGAAAGTAGGAAAGGGTATTAATCCCATAGGACAGTGATGCACAGAAAAATTCAAAGCAAGCGCGTGCCATGTACAACAGTCACAGACCTGCTGTATGCATACATGAACTAGCACCAATCCAGAAGTTCAGAAAGCACACCAGCCTGATGCTGAGCCAAACCTGGAGTCCCGCTCCTAGGCACGGACTGTGAGTTTTAGCTGAGCACTCCACTCCTTCCCTTACCTTGCCCCTGGCTCATGTCTGATTTCCTATTAGCAAAAAGGAATTTCACTACAGCTGACAGCACCATTTCAGAATGCGGCTGCTGAAAAGTCAGAAAAGCAGCATTTGCCCATAGGTAACCACTTAAGCTGATAGTAACTCTTCTTTTGCTGAAATTGAAAAGTTTGAAGTTAAACTTTGAGGCAGTACAATCTGATGAACCAGCACCACAAAGCTTCACAAGAATTTAAAGCAAGCACAGCTTGAAAATACAACTTGAAAACACAGCCACTATCAGAAAAAATAAAGTTATCCTCTTCCACTCATCCATAGATAGAGATGTATTCTACCAATTCATTCATTTAGATACAAAATGAAGGGCATACAGCATTTCTTTGTGACTTGAACTATTACTTGTTTCTACTTGAACCACTGCATCCATACTGTTTTTACCCACAAAAGTGAAGTAGCTCCACATGGAGCCCACTTACACACAAGCTCTAAAGCCACAGAATTGAAACTGCTGGTATCCTGATGGTACAGGCACATGGGGCACAAACAGTTAAAACATTGACATTTCCCACACTGCAGTGTTTACCTTACCTGTAGCATTTGCAGTGATTCCCTAGCTTTGAGGGGGAATCACTGCAAATGCCACTGACCCAATTTTTACTTCCTAATTTGGACTCGTCTGTACATATTTCATTTTATTGTCTTTCAAGCTACAACAAATCTTCGCAAATTGCAATGTGCCAAAGTTGTATGCCATCCACACTGACAATTTCACAGGTCTGGAAATCCTCCCTCATTCATTTGTTCCCACTTATTCAAGCCACAGGTTTTCACTCACTCGCATATGAAGATAAAGCAATCCAAGTATTTCAAATATGCACACTCAACATCATGTTTTCCAGAGTATGTTTGTTTAAAAACCCTATTCTATGAAACAGTACTATATCAGGCTATGAATTGGCACATCAATATCGTAGTAGATCAGAAAAAGGTACCCAAAACGAAAAGCATAATTTTGTTCCCGTTACTTTTCAAGTAGCCATGCTATGTAATTCTCTGATATTTTAAAAATCTCCATTTCCTAGCAAAAGATGATAAAGGCTAGATTAATCCAAAAAAGTTACTGTCTGTCCATATCGTAATTAGTCATTCCAAATTTACTATGCCAGGCGGTTACTTCTGTGTCTCTTATCCCCTGTGAAGCCTGAATTTTGCTTATGCTGATATCATGATGGATCACATACATCGTGTCTTAAATTTAAGATATTTTACACTAATTTCAAGTCTTCACAATTTTTCCTTTAGAATAATTATGGAATGGTGATTAAGACATGTATAAGGCTATGAGAATACTTATCCTAACTCCAGACACCACAAAAGCCATGTGTAATTTTTCAAATGGAGGTGGACTCATCAACATTATACAGATCTCAGGCCGCTCTATTCAGCATTTCCCCCTTAGCATCATCTCTCAGACTTACTTAATTTCTGTCTCTTTGATCTTGCCTCAAAATATAGTCTGAATTTAACGATAGCCAAATAGGCTGGGGAGCTCTTCATGGATTTACAAGGACTTTAGGTGAAAAAATTAGTATGTACTCCCATAGCTCTTGCAGGCAGCGGCTCTTTCCCCACCCTACATCAAGAGCCACTCCATTAACTTGACCCACTAGCACTAGAGTGGAAGACGAAACTGGAACTATTTTTTCTTGCCCTAGACAACAGCATTAGAAAAAGCCCCTCAAATTTCTCCACTAGTTGCTACATCTAGATAGAAAAGTGATAGGAGTCATCTACAACTTCACACCGTACAAGTCTAATACTCTGCAGAGCTGCTGTCCTGTCCTGAGTAGGATGGGAAGTGGCCAGGGATGAAAGGAACATTATCCTTTCCATTTGTAAAGATTCTGGAAAAGATATACCTAGTGTCCTCTGCCCTAAAACCAGGAAAAGCCACACAATCACAAGACTGGCTAATGGAGTAATAAGCATAAATTCTGCCACAAAGATCTCTGCACCTTGAGTTTACAGCGATCACTCCAAACCGCAGAGAATGTCTGACTGACAGGACCCCCGAAGAACTGCCTCGGTCGGCCCCACGCAGCAGCTGCCACAGCTTAACATCAGGATGCACTCTTTGGTGTCAAACCTAATGGGGGCTTTTAATGCTGAAGAAGTTATTTTGTAACAGCTGTTAATATCCCACTGGCGGTGCAGTGAGTTAGCGATACTCCACAAGTGTACAAAGCATGAACTGTCTGCCATGGGACAGAAAAAACAACTATTTTAAAACAAAATAACCTTTTTTCTGCTACAAATAGAGACAGATACTGCAATATTCTTAGGTTAGTTGCACAAATCAGGAAAGTAACTGTTCTGATAAATTATTTCATCTTATAAACTTTCTTCCTTTGGGCACAAGTTACTTTCAGTATTTATGATTTAAATAACTAAATTATATTCTTCCATGAACAGAGAGAATAAACTAGAAATCAGATGCACAGTCATCCTCTGTCACATTTTTGTGGATCTGTAATGAAACATTTGAGAAACCATATATGCTGCCTCTGATCATGATTGTTCTGTTCATTAGTAACACTTTCGCAAGCAAACTTTCAGCCACAGGGCCAATTAAAGCTACTTAGTGGTGTTTGGAAGTTAATTAATAATAAATTGAAGTTCTGAATTTCATGCAAATTTTTCATCTATACATTAAATTTATCTCATGGCTGGCATTTCAGGAGAATTCTTTGTCAAATTATTCTCATCTACCAAAGGAAGCAACTGAAGTGGCCTTTGTGCTTTATTTCCTAATATCATTGGAAAATATCCTCCAGAATATTTTACCAAATATTTTCAAGGCATCCTTTCTTCCTCTTCATATTTGTAGTAGCTGTCTATATTGCACTAGCATTAACAGAAATTCCATTTAAAAATTGAAAAAGAAACCATTCAAGCTCCTGATCGACTTCAGCCTTGCCTACTCGCCCTCACAGGGCAGTGTTACTCCTTTCCAGCTAGCAGGCTCCCAGATGTCTTAAAAAGGAAGCAAAATTAAATAATCTACTCTCAGATATGTAGGTATATCTCAGACAGATTTTTTTTTTGGTCACATGAATATATTTATATGGTAAAATTGAATTAAAATGGACACACAAGTAGAAAAAAGTTGAAGAATATTTCTTCAACTCTATCTTCAATATAGAAAAGGAAAAAAAAAGTGTCATAATTATTTGTCAGGCTTTCATGCTAATTAACTGATGGACCATTTGTTCCATAAGCTTTCTGTCACCATGTTTTTCACAGAGAATTAGCCAGTTCTTTCATCAGTTTGCATCTATATATGCTATGGGTTACATAATATTTCCAGGTCCAGACTGGGGTCAAGATTCCACCCCAGCCATGGATCACCGAGACATCTCTCGAAGGGACACATGGTGAATCCCCCTTTGCAAAGGGCCCAGGCTCAATGTGCAGCTTCCTAAGACAGCTTTCGTCTGCCCAAGAAAAGCAAGGATCACGCAGGAGCTGTTTGCTGGACACAGGTAGAATCCAAAGCCATGGGCCTGGTGAAACTACGGAGAATGGTAAAAGGCACTTTCTTGACTCCATGCTGTATTGCACACTAGAGCAGTGACTGGGCTACAGACCCAAGGCATAACGATGGTAAAACAGCCTAATTAGCTTCCTTAGCCCTGGGATTTCCTCAAGGTCACAGCCAAATTCTCCACCGGTAATTTTTCTGTGTCAACAACACATAAAGAAGGGGGACTGCAATCCTCCAGATTAAACCTGTATAGCCATAGTGAGTCCATGGGCATTAGCTTTTGTGGTGGTTAACCTTGGCTGGATGTTCAGGCACCCACCAGGCCCCTCTATCGCTCCCCCTTCAGCAAAAATAAAGGAGGAGAATAAGATTAAAAATCTGTGGGTCAAGATAAAAGCAGTTTAATTAAAGCAAAGGCCAAGGCCACGCACAGAAACAAAAGGTAAACAAAGATGTTATTCTCTACTTCCCCTCAGTAAGTGACATCTAGCCACATCCCGGAAAAGCACAGCTTCAGTGTGTGTAGCAGCTGCTCCTGGAGACAAACACAGCAACAAATGCCCCCCTCCTCCTGCCTGCCCTTGGCTTTATGGCTGAGCTGAGGTCACATGGTACAGCACAGCCAATCCGGGCCAGCTGTCCCGGCTCCGCCCCTCCCAAGCTGTGTTATAAACACCCTGCCAGCTGCCAGGGTAACCCTCAGTATTGGGAGGGCTGCTGTGGGGATACCAACTCCATCTCAGCCAGACTCAATGCAGTGGTCTTATGCATCTTGACTGGATCGAGAGCCAGCAGCACAAATCTACCTCACTGAATCTCTGGGGCTTCTGGCTTCAGCAGAGTTGAAAGAGACATGAAACGTCCAATGACCACAACATCTGATTCAAGATGGCAAATTGCTTGTTCAGGAGCCCATCACGATCTCAGAAGTCAGAGGGAAGAACAAGGAGCCACTAGAACTGGAATGTAATCAATTCATTTTGATAACAGCTATTTTAAAGAACAGTTGAGGTCAGCTGTAAAATACAACTGTAATTGTACAGCTTAGCCTGTGAAATTACTCTTCGCTAATACAGCTATGCCAGCTTACACTAAGCAATTTGTGCTACAGAGCTTATGGAAACATTAAATTTGCTTAAAATTCTACTCTGTTTCAACAGGATGACACTCAGAAGGATGTCTGGAGGGAGTGTTAGTTTATATGTAATGCACAGTTCTGACTCACCAGTCAGCTCTGTGATATAATTGTCTATGTTATGCTAATGGTGACCTACTGAACAGAAGCTAAAACCAGAGCAGAACCATTAAATTACTGGCTCTTCTGAAATAAAATGTGTTTGAAGTGGGTTTGTGATGGCCAGATCCTTTCTGTAGGCTCCACTGCATGTTCGCAGGTCAGAAGACAGAACAAATAAAGAGAACACCAATCTCTAGAGTTTTTTCTGGTATCACTTTAAAATAATGCTTCATCTGATCTTCTAACTATATTTTAATTAATTAAAACTCATTTATCACTACAAGTTCTCAGATTATCAAGTGCTGCTGCAAAGGGAAACAAAGCGCTGTCAAAGCAGAGTGATGATATTTTACATCCAGTTTGCCCTGATGTAAGGAACACGTCATGTTACGGGACACTGTGTAGGAAGAACCATTACACTCTTTTTCAAGGACAGCAAGTAAATTCTGATTCATTCATGGAGAAGAAATTTCTTGCTGGTTGAAATTTGCTTCCATGAATGCACAGGGTCAATGTACCACTTAATTCCTATATAAATCTTCTGAAGATGGACAAATTACAAGTAGCACAATGGTGTATCATTCCTGCCAATCTGAGGGAAAGACGGTGTTACTGATAATTCCTTCTTCTGATCCAAGGGTTTTGAAAGTCAGAGAAATGTGATCAGGCTGTCAAGTTATGGAGAGTGCTGGTGAAAGACAGATTTTAGGGTATTTTTTGAAATGCAGCAATGAAGCCTCCTGGCATTATTGTGCATTTAACACAGACAGAAACTACCAACAGTACAAGATGCAGCTGAGAATCCTTACAGGAACAGTAAAAGGTAAACTAAAAGCAAGTTCAAAAGCAGATTGAATACTCCCAGGACATGACTTTGGAACTTCGAATTATACCTTTTCATTTTGGGGACAGCTGCTCCCAAGTGAAAACCTGAGAATGTCATGTAGAAACAGTGAAACTGCCCACAAAATATTAAGTGCACCAAGGGGAATGAAATACATTTCTCTAAATTATCATTGTAAGAAGCATAAAGGAGAAAAGTTCAGCTAGAAATATGGTGGCTTTCCAACAATGTGCTACCTCTCTGGCCTGCACATGACCACCGTCTTAGCCAGTGGGAGCCACTGGACAAAACTCATGCCAAGGGGTCACATTAATCCTCAAAGATTGAAAGCTGCTTTTGGTGCAGTGAGGTTCCTCTCCTACCGTTCTTGTGAAAGAGAGGAGGCACCTTTGCATCTCACCCAGCCTGCCACTTCTCCAAACCAGTCAATTCCCAGATGAAAAGGGACCACTTCTGCCAGGGCTGACATTTTCCATCTGAAACAGTTTCTGACGAGAAAGCAAGGGGAGGATCAGCAGAGAAATGGCAACCTCTTGCCCTACAAAATCCCTCCCAAACTCCGTAAGGTAAGGGGGGAATCACAGATGTGCCTCTCTGGCTCAGCTCTGTTGTGCCGGTAGATACTTTGCAAATTCAGTGGTTATTTACTGACTTATAACAGTGTCCTTCACAGCGATTGACAAGATCGTATAAAGCAGAACAGAGAAATGCTCCAAGTATCTCATCTCAAGGGAGGAGATAGAGGGAATTTTTAATGTTTGACCTTAAACATATTGAAAGTATAATATGGTTTCATCTGTTTTCTCAAATGAGAGAAACATCTACACTAAGAAACTGCAGAGGACATAAACAGTACATGAAGTGATTTACCTGACCTGAAAAATAAGGCTTTGGGCAAAGATGTGAACATTAATCAGCATACAAAGATAAGGAAGAGCCAAGGAATGAGGATTTTTCAATAGAAATAATGAAGATTTACCTTTTAATCATGATTTTGTGCTAAAAGGGAGCTAAGAAAGCTGCCTGAATAAAGATGTGAGAAAGATAGATGGCAGAGAAGTATATTAGATAAGCTACTGAACTCTGAATAGAGCAAAACAGGTAATGAATAAGACAAAAATGTAAACCTGAAATACTGTAAATAATCAAAAATATCACATATAAGATCATATAGAACAGTATCTCATGTAATGCACGCTATGACACAAGTCATAACTTGATATGTGAAGGCAAAAATGTGAATCAATTTCTTAATGGTTTAACTCATGCAGCTTTGAACAGTAAATTATGTAGAAGGACCTTATAATGATTTTCTGATGTTCTTCCGAAAATATCAGTTGATTCAATCTAACACCAGACTGAAGAGTGAAACAAAATGTTCAGAACAGTACTGTCAATCACATCCAAGCTTTAGTACCCAACACGACTGACGAAGGTGTGTTCTACATGCTAATGTGTGAGATACAGCTTGACTGTATGCCCCAACGATACCCAGACTGTCTCTGCATAACCAGATTGACTGTCCAAGGTCATACAGCGTCACTGTCTCCCTACAGTGTGGGAAAAAATCTGGATAAAGACAGCTCCTACAAGGAAAGGAAATGCTATGTGTTACTGGTGAGAAGCACTGAGCTTTGGAGAGGAGCTGTTGAGCAGGGGGGATGCATTCAGACTCTGATTTATCGCAAATGGCTATAGGTGTCCCTGGAGATCCTGGTTTAAGGTATTTCCCTAAGCCAGCAGAGGGGATGCATGCTGACCAATATGAAGTACACAGCTTGGCATTTCCAGGAGCTCAGCATACAAACAAAGAGAAATGAACAAGTAGCTGCCTTTTTTATCTTTTGAAGAAAAAGAGAACAATCTAGCTCATCAAGGACAGATGTCAGCCTTCTAAGCACAGGAACATCAGCTAGTGCTGTGGATTCCACTGACCTGAAATACAAGTTCTCAGAGTCACAATGTGACTCTTTTGAACCTACATGCTCAATCTCACTACAAAGATATGTTTTTTAAAAAGACCATTTTATAGTGAGCAGGAAAACATAGCAATGATTAATATCCTGATTGCCAGCAAGTGCTCTGAACAGCTCTTACTCTGTAGACACTGACATTCTCTTGCCAACAAAACAACACAGTGGCATTTCAAATTAAAAAAACAATGTTCATTGAAACAGAAAAAACACTAGCTGGCACTGAGAGTAATAAATGAGAAGGTCAGCTGAACAGACACAAACAGAACATATATGCAACATATTCTATGAAACTGGTATTCTACTTCCCCTATGCAGTATTCACTTCAGCAGTATTAATAAAGCTAACATTAGTGTAACAAAAAGAAGGTATTACATTAAATTTTCTCATTAAATGCAATTATAACTCTTAATAAGAACCCTTTAGTGGGGTTACTAATGGAAATGCATTAATTAATGCTGGACACTTATCATTTTATTCTGTTTTTAAGAGTCACTGTCATTTGCAGGTCTGTTATCCAGAAGAACAAAGCCTCATCCAGCCTGGAGGTGTTCAAGGCCAGGCTGGATGAGGCTTTGAGCAACCTGGGCTAGTGGAGGGTGTCCCTGCCCATGGCACAAGGGTTGGAACTTGATGATCTTTAAGGTCCTTTCCAACCCAAACCATTCTATGATTCTATGATTCTGTGATTGAAAACACCCGTACTGTTCAGACAACCCAATCAAATTTTCACAATAGAGTTTTAGACTATGATTCAGCAAAGGCTCATACGCTTAAAGTTCTATCAAAATAAAATCTGAAGCAAGCATCTATCAAATCTTTTTTACAGGGACGGAACAGAAAACAAAGGACTTTTCCTTTATCTGATGCATCTAACTGTCTGAAATCAAGGAGAGCCACTGCTCCCTTGATGCACTCCCGAAGAGCTTATGGTACTCCAAAAAGATAAGTCAAACTCAGACTAGGATATGATGTAGCTCTAGAGCTTGGCTTAGCTTGCATATATTCCTCTGTGCCAGGAAGCTCACAGATAAGGCAACAGTGACCTGGCCCTGAAGACCAAAATTCAAATCAAAAGATATAATCAACATCTAGAGCAAAAAAGACTGTGGAGAGGAAAAACTACATATACACCAAATCTGTGTGCACAGAGGGGCATGTATGCAGGAGTTATCAGTAACCAAAAGAAGAAAAAGAATGAACAAATGAAATCTTTCCTCTAGATTGGGGCTAAGCTAACACTTAGCTGCAATTTTTTTTTTATGATAAACAGATACAAGTTAAATTTGTATCAAAACAGTAGTTGTTTAAACAATACTTTAAAGAGAATATGGAAATTATAAGAAATACACGAGCTCGGTCAAACTTCTGTCCTCCCATTCCAAGCTCACTGTGTGTAGATATAAAACAGTATTATAAAAACTGCTAAAGAAAATGGGAAATGCTCTGGACTTCTGTGAAATAAATGAAACTTCCAAACATTTCTTGACAGTTTCTTTTTTAAAAAGAAAAAGCAATACAGGGAAGAGAGAACAATAATGGTATTTATGAAGTAGGAATCAAACACAGGTATTAGTAAGATCTACAGATTTTAAAAGGAAACTCAAGAGGTAAACTAAGAATGGTTAAACATGACACTGACTGGGAGGCAAACTCTAACACAAATAGTATTTTTTGATTCATTGAATTTGAAAAGCTGTTGGAAAAAGACATCTGATCATCACCAAATTTTAAATAGATGGAAAAAGTAAATACAATTTGCACATTTAATTATTTCCTCTCACTGAAATAAGATTAGATAACTGTAATAGTTAAACAGATCCCATACTAATTCTTCCATCTGGATGCATTAACTGGATGCATCAAAGTGAAAGAATCTTGCACAATATGCAAGCTTACCAGCTGGAGTCTCATGTGTGTGGTAGTACTGACAGGATCCCGAAAGAGCAAGTGGGTCCTGAACAGCAAGTGGACACTGAAGGGGTTCCTCTGATTCATCTCTCAGGCTCACAAATTGGGGTGCTGGAGTTCATGCATGTTGTAGAGACGGTATGAAAAAAACACCATCAAGATTTTCAAAGCGTAAGCAAATACTCGATTGGAAAACAGGTAGAAGAAATAGAAGAGGCCACTCTGTGATGGTGACGGCTTTTTCACCCTCTCCAAAGAAAGACTTCAGATACAGTCCCCACCTATACAACACATATCACATTAGGAAACGACGTTATAAGACAGTGGACACTGTCACTTCTTCCTAGATGTTTTTAGAGACTCTTACGAACTGCATGGATTTTGGGAGACTTGTGCCCTAGTAGAACTAAGTGAAGAGATCCTGCTGCTCTGAGCAACAGTAATTTATAGCCTACCCTGAGGATGCCAGTAGCCTCTGAGTCCTTGGCACACCAGCACATTTCCCAATAAAAACAGAGTGGGAGTATAGCAGGTTGTAGCACACATGGGTACTCTGTTAACCTAGGCAGCACGGGCAGCAATGGCAACAACAACAAAAAAGCCTGGGCTTCAGCTCATCCACAGGTGAAGATCACATCTTTTGGAGTGTGTGTATTAAGGACACAAGCCCCTGTCACTGCTTCCCCACCAGTAGTTGTTCCCATAGTCACACCCTCGTTCTCCTCTGCAGATGTATTCTAAGAAATAATTTTGGCAGCTTATATGTAAAGGATGTATTAACAATCAAAGGTTGATCATAAAGAGATGTTATACATCTTAAGGAAATTGGAATTTATCTGTACTAAACATGTGACATAAGCTGGTTAACACTTTCAAAAGTGTATTTGGAACAGAAACAGTTTGTCATAAGGTCAGTAGGTCAGTGCTATCAGTAAATGAGGGGTTCTGCCACACTGCTGTAGGAACAACAGTGAAGAAAATACTTTAAATTAGAGATTTGTGTTTTGTTTTGTTTTTAAAAAAGAGCAGAGCTTAGAAATAACATTTGTGCCCACATACTTGACATTACCTAAAATGAAAAAGAAAGACCTGTGAATCAGCCTCTCATCACACATTATATCTGTTTTTAAAAGACCTGAAACCATGGGTTACACGGAAAACTGAACACTGTATAGAGTGGGTTTACCACCACATCAAGTAGTGGTAATCCTTTTGTGAAAAGACAATTGATTTTTTTTTGACCAAAAGTAAATAATAAACTTTATCCTGGATTCCTGTAAAGTGTCAAATTAACTGCTACATGGAAAAATTAAGCTCAAAAATATCAGAATTATCACCAAAACATGCCTTAAAAAATGTAGCTGAAGGGGATGAAATAAGATGTGACAAAAGAGAAACTATCAAATGGGGAGGAGCTTATTAATGCCAAGCCTCCAGGACTGGTCCTCAGATTCACTTCGCATTTTCATCAGTTATCTTGGCACAAAATAGAAGAGTCCAACTAATTAAACATTAATAGCACAAAGTTAGATGGCACTGACCACACTGATGAAGATCACAATCACATACAAGAAGATCTGGATGACTTTGAGGACTGGAGTAACGAAAATTAAACAAATTCCGATGGCACGAAGTGCAAGGTCTTGCCCTGGAGATTAATATGAATTTCTGCTATAAACTGAGGGCACAGATAGAATACTGGCTGGTTGTAGGAAGATGATGCTCCTGCAAGGTGATACAGCCATACACATCAGCGTGATGCAACCTGAGGAGATATCGCATTGAGGTGGAAGATGGGGTCTATTAGTGTGAGGATCATCAGGAAACTGGAGAGATGATCTCAGGAGAGAGCATTACAAGGCCTAGGTATCCATCTCCATGAAACAAAGGCTGACAGAGGGTATGATTGCTGAGTGAAATTCTGGTGAAGACTGAATATCAAGAAGGAGAGAAGGGCCAATATACCTAGGAGAAGAAAAAGGGGCTGGACCTCAGCATAAAGTTTTTAACTCTGGAGCACAAGGTTCTGAAACAGTCTGTTAAAAGCTAATAATTTTTAAGGCCAATTTTATAAAAAAGAATTATCTGACATGTTTGCCTGGAATTACAGAGAAGTAAACATGCTCACCCAGGAGAGCCGCCTTTTACTTCTACACGCTCTGTTTCTAACGGCCAAAACCAGCTCAGTAACACAGATGGAGCTTCATTTCTTCTGCCAAGCCTTGATCTGAAATTACAGATCTCAGAGACCAAGACAGTCAGAGACAAAAAAGAAATGCAGTCCATATCCCATCCTACTGTGTTCTACCATTTTATCTCCAGTAGCACTGTGGATATAACTCTCTTTGGAAACCTCTGCAATCTCTCAGCAAACTGGCTATAATATGTTTCTATTTAATTCTGAGTTTGGCAGTTGTTTTCATCTGATTTCCCATATTATTTGAATTAAGGTTTTTTAAAACCTTCATAAAACCCAAGCATGCATTATAAGAAATGGCTATGTTTATGACCTGACATTATGTCAAATAATTACATATTAATATAATTTTTTAAATGACTGTTTTTCTTCTGATTGCAGCAGAAATGCTACACATTCTGCCACACACATAAATCCAGCAATATTGTGTCTTACTTTAGAACATACTAGTGTACAAGAGCGGATTTTCCATCTGATTTTGAAAAGTGAGCACTCACTTGGTAGATGCCGTTCGCATAGAGGCTGTTCTACATTCTGGGCAGTGAAGAGGGTTATCCCACATCCCCAGAAAATGTTACATGACAGCCTCCAAGACATTTCCAACTCCACAGGTTCACTGATAGTCTAGTGACTGGAATCCAACAGTAGCTGTACTGTACGACCTGGTAACAAAGCCAGTTGAGTGCAGAGCTTTTCAACAAAGATTTCAGATGCAGAGTGTTTCAAATATATATTTTGGTGATGTAACCATGAACTTTAAGTGGTCTAGTTTTAGCCTCTCTCTATTAGATACTCTTAGGGAAAGCTTAGTTTTCATCTTTCAGTCTTGTTGGTGTTCATAATCAAAATGAAAGATGTGAAATCATGTTTAGTAGCAATTAAACATTATTAGTTTTTCTCGTCTCTCAATTTCTTAGCAAAAATTTTTGCTTTATTTGCCATTGAGCAAAGAACAATCACTGATTTGTTATGGAGGCAGAATTATTAAAATTGTCCTGACCTATTTTATTTCCCTGCTTATGAGAAGATATTCCCTAAAATTATACTAAAATACTCCAAACTCTGCTTTCATAAATCAGAAGCCCTAGAGAGCAAGCCAGCATTGAGACAAGGCAAATCTTCAAAATGCTGAGTAATGCCTTACTCCATCAATCTTTCACTCTGTCAAAATATTAGCTTTTTATTATACCACATTTTCCGTGCCACATACAGCAATTACAATGCAACTGAAAAGAAAGGAAGCCTGACAGGTTATGCTCTTGTACGGTCTCCAGATTTTAATGGGGCTGACAAGTCTCAAGGACTCTCCGAGTGCAACGGAGGTGCTGCTCTGCACAGTATTTCCCACAGCTGTGACACACTGCAATGATCAAGTTCACATATTGCTTAAAAAAAATAGAGCAGCAGTGGCAAGAAGAAAAGGTAGAAAGCTGTACAGAGGCTGAGAGCGAACTATGGTGTACATCTTACTGGATATTTGCCAGTATTTGTATTGTAATTCATGTCTTTGAACTGGCACGTGCAGAATTGTTTAAGTCCTTCCTGATCTACGTAAGGAAACAAAACCAAAACTCTCTTCCCATTGCAGGGGAAAGAAGGGGATTGCAGTTATGCTGGGCCCAGCATTATGTCACTGAATTCAAGCACAGTTCCAGCCCTGACCTCTGCCTGATTGGAAATGGGCCTAATGCACTGCTGGACTGTGTTTGCTTGTTGCTGGAGTTCATGCGGTAATTTTGTTATCACTCCAAGGAAAACTGACTGCAAAAGGCTTGGACAAAAAGCACAGTTGCAACTGCTCACTGATGTGAACACAGCAGGCAAGCTCCTGCTTTTGTCAGCTACTTCTTTTGAATTTTTCTATTCCTGTTCCTCCCCACAAGAAGTGTTGCAACTGCAGAACCCACAGAAACCTGTGTGTGTCCAGCGTAAGACACAATTGAGTTTGGAAGCTTCACTCTGAAAGCAGCAGCTCTGGGAGCTCTGAAGCCATCTGCAGTACCTCCTTTAATTCTCAGCTTTCAAGAAGTCCTGGCCTGGGAGTACTGGACTAATGGGCTGGCTTTCCCCCTCTACTCCTGAGAAAACAGCAACACCCTGCAGTGAGGTCATGCTGCCACCCCGAGCCAGTGCATTTTGCTTTTTCCATAATTTTGGGGAAGATGACATGAATGAGAACTCTTCATTTCAGTGGCCTCATTTACCATTTCTTCAACAGCAAGAGAACTTACACAGCATACTCCACCTATTGTAAAGAACGATGAGGTTCCATTAGATGCAGAAGTAGTTTGGGACAGTCAGCATTAATACAGTGGAGCAGCCTGCTAGCTAGAGGTCTGGGAGCTGCTCTGGATTAGCTGTTTCTTTCTGTAGCTCCCGTAAATCTAGCAGGCCTTTCAGAATCTCAGAAATCAGGGCTGGAGGGATGCTTCAGAGGTCATTGCTCCTTCTGCCATATCTCAAGGCAAGATCAACTTTAATGCAACATTTTTTGCCAGATCTTTGTTCTCAGAGCTGGTAAATGCTGGAGCTCCCACAGCTCTTCTCAGCACTCTTTTTGTTCAGCAATAGTTAGGCAACTTGCCTTAGAAATTCACTGACATGAAGAAGTTTGGACCTCAAAGACTTAAGAATAAGAATAGGTATTTCATTCAGGGCAACACAATTACTGCAGTCAATCTTGATGAGGGAAACTTGAGCTTGAGAGCTGTGGGGCAGTTACTATCCTGACCCTCACAGCTGTAATTCCCAAACTTTGCGATGGTAAAAAGCCTCAAGTGTGTCTTTCATTCATGGCCTTCCTGCTTCTTAAAACTGTTAGAAAGCAAGATCTTTCTCTGATAAAGTGAAATCAATATCTAACATGAGTATTGCTGGAAACATTTTTCTGTATTGCAGAGGGTTACGATGCAGACTGGAATAATTTACATTACAATTACCTGTCCTATTGTTGTAGAAAAGATATGCAGAAAGCCTAATGCAGGGAAACATTTCACTCCTCTTCCTGAGTTTGAGCAACCTATAAAGAGTTATTCTGCAAAGACTTGGAAAGCCCAGCTGCTGTAATGTGTGCAGGCACTATGCATTGCTTCTAAAAATAGGGCACTGTGGAACAGGGTGGAAAAAAGAAGAAAGTCAGCAACAAAAATTCATCCCCAAACCTTCCATTCTTCTGTCTTACCTGAAAAGGTATCTTGTGCAAAAAAAATTTAAAAAAAGAGATGGGATCTCATAACCTCAGACCCCTGACAGCAGGGGGAGTGACACTCAGCTTGTTTGTTAGGTCTGTTACGGGTGCTGCTGCATAACCTCCAACAAGTCACCTATACTCATTTCTCTGCCCATTCTCCTTCATATTGTCTGCTTAGATTATGCAACTTTGATCCCTAAAGGTACTTAGGCACCTAATGCCTCTCTGGATACAGGTCTGAGTCCTCCAGGTCAGGCGCCGTCTCTTACACTGTGTATATAGCAGCTTTGATCTTACCTGCCATACTTCATTGCTACTGATACAAAAATTATTGTCACAGCTCAGCTCTGAGCTCTTCTGTTCTACAATATGAACAACCACAGAGCCCCGTGGGAGTTAGTAAGTGAATTCACTTCTTTTATACATCCACAGAAGTCAGGATAAGAATTCAAACAGAAGGGAAAGCTTATTTAAAATCCATGTCACAAAACCACCGTATAAAATCATATTCACAATAATTACAGCTTGATTTTTAACTGTAAAATTCATACAGAAGAAAAGTATGGAAACATCAGTTATTTTGAGAACAGAAACCTCCCCCAGTATTTGCTTCTCAGCAGACAGTGGGCTCAGGATGACTTGGCTTTACTAAGCTTTAGCAGCCTCATATGACCGTGTCCAGAGCAAGGAGACCAAGTGGAAGTTAGGACAGTTTAAAATACGCTCCAACTTGGACCAAGAGCTGGGCGATGCAAACCCACTCACATTCACAAAATGTAATTCTTCCTTATGAAAATGAAGACTGAAAGGTGACCTTACGCACATGTAAGCTTAAACACGGCAGACTAGGGGACTGAGCGCAGGGAACTTGTCGGTCTTATTAGATAAAGGCATAATACATTCTCTGGAAGCTAGAGAAACTCGGTCCTAAGAAAGATGCAATCTCATGGCAATGTGTACTTAAATGCTGAGACAGACACTGACAGTGGTGCTGCACCACTTGAATTTTTTAGATGCTTTGCAGAAGAACTACTGAAAAAAAGTCTATTCAGAAGTTCGTAGCCTGGGTACAGTATGATCCATCTCCCGATACCTCAAGATCTCTTTCCAAATGTTAATATTTCTTATTACATCTGTATTTCTACAGTGGCTCCTTCTGGCCTCAGAAGATGGATTCTGCCCTTGCTGAGCACTACTGCGGTGTCCTTACCCAATCCCGGAATAGAGGCCAATGAATAACACGCCCCATTTGGCAAGTGCTTTCTCAAGTGTAAACAAGGGCATTTTTAAAATCCCCCCCCCTTTCCTTCTTACAGAAGTATACCAAATTCACCATATTAACTGATAAACTGTGTACTAAAGTACTGACAAAAACCAACAATAAATAATAGAAGCCCAATTCTACATTTTAAAAGAAGCCTTAGAATAGAACGAGAGGTTATCACTTTATCTCCCAGTAAGAACAAGGATAAAACTGCAGTAAAATTGTGTACTATGTTTTAGAAAAGATCAGGAGGAAAGCTACTGTAAGATTTCAAATGATTCCATGGTATAATATATGTTCTATAGGGATTGAAATGCTCATGTCTTTTTAAACATTTAGATGCTTCAGGTAATATTTCTATTGCATGCAATAAAGTAAAAAGTACCCAGAGATATGTTTCCATTGTTCGTCTGGTTCCTTAAGGAATTTAAGGAAAAAGTTAAAGTCTGTATCCTGTTTTTTTATACATACTGTACATACAGGAAAAATCAAATCGCAACATGCAATAAATGTAGGAATTACAAGCAGATATTTGAAGTAAAAAAATTTGAATGCTTAACTGGTAAAATTCAATGTGCCTGTTTGGTTGATAATGTTTTAATATTTTCTATATTTTGCTTTTTGCTATTTTGATACATATTTTGATAATGTTGAAAACTGTTTTAAAAAATGAGGCATATCACACGCAGAGCCTTCTTTTCAATAGTAAAGTTCAAACATTGAGTAGGTGAAGGAAAGGTTGCCAGGGTACTTGTCACCATGATTTTTTGAAAAATCTTATAGACCCACATACTCAGAATGATTGAAGTTGGAAGGGACCTCAAGAAGTTATCAGTCCAAGATTATGCTTGAAATATGTTCTGAGTGCTTTGAGGACCCCTTAGAAAACTAAAATCCTTCCTAGGAACTGAAGTCCAGACCTGAGACAGTCACCCAAATACTTCCTGCTGGCAGCACAGATGTCTTCCATCATCCAGGGCTGTACTAATGGAAGAAGCACATCCAGCTGATCCATCTTTAACTAACCACTTGTTAGCCTGTATCCAGTTTTGGGTCCGCAATATGAGAAAGATGTTGATAAACTGGAATGAGTTCAGTGGAGGGTCCCCAAGATGGTCAAGACCTGGAGCACTTGTTCTGTGAGGTAGTGGATGGTGGGAGACTGAAAGACAAACAGACAAGATTGAAACAAAAGGTTCAGACTGGTTAAAAGGGAAACTTCCAAAATTAGGACAGTCGAGCAGTGAAGGTGGCTGCCAAGAGTCAGGCACAAAGATTTCAAAATAAATGAAAGCTTAAGAGTTCAGTGTGCCCATCCCTCCAGGACTGAGGCAGAGAGACAGGCCATTTGGAGAAACAGCCTTTTGTGGGACATATCAAGCCATAGAAAGAGTACTCTGCTCTGGGAAGATGCAGTGCTGTGAAGGACGATGACTAAGTCAAGTCTTAGGGAGAATGACTGTAGAATTCATACAGTGGAAAGCCAGTGAAACTCCACAGTTACCTACACAGTACAAACCTCTGCTAATTGGGGGGGTCTCCATCCTTGACGTTTCCTGTAATCTGCCTCTGAAGAATGTCTCTGAGAAGTCTAACATCTGCTAGCAAAGAAGAAAAAAATACTTCATGTATAAAAAGCCCCAGTACTCTGCACTCAGTACAGAGATCTCTAACACCAGTTAAGTGTGGAAAGGCGAAGCCAGCTTGCAGAATAAAATCTATCTGTATTAATAAATACCTGAATTGAAATCTGCCTTCAGGCCTGTTATACAAACTTGAGGATGCAAAGTCTTATTCACATTTCTTGAGATGATTTTCCACTTTTCTTTCTATTAAGATACACATTTACAGCGTACAAAATTATAGTTACGAAAGCATATTGCGGGAATGTAAAATACATTCCAGTTTAAATACAGAAAAATGGTTAAGAGAGCATTTAAGAACCATGCTTGTATCATATTCTACAGATTAAGATTCACTGATAGCTCTAGATGAATTACACGAAAAGCCAGCACTTCTGTCAGAAATGAGAAGTCACAGAAATTATTTGCCTTTGGAGACGGATTCTGGTGTTTTTCTTACATTAAAGTCAGGTTCCTATTAAGTCTTTGGATTTACTGTGACTGTGTCCTAAATCTTAGGAAATGCCAATATTTTCCTCACTTTCTTTCCCATTTATTGCAGCATACTTCTTCTTCTTTCTGTCAGCCTCCATAATTGGTGGAAAGTATAGAGAAAAGCCCAGCATGGTGCTGAATCAATCTAATAGTGAGTTACAATGATTGCTGGTGGATCCGAACTCCTGGAGGGAACGGGCTGTATTTTCACAAAAGGTAGTAATCTTTTTATTTTGCTTTCAGGGGCTTGGGAGGAACAAGTAGGCCAAGGAAATGGCGTACGACTTCGCACAGCCCAGTGCAGAACACAAGGGTGTTCAATGTCAGAGCCAGGGTCCACGATGTCACACAAGGCAAGTGGGGTTTTTCAAAGGATTTTTTCCCCTTCCTCCTTTTTATATACACCAGATCTCTTAAACCCCTTGCTTTTAGCCAGCTAACTTCCACCTTACCTTCCCGATAAAGGAAAATAGGGAGGTAACCTGCTCAGAATAAGCTTCTGCTATGTACTATTAATAGAGCAGAGGAACTACTTTGAGTGCAAGGAGTTCCCTGAGTTCAGACCCAAAGTCCACTCTGACACTAGACCAGCTTAGAGAATATTTAAACTTTGACATATATCAAACACCAAGGCTAAGATACAGGAAACCATCTGAAAGGATCCCCTTTGTGTTTACTATTCAGCTACCAATAAGGATGTGTTCCTGTCTTTTTTTACTAGCATTTTTCTGTTTTGCTACCTGTTTTTATCCATTTCTATTGCAGAGGAGAAAAATTAAGCCAATTATATAGTGATCCAAAAGCAAAAGATAACAGCTTGAGGATTTTAGCAAGAAAGGACATAATTCCATCCAGTAAGATGCACTTAAAACTTAAAAGCAAATCAAAGCCAATTTATAGTGATACAGATATACATCAGCTAAATAAAACACAACAGTTCAGATATTCTTGCTGAATTTCAATTGCCATAAGACCCACACATTTTAGAAATAACATTAAACAATGCTTATTAAGCCACATGATATTCTGAAATACATCTTCAGATGTGCATTTAAACTTTTACAGCAATTTATATAGAATTCAGATTTTGGCTCCCTTAGGAAAATATATTAATAATTTCTATATTCATTTAAGAGAGACATTTTCTTCCTGATAGATTCGAGTGCTAAACAGAAAATTGTTCAGATTATTTCAAGCATTACTGCTCTCTGATATTAATGCAGCAGAATACGAATAAATAAAATGAAGCAGATTCTTCCTTTGGAACCCACTTAAACAGCAATACTCTAAAGTCATCCTGAATTCTACTTAACAAGTGGGGTGGGTTTTTAGAAGCAAAGCCAAAAGTTACATATCAAAATGACGCAAATCAATCAGAAGCCTCTGCCTGTGCCTGCCTTTACTTTCATGAGATGTGGCATTAGTACACAATGGAAGTTTTTCCTTGCACTCACTCGTCAGCCATTATTCGGACTACATGCCCTCTCCTTGCTTGTCAAGGCACAGAGAGATGGGGCCCCCACTCCATCAGCGACTTAATAGAAACCGCCGCCACAGGAGGTAGAGAAGCCAGTAGCTCCCCATGCACCCTATTCAGTGAGCCTGCAATGATCCAACTTGACCCCTCTTTGCCTGAATAAAACTAGGCTTTCCTTATTTCTATGCATAATCATGCATTTTGCTCCAGCTGCCTGTCGCTTCTACTCCCCAAACTTTTGACAACCTAAGAAAAGTGTATTGTATTTGATGACCATTTGTAAGACCATCTACAACTCTCCCTTTCAGCAAAGAAGCCCCCCATTCAACCAAACACACAAACACATACAAGCTCACTATTTTCAGCATAAAATAGATCCATTCCCTCCACCTGGAACTGAAGAGCATCCCACTCATGCTTTAAGAACAGAATATGACAGGGAAGGAAAAAAAGAGCTGATGTATTATTCTTTGCTTCATCTAAATTGGAAACCTACACGCCCTAATGGCATTTTGGTTTCCAAATGAGTTCTTTGAATAATATTCCCTTCCCCTCTTTCCATTAGAATCTCCAGAAATTAATAATTTAGTCTAGTCATACTGTAGGCCACATGAGTGGTAACTTTTGAATAAAACAATAACCATTCATACCCACATTTAAATTGCTGGGAGCCTTTTAAGGTTCAGTGCCAAATAACTAACCCATCTCAAGCGCCTGTAGTAACTGGGACTTATGAAAAGCGGCTGCAGCTCAGTCAGCATTAACTTCAGTTTAGGAGTTTGGTTTTAATTTGTTTTGTTGATTTGCGTGAGACCTTATATCCAGAGGGAAAGGGGCGCACTGAGAGTTTCAATTGCAGTAACAACATAGCCATGCCTTCTACAGCTAACAACAGCTTCCAGCATTGCCATTCGTGCCTGTGACTTTTTGTATTGCCAGGTTACAGAAACAGTTTCTAGATTGCGACCTTTTTGTTGGCCTTTTATGAAGATCTACCATCATGATGCTAACATCAGGCAATGCAGTGAGCATGTACACAAATTGAACCGACCTCAGTATCACTATGTTTGGAAATTCTGCACTTCGGGAGATTCAATCAAGCCTGTGACAGGATTCAACACTGACGGGAATACAGGGTGCACCACTATGTCTTTTAAGTGCAATTAGGGTATGCAGTAGGGTGAAAGAAGTGAAAAAATGGAAGGGAAAAAAAAGAAAACACATTTCTGTACATTACAACACTGTAGAAAATTTGATACCTGTATTGCCACCTAGATCCCTGTCCTGGGTTAAGCTGAGACAGAGTTAACTTTCTTCAAAAGAGCTAGCAAGAGGCTGTGTTTTGGATTTGTGCTCAGAAGAAAGCTGATAAAAAGTGATGTTTATGTGGCTGCCAAGGTCTTTCAGCTTCTCTGGCTGTCTGCAAACAGGAGAAGCTGGGAGGGAGCACAGCCCCAGTTAGTAGCCCAGGATTTGATCTTAGGTTCGGGATTGAGACCCAAAGTGGCCAATAATCTATTCCATAACATACACACCATGCCCAGTATATAGGTGAGGACCCTCCAGAACATCTGCCCCTTTTGGTTCCCGATCTCTTTTGCTCCGGGTCATCTCGCTCCAGGTGGTCGCTCTCCCCAGGCCTCCCCACCCCTTACCCCTGTCAGCTCTCAGTCTGGGACGCTCGGACTGTTATCTCCATTCCGTGAGTGCGGTTTCGGGACTCTCCTTGCTCTGGGATTGGGTGGGGGGGCAGTATCACTGTGTGTCACTCATTCGTATATTTGTATCTAGTACTATTTTCAATATTATTGTAGTTTAGTTATTAAATTGTTCTTATCTCAACCCGGGTCCTTTTTTCCCTTTACCCCTTTAATTCTCTCCCCTGTCCTTGGGTGTGTGTGGGTTGGGCCCCAGCCAAGGGCAAACCCATCACAATCCCCCAAGAGCTGAGGTTGAAAGCTGCTGCGTTTCATTACAAGGGAGCACAATGACAATTGTGGAGGCTCGACTTGCATGACCCCAGAGGGTTTAATCCTCAGCAGTGAAGGAGCGGTGTCCTGAGAGCCAGGGAAATCTGCTTAGCACTGATTGCACTCACCTCTGCCTGCAGACTTGCCTCTGCTGCTGCCTCCATTTCTCAATGTTTACATGAATTAAATTCCCCACTTTAGCACGCTGGCTTGAAATACAGACAGGGCTTAGTGAATATAATTGCAGACTCCAACTGTGATATTAACACTGAAACATGCACAGAGCATGTTCAGAATTAAAAAGCCTGTTTCCCCCTCTTTTAAATAATGAGACAAAAAGGATTCACATGTCTCAGGCACAAGTGTATCAGAAGCAGAGGCTTATGTTAGTGAGAAAGAGTCTGTTACATGCCTGTTATATGCTTCCAGATTCTCAAAAGCATTACTTTAATTTTGCCACTTATTTCCATTATTCTCTTCCTGCTTATTCCCAAAGCCAATTAAAATGCAAACAGGAGATTTTAAAGGCTTCAGTTTGATAACAGGCAGCAAGACAAGCGAGGCATAGGACAGCACTGAAATATAGCTCTTTAATGCAAGCATATTAATAGAAATAATTGGATTTCTAAAGTCTCACAATTGCAAGCATTACCTCTTATCGTCCATTAAATCAATTGACATCCTGCACTTGTTAAAGTGTTACTCTTATTTCATGAGAGTGCTAAACATATTTGGTTTGTTCTAATGAAAGTTGTGGAGTTTTCTTCTGGAGCCTACACTAGCCTCACAGCATGTAATGTATCCAACGGATTCACTAAAGCCAGTATGGTAAATGCTGACCTCAGAGAAGTTAAACTCTCAATTTTGTTTTTAGCAGGGCCAGAGTTTCATAGAAAGCACATCATGTTTTATTAAGCTTTTAGTAATTATAATAAAAGAGTTAAAGAACTCAATCTCAACTTTTCAAAAGAGCTTATGGGAAGTAGATGCTGGAACTTGTCTGAATTTCAATGGGAGGCTTAGCATCTAACATCCTCAGGAAATCCCTGTCTTATCCTACTGTTGATTTCTGAATTAGACATCATCCCCATTTTCCATTTTGTAAGTTCAATTCAAATCTGGTTCTGACTGCTGTCAGGTGATACAGCTAACACAATCTTTAACCCCATCCAAGAAGGCAGCACCCAGACCACCTTACACTGCCGTGTTCCTGCCCCTTCCTTACACCATAAAAGCAAAGGAATACAAACACCCCCACACATGCCTTTCTGTTCACAGGGTTAGTTTTCTGTAGGTGTAACTCCCTGAACTGGCTCACTGAGACGTCAGATAAGACCAGAGAGCTCAAGGAAGCAGAGGGGGAACGTGGCAAGGGACAAGGAGAGAAGAGGCAACAGGAGGGTAGAATTGCCTCTTAGTGCTTTCACTTTCTTCTCAGACCTCATGCTTGCTATGGCTAGGCTGCACAGGATTCAGATTTCCCCCCTGCCTCTGGTGGTATAATTTCAAGCTTATTTATCCTTGCAGCAAACCCACAAATGGTGGTTCTACTCTCCAGCCCACTCCCAGGAAGCCATTTCTGCTCCTCTCCTTTTGCCAGCACAAACATCCTTGTGACAGTGCTGTGAGCTGAAGTGGGAAACAAACACAGCTGAAAAGCAAGTTCCACTTTTCAGAGTGGATGTTATCTGAAGTGGTTCCCTGGTCTGGCTCACAAAGCAGTTACACACCAACAATGCCAGGGAAATGGAAGGGGAGAGAAGTGTCTGTGCCTCCAAGCGGCACTGTGAACTTACGCCAGGACTGTTCACAGAGCCACAGCTGTGATCCAAGAGCTGAAAGCCAACCCTTCAAAACTGGGAAAGGAAAGCCAGCCTTCTAACTTTGTTTACAGCCCACACTGCAGTATGTACACAGGCTCTTGAATAGCTTAGGAATGAAGTTCCACTGATGATGTATTAGAATTATGCCCCTCTTAGGTATGGTTATATATCTGACTCCAGCTTTTAAGCACCCATTTAAAACCTAAATTAATATTAAAAAGATACATCTATGTTTTTAATACTTACACATTTTCTATTACTTATTCCAACTTGAGTATTTCCCTATTTATAGCATGATAAATTATCTTCTATTTCTAAGTTTTCCTACAAGCGACATTTCAGTTTTCTTTTCAGCTTCTTCAGATGTTACCCTGTACAGAAATGTTCAAGTGCCATGTTTTTATTGCCGTTAATGCAGAGTAAGTAATTTTGCCAGTTGCAATTATGACAATTATGTCACAAAGAGAGAAATAAGAGCAAAAATGTGTCTATGTTTCTTTTTTTTTAACAGTTAAAGAAAAAAAAGGACCACTTCTGTTGTATTTCCTGGAAGAACTGTCAGCGGAAGTTGAAGAGCACTTAAACACGCACCTTGTGGCCTTGAACACTAATAACGTCAACACAGGGCTGATCGGGAAATTGCTTTACACTTCAGGGTAAAAATGGTAAAATATTTGTAGGGGATTAAGGATTTCTCCAATAGAAAACTAAGTATCTCAATGGAAAAAATGGATTTTTTTTTCTTTTAAGCAAATGGAAAAAATTGTCACACGGTTCGGTTCTAACAGTTCTGTCCTCAGTTCTGGATCTCTTTATTCATACACCTAAACATATTGCATTCAGTATTTTACACTTAAATATGAATAAAATAATGAAATACAATAGGTTAAGAAAACGAAACAGCACGAAAAATGGTCAGCCCTCAAATCGTGGGCAAAATAATGCATTAAGAAAAATGCAGAGACTAAGTTCACCAATGTAATCCTTCTGCTTCACACGGCTCCTGTGAAGTTATAAATGCAGACTGAACGTCTCGCTGACTTCAGTGAAGTGGCATCACAGGGAGAAAAAGCATCTTTAAAAATTAAACTAATTTGGGGCCACAAAAAGGAAAATGTCTTAATCATAATTTTATAGCAGCATTTTATGTCAGTACATAGTTTTTTAGATGCCTTAAACTGCTAATTTCCATAAATTAACATGCCTGGGTCTCTTTTAATAGTAATCATAACTTTGCATTTCCTGCTTGAAGTGCTTGGTTTTAACATAATTACAGTATGTTCCTTGTTTTCAGCCCTATACAGATCCCCCTCACTGCTCTCTCCCCAGTCAAGCTCTGCTCAACATAGTTTTGTATTAACAGACACAAAATGATCCTGCAAAATTTACTCAGAGATTTATTGCATACGTAACACTTAAACATGTATAAGCAAACTCACATTTGCATATCCAAAATGTCTGTCTGTGGTTGCTAGTGAACATGGGGGTTTTTTGCATGCTATGGCTGTACATGCAAATTCCCTTCTTCCAGCATCAATTATCTACTCCCCCACAATCAATATGTTCCCTTTCCTAACACAATCCGTTTCACACCCTGTATTACTTTGCTTTCCCAGAAGTCAATAAATACTGCCATGTCCCCCCTACACAAATGTCTTTGCGCAATTCTTTTTACCGATTCTGCCCATTATGTGCTTGTCCCTGTTTTGTTCCCTAAACCTTCAGCTTCCTCCTTCTTTTGCCCAGACCCTGCGCCTTTGCTCACTCCATGCAGGAGGAAGAGCAGCAGCTCCACCTCTTCTGCTGCCCTGTTTCTCTTTCTCACCTGTCTGACACAGAGGCACCTTCTGCTCCCTTTGCTAAAGAAACAGCATCCCCAAAAGGCAGCGTTCAATAGAATCCATGTAAGGGGCTGTGACCAGAAACACCTGCCAAGGTCAGGAATGAACAAAATGCTGCAGAGGAAAGGGGATGAAAACACTGTATGTATACATCTCCTCAATACCTACAACAAAATGCCCATTTTTAATATTCTGGGTTTTTTTATAGGAAGCACCAGTCTTGCAACCTAAATGTTGCAGTCTCCATAGCCACGTGGACAAGAGCCAGGACAAGGCTGTCAAAGGATTCTGCATCGGGGTTCTTCTGCACTGGGGCCCACTGCATTAACCAACTCATCACCAGAACACACATAACCCCCTGAATCAGGTAGGGGCTAGCAGGTCCCAGCCCACCTCACTTAAATGCTTCTGCCTGGCAGCATTTCAAGCAGTGGCAATCTTGCACAAACACACAATCCACTTGCTACCCTCTCCTGCAAAAGTACATCGTGCGAATCTCAAGATTCACTATGTTGCCCTAACCACCAGTGCACACAGACACACAAACAAAACCCCTACATGAAATGATGGTGCTGTGTTGAATTGCTTCCGAAAGATTCATTTTACTAACCCTTAACCTGCATTTGTGCCAGCCTGTACACTGGAGTCACGACCGTGGGGAAAAGCAGTCAGCTGGAGTCTTCATAACGAAAAAACCTCTCTCAGCTTTACACCCACCAGGCTGGCTCAGAGTCCTCAGCTTTGTCCTGCTTACAGTACACTTCACACCTGAATGAAGAAAAGTTTTGTTCTCTGAAAGAATCAAGTTCATGCTAGTTAAAAGAACAGAGCTAGATAAACCACAAAAATTTACTCTATTGATCATGACATTAAACCACTTTAAAATATGAAAATAAATTCAAATTGGACTTGGTAAGCTAAATTTACTTTCAATTTTTTCCCATGTATAAGGTTTATTTGCCTAATTTAATGTTTTACAGCTATCTTTAATGTGCAAATACTTTCTACGGTCAATATGCAATATGAAAAAAATAATCAGAAACACTCACTCTGAAGCTGTGCTGTTTATTTCCTTCCTGAAAACTCAGCTGAGTGAAGTCAGGTTAATTACCTCTAAGTCTCTCTGAATAATGTTGCAAAGCCTTGCACTGACAGTTACACCACTCTTCTGCTCCTCATGTATCCCAGAGCTATTTCAATGTATAACTGTAATTCATTTTGGCTGCTAGATCTGCATGTAAAGATAAAAGCCAATAGCAATCTTCCTTAGTCTGCCTCTGGTTTTCATCAACTTTTTATCCAGTGGGTGTAATTTTGGAGATGTTACTTGATGTAACGTGCTCCAAAATAATGGAAGTCTTTGCTCCCTTTAATATATTCTCTGCACATTGTCATCATTCACGGTGGTAGCAGCAGTATGTTGGCTCATTATGTTCTACTAATCTTGCTACCCGATATTCTTTTCACCAATCAATCTGTTGATTACAGCCAGTTTAAATCTTAGCAATAAACAGGATTCTGAGATTTTTCAAAGGACAATGGAATCTGAATCACTTAGCATCCATCAGGGGAAAAAACCAAAATCTTCCTACAAATAGAACTGAGAAACTTAATAGCCTACAAGGACAGCGTTAATGGAGCAGAGGACGGGCCTTTACACTCTTGTGGTGCAGGAGAGCATCACATCCTTAGCTCCCAGCTCAGCAATCAGGCGATGGAGAAGTTAATTCCCATGTGGAAATTTATTAATTACGCCTTGAAAACCTACCACGTTAGTCTGTTATTGATGCCAGATCTCAAACTGTTCTGATCTATAACTCATCTTTAAAACCTGCAAGCATAAAGATTGGAAGCTTCTATCAAAGTATTTCCAGGCTACACTTACTATTCCAGCAACCCCACGCCTCACAGAGCCAAAAAAAACCCCAGTCTAACATTTACACGGATACCAGCGAAAATTAATATAGAAAGGGGGGAAAAAAATCACACCCATTCTCTTCAAACTATCTTTATAGTATGTTCCATAGTTGGTAACTTAATAACATTACCAACATTCACAATTTCTCACAACATAAGTACTTTTCAAAGAACACCAAAATACTTGAAAATGCGGCCTTTGAAAAAGAGGCCAAAAAATGAAACGTTATTTACATGGTTGGCATTTAAGGAAATAACAACAATATTTCTTGCTTTTATGGACAACAGTAACATTTGCAGTCCAAAAAAATCATAAATGTCCTGTAACAGATGATGGTAGCATCACTGACATGACGGATAAGAGGCATTTAGTTTTTAATGGCTTTTCTAATTTTTTTTTCTTATGAGAGCAGCACACTGTGTAAAATGTATTTTAGTCTTCAGTACTCAGAAGCAACTTCACACATTATTATTCCACATTAGGTCCATTTGTCGATTTGATGATCAAAGACCTACTGGCCAGATGTGAACGCTGCTTTCTAATCTTGATCTATAACTCAGAACAGCCGTGGGTACATCATTCCCCAGGAAGGAGAAGGAATCAGGAGAAACATTCTGTAATGTACAGTGTAAAGATAAACTAGATGCATTAATTATCTGAATGAAGGTCTTGCTTACTTGTGAGAACATTTAGTTGCATTTGAGAAAAAAAAAAAAAAAAGACAAGCTCTGTCAAAAGTGTAGTCTTTCCCAGTCAAAAGATGCTGGCATCAGCCTTGACTTTGTATGTTGCAGAGCTCTTTGTCCTTGATCAACCACGTGTGAATAGTCAAGAGAAGTCAACAGGAATTCCGATGCTTTACTGGATCCAGGCCAAGAAATCTAATATACTTTATTTCTCATTTCCATCACATGTGCAGAAGATGATATCCTCTAATTTAGACATACATAAAATAATTATATTTTCTTTTCTTTAAGTAAGCATCAGGTGAAAATAGTGAGATGTGTTAAGCATTTGCTAATTGATGATATATTGCCTTAAATTAATTTTCTACTATTAATGTTACTTAATGGAATTTCATGTTTCTTATTTGAAAAATGAGGGTCAAAGGAAGCGATGATGAGAGACAATTACAATTACCACTTAGGGCCATTAATATGCAAATATATGGGTAAGTTAAGACTGCTAATTGAAGTTGCATAATTGCTGGATATTTTTGAAGTTAGAGCCTAATAGGTTCTGCCATCATTCGTGTCTATTTTATGCATACAATGTCAATTCTTTTTATTCTTAAAATACCATGAATAATAGCATTGCTTTTATTTTATTAACTGATATAAGCATTAATGAGCATTATGCCATTCAATCACTTTCTCTCTAAAAATACATCAGGTTAAAAAATTGTATTACTTGCACACCTTCAAGCAGCAGCTCATAAGTCAATCACAAGTAGCTGGGTTTGAGAAGCAGCTTACATACTGGGTAGATTTCTCCATAATCACCCAGTGGTTTCTTTTCATCCTTCCTTTGCAACATCTGATATTACAAACTTGAAAGCACAGATATTTTTAAAAGGTCAAGATAGAGAATGGATTTGATCCAAGGATATCCAGCATAGCAATCCAAAAGTCAAGAGAACTCTATCAAATGTCAAGAGAAACTGGAAAAGACTTCAACCAAATTATTTCTGCAATACTTCTCATTTACGCAATGTGTGTGCAAGAGAACTATTTTAATCACTTCTAATTCAATGATATTTCTCAAATTTTATTTTATTTGTAACATGTAAAGTATCGACAATGAGAATCTTTTCAGTTACAATTTTTTCATGATTTTTTCACAGTTACCTAAAACTTTGAAATCAAGGCTGTCCTTCAAAAAATATAATCCTAAACTATGGTCTGTATTACATGGACCATGAAAATAAAATCAGAAATAAAACACTGAAACCCACTTATAATCCCAGTGTGTTATTCTTTTAATTTAATATAGAGTATGTGTTCTCAGAAGAATTCTCCACAGACTGCCATGCATTCTCCTCACAGAAATGTGAAAAAATTACGATGGCTATAGGAATTTCTTTATACATGATTTTAAGAGATTTTTGAAAATATGGGGTTTTTTTTCCTTGAGATATATCTGGTGCACATATTCAGGTGCCTCAGTAAAAGAAAGGCTCTCAGTTTCCAAAAGCGCAAGGAATTTTCATTTCTAAGCAAACTTAGTAAGATACAACCAAACTAAAATAATGAGGACTTTCCTTCTCTTTGCTGTACATAGTTTAATGCCTGATAGTTTCAGGGAGATGTAAAATCAAATGAGAGACTATCATGAGGTGAAACGACTTTCTTCACTACGGATAAAAGACATCTATATAAACTACCTTCCAGCACACCCTAAGTATAAACAAATGCGTTGTTAACTTGTTGCAGCAACCTAAAAAGAATCTCATCTTATTTCTGCATTCTCTCTTCTGCTGAAATAGGAAGAAGCTATTTCATCCCATGAAGAAACAACTACATTTGCTATTTGCCCTTTACTCTGTAATAAGTATGATGCAGTCTTTCTGCAGACAATTCCCTCATGTCACCACAGAAGATATAAAGAATTGGCACAGAACAGACATAGACCTGTTGGAGCAAGTCCAGAGGCGGCCACGAAGATGGTCAGAGGCTGGAGCACCTTCCCTACGACGACAGGCTGAGAGAGTTGGGGTTGTTCAGCCTGGAGAAGGCTCCAGGGAGACCTTACAGCACCTTCCAGTGCTGAAAGGGGGTTACAGGAGAGATGGGGGGGCTCTGGAGCAGGAAGTGGAGTAACAGGACAGGGGGTGGTGGTTTCAAGCTGAAAGAGGGTAGATCTAGATTAAGTATTAGAAGGAACTTTTTTCCTGTGCAGCTGGTGAGGCAGTGGCCCAGGTTGCCCAGAGAAGCTGTGGATGGGTTCAAGGCCAGGCTGGATGAGGCTTTGAGCAACCTGGGCTAGTGGGAGGTGTCCCTACCCATGCCAGAGGGATTGGAACTACATGATCTTTAAAGTCCCTTCCAATCCTAACCACTCTATGATTCTCTGAATAAATCAAGCTCAATATCTGAGCCATCTGTAATAATGTTTCAACTACTGATTCAAGAGATATTTTTTCCCATAAATTGACTCACCGTACAATTGGGATTGCTCCAAGCCTTTATCTGCTAACCATTTGGAAACAGTAGATGATAACTCCCCCATAGCTGATAGAGCAGAGTAGTTAAGAAGTGTTTTAGATGATATCTTCAAAGGCCTTGACAAAGAATACCATAATACTCTAAATTTCTTTAGTTGTGATCTATCCTTACATATAAACCTCTCCTTTAATCCCTGCTTTGGACTGCTGGTATCACTGGATGGGCTGGGAAAAGTATTTTGTTACAGCTAAACATTCATGTGTCATTTGCACACTCTCAGGTACCACTTAAGATATTACACAGCAACACACAGCCCAATTTATGTAAAACCAAGATCATCTCCAGGAAAAGGTGCACCGATGCAGTCAGGGGAATCAAGGCCAGCCGCTTCAAGCACCAGCAAAAACCATTTGGTGTGCTGCTGCTAGTGAGAAGAAATCAAGCATCAATCCACATTAGCTCAGGTTTGCTGTCTCCACTGCAGGGAAGAGTCCCTAGGTCCAGCGATAAATGCCTGTAACCTCACTGGTCTTAAATATCTGATCTACTCCTGCCTAATCTTTTTTTTGCCCTTCACAGACAGAAATGTATTAACACCTCCAATCCCAAGAAGGTTTTCAATTCAAGAATCAATCGGTCCACCATCTTTCATGCAATCAAACCCCCAAAACACGTTGGATGATGGGTCCTTTGCACACCACATCCTACCTCAGCACTTACAAAGAGATGACACCATGAATGTATTCCATAACCTGACTTTAGCTATTCCCTGACAAGAGGGCACTGCCTTTCCTGTTTCCTTCTGTCTCTAAGGTATCCAAGGCCACGAACAGGTTACCACAGAAAAACTTACTTACCCAAAACCACAGCTAGCCACTGTTTACAACAGAGCAAACAAATATTAGGTACAAAAGTTATTCCTCACAGATGATGCTCGGCAATGAAGGATGGAAGCTCATGGAAAATCTCTGCTAGGAAAGGCTGAGGAGTACAAATGTGTATATGCTGAGAAAGGACGCTGGAGCCCTCTTTCTCCATGTGAGATACATATTGTGCACCCAGACCCACAGTCAAGTAGCAGCAGCCTCTCAGCAAGCAGAAAGGATGGGACAGATGAAAGACATTTCAAGCGAAAGCTAATGTCTAGAGAACACTAATGTAACTAAATAGCAATAACACATGCTTTAGAGCTACAACTTACTACTACTGACTTTCATTTGTGTGCTTCATTCTCTTCCCACCAAAGCAAAAGGAATTTCACTAGGAACTTCATCTGGTTCTAGACAACTTCAATTGTGCAAAAGCATTAATTAATCAGTGTGACACATTGCTGTATCTGACCTAAGTTAACTCAGCTGCATTGGTGCGGGCGGGCTGCTGGACTCCTGTGGAGGTGTGCTGAAGCAGACAGAGCATGATTCAAAGTGCTGCAGCTGGCAGCAAAGAACAATCAGGTCTTCCTGAAATACACCCCTCTGAATAAAACATCAGCAGAGCACAGTGCTGCACCTCCTGCCTTCAGCGGCTGAGAAGCTCAAAATATAAGGAATATTTTGGGGGTCAAAATGGAATTACCTACCTGGGAAGAGAGCAGCACGTCTGAGTTAACAGCCTTCCAGGCGCCTCAACTACTGAAATTGGTTGGGAACTTACTGTGAGAAGTGAAATGAATTAACGTATTTCAGCTCCACAGAAGCTGGCAAGATAAAACCCCACCCTTATTCAAAACCTGTAATTCAAAACTCAAAATCAAGTCAAGATTTCTTTGAAGGGGCTAATTGAATTCGCTCCTTTTTTGACTTGACCTCATTTTATTTTGTATTTGCTATGTCACTAAAGTTTATGTAAAGAATTTACACTTTGATAATTAAATCAGAAGTTAGAATTCTTTGAGATTTTTTTTTTGTTCTGTGAATCCTAAAACAATTTACAGTTCAATAGAGTAGTAAAAAGATTAGGCCACCAAACGAAAGAAATCCAAATCATCTTCAAAAGCTGGCCTCCCCCCATCTTATCTTTGAGAGTGGATAAATCCACTTTGATACTAGGATTTAATAAAAGATCAAAAAAGTCTACATGCTTGTATCTGATGTTATTCAGGTAATTTTGTTGTTGAAACAGTGCTGATGATGGAACATAAGCCACATAATGTGCATCTGCTGCTTCTCAGCAGTAAAACATTAGCTCTACATTTGTGGAACTCCCAGGACTGTGGGTACAAGGAAACACAAAGTTTGGAGCTCATGAATACCTTTTTCTTTTTTCAAAAGAAGTTTTACAATCTGCCACTGACCAGATACCATGTAAACACCAAACAGCCTTTACACATGACCAATTAGTTATAAAATAACCTATAGATGGTCTGAGGGATTCAAGATGAGAATAAAGAAGTGGGAGGGGAGAGATAAATAGAAGACAAGACTGTAAGGCACGGTGAGCCAAAGGTATATATAAATGGTTTGCAACCATTTTTATTCATTATGTAACCAGAAGAGAACAAACTCATCTAATTTTATATGCTAAGTTCAGTATTTATCTTGTAAAAGTTCTAAGAGAGAGCATCAAACACATTAATTCCATGGTTTCTTATAAAGGAAAGAGAGAGAACAAACAGGAAGAACGTGCTTGAATGATAAAACGTCTGAGGGATCTGGTGGGAATTCTTCACATAAGATGTATTCTTCTTTAGGGAACAGGGGTAGATGTAAACAGATGGGCTTATATAAGTAGAACTGGCAGCTCCACAGATAGCTGCTTGCTTTTATATATGATTTTTCAGACTCACCAGAGTATTCAGGGCCACTCTGCTTAATTATTCCTAACATTTTGCCTGTTTCATATGCTTCCAATATAATGGCCATATAAAAATAATTAATGCAAATTGTAGTTTAAATCTCAACGGAAACAATACATTTTATTCAAACAAACCACTTTAAAAGGGAACTGTCTGTGTTACGAATGTTAGTCCATCTGTTCACAATAGCTCCTTTGGAAGTATTTGTTTTGCTTAGAAATACCAAAGCTGATTATGTATGTGGTGGTAGATGGGCTGAGGTGTGTTTGCTGCTTTTAAATCACTGAGCATATGAAGGTGTTTTTACTTTCGTTGGTCTAGTACAACCAAAGAAAGGAAACGTTTGAATGTATTTTCATAGGGCTACACTGCACTGATGTTCTGTACAATAGCCACTGCAGATGTTCCCCTTCTGAGAAGAGGTACCAACAAGCGTTGTGTTTCCACAGTGATGGCCAGGCTGTACCGGGGTACGGTTCTCACCTATCTTCCATGAATTACAAGAAAAGAATGATTCAGATGACACTACCGAGACGTCCAGTGCAGCACACTTCAAATACACGCACACAGGGTACAGGGTACAACAGTGCTTACAGTGCAGCTGATAGAGCCACAGTAGTAATTCCACTGGGAGCATGGTATCTAATCAGCAGGATCCTAACGGTCACTGCCACATCTTTACAAAAAAAACCCTAAAAAACACTTCAAAAAGTTAATGGGGTAATTTCTGGTAATAAAACCTCCTTTTCCAACCCTTGGTACATAATTGTGAAAAGCCCAAACAGACTGTGAATATGTGTCTTAAGAGCGAAACTGTACAGAGCCAAAGGACTGTAACCTGCACGTACTTGTACATAAGGTGAATGTCAGCTCGATGTTAATGGGCATGATTGTGCTCTCATCTATTAAGCAACTCAGTTTGTGTCATTTTGGATCCATTCCACTGAATTATTTAGACATTCACCTCAATACCACTATAACTTACACTCACAGAAAACATCAGGACGAATCACAGAAGCGAACATCAAATATAAGAACAGAAGAGCTTTTATAGCAGTGAAAGGAAAACAATAACAGAAAACAAATGAACAGGGAATGAAAATGAGTTATTATAAAATATGTAACAGAGTCCCTGGTTAGTGTAAGAGTCTGGGGCTCATAGCCCCAAGGGTCCTCAGGCCAGCAACATGCACACACAGAGGAAATTTAAACTAGGACTCCCAGTGAAACTGTGTTTGAAAAAATCATAGAGCTGAGATGTCTGACCTAATGAACCACTAGCAAACAGAGCAGCCTGCTGCAGCATTCAGACAGTATCTTTTTAGCTGTGTCCCCTGTAACATCTCACAAAATGTCCTGGACAGACAGGACAGTATCCACTGGACAGCAGCTGGCTTGAAGCTGGTTGTGTTGGACTATAGTAACAGCAACCCAGAGCATGTTGTGTCAACATGACAGAAGTCAAGAAGAAATCCTCTGTGGAGGTCTGAGGCTCAGACTTGACTTCCCTTGAAAGGACCAGTGCTGAGACACAAGATACCCTCTACCCTGGTCCACCGAGTCCTAACTTGCTGAAAAGAACCTGCTGCACAAGGAACCTGATGCTGCCATGGGGATGCTCAGCGCTTCTCACCAAACAACAACAGTCTTCCATCCAAACTTCAGATCTATCTACCAGCTAGGGCTTTGGGAGAGATTTCAGGAAAGCATCTTTATTCTTTTACTGGGGGGTTCTGAGTGAAGAAATGTTTAATATTTTTTGTGGGACTCGTTTTCTTCTTATTGATTTCCTTTCCTGTTTCCTTTCCCTGTGTTTTGCTCTGATGTCAGGAAAGAAGTCTTCATTGCAATCAATAATGTTGTTTTCCTTGATTTTGTGTTACCATTCCTGAAATGTCCTACAAAGCATCAAATTTCTCTACTACTTCAATCAAATATGTTAAGTCTGTAACGAATGTGTTAATTCATAATTTAAAATTGCAAGAACATCAATCACAATACCTGTATCATAATTCTCAGCAGTCCCAGATTCAAATGCTTCACACCAGATGCAGAAGCTGCAGCGGGAAGGCTGTGCATTTCTAAAGCCAGGGAGTTCACTCAGTCCTGGGACTCGGAGCTGCTCAGGGAAGAAGGTGGAGGAGCCCTCTCAGCCCCAGCACTGTGCAATGCTATCACTGGACCAGACCTGCCCTCCCTAAGGTGTGACTCACAGGGTTCACCTGTTGAAATGAAGCCCATGATTTTTCTGGTCCATCAGTCAATGACTCTAGGCAACTCTATTTTGCCAGTGCCTAAACTTAGCTTGCAAGCACAGCTAAAATATTAATCATTAATTACAGTCACGAATATAAATACCCATTATACTATTAAAGACATTCACAACATCATTCATTGATATTCATGACTGGCTGGTGTATGAAATTGAAGGAAAAAACAGACATAATAAAAATAAAAACCCCCAAATACTGGACACAAAATGGAGAGGGCTAATTCCACCGATATAAGGCAAGATCTGGTTAGACAAATACACATAACTGTAGATTAGATAGTTTTGAGTAGACAGCTGTTACTGCAGTCTGGAATACAGAAAGGGATGATCTGGGATAAAAGGCTGTTATCAATTACTACTACAGTTCTGGCAAGGAAGCCAGGCAAGGCAATGAATTTAACAGACTGTCTTTTAAGTTCTGCTTTTTTATGGAATGCACAATCAAATTCTCAAATTCAACAGATCTTGCACTCCAAGAACAGCATTAACAATTTAACTCCTGACCTTAACATCCAACTTTAATGTTACCATCCAACTTCAGATGCATACCCAGCTGAGAAACCAAAGCATCCTATATTACATAGATAGATGGCTTTGACTGAAGGAACCCCTGACTCTTTCATTTACTTTGTACAGTCATCCATGCCTTTAAAGACAAGGTCACACAAAGAAAGCTAGGTGCCTCATGTACCAAAAGCCTCAGTCTCTCTCCTCTGTGATGGATTTTGAAGCCATCTATGCATTATTCCAACCATATCCAACCAGCTTCAATCATGCCAGCAAGCAGAACTATGCAGACAGATGACTGCTTTTGTAACTCCTGAGACATAGCTGGTCAGGCTGTTTTGGTTTTTTAACAGGGAACAGAAGTCCAAAATCTTAGAATAAAGCGACTAAATATTTGCCAGAATCAGAGAGTATTCAAAAAGCAGTTTTATAAAACCTTAAATATGAAATTAACTTAAATCGTTAATGAAGTACAAGGCCTATTGCTTAATCTGGTGCAAGGAACAGAGAGGAGTGGAGGGTGGCAAACATTATAGCAACTTCTGAAAAGAGCTTGAGAAGCTGTCAGCTGGTACGTCTGATTTCTTTACAGACTCAATTGTATAATAAAGATTTATTCGATGCATGGAGAAATGTTATACCATAGTGAAGAGTTACCTTAGCTTTTATAGCAAGAAACCACAGCTCAGAAATCTGCTCCAGTTCTTTGATGGTGCTAAGAACCACAGGAGGTAAGGGTGACCTGACTGACATAAGATACATAAGATACTTGAATGCCCAAAAGTTTTTGACAACTGTATCAAAGGCACTCTGAAAGGAAAAATTAAAAAAAAAAAGGCAAAAACAAACCAAACAAAAGTGGGGAGGGTACAAGGTGGAAAAAAAAAAGTTACAATAGGACATAGTCAGGAAAAAAGGGGGGACAAATTACCAGAAGAATGTGGCATCTATTCTGGGACCTGTGATAGTCAGCATACTAATAAATATTTTTTAAAAGGTGAGAAGGTGAATATTGAGGTGACATTCACTGATAGTATAAAATTGTTCTTGTTTTTCAATATGACAGCACATTTCATAGACTTGTTGAAGCACCTCGATATGCTATGGGATTAAGTAATAAAGTGGCAGATGAAACTGGATTCTGAGAAATGCGAAATTATTCAAATGAACAAAAATATCCCTAATTATACAAATCCAGCAATGGACTGCAAACTATCCTTTGCCATTCAGGAGAGAGGTCTCGCAGTCACCATGGATACTTCTTTGAAAACACCAGCTTAATATAATGCCAAGATTTATTGGGGATGGGGAGAGGGGAATCTAGAGAACAAAACCAGGAAACCTCTTTAGGCCTCTATTTAAAACCATGATTTAAGCACATCTTAAACAGATCACACCAGCCTTGTCCCTCTCCTTAATTTCAAAAAGAATGTACCCAAACTAAGACTTACAAAAGGGCAGCAAATGAAGAAAGATGAGGAATGGTTTATGTATCCAGGAGACTAAATAGACACAGACTCTCCAGCTCTGCAAAGTAGCGAAATATGTGTCAGCAGGAAGAGCCTGAATGAGTAACAATTATTCAATAACTTCCACAGTATGAGAATCAGAACATATCATTAAGAGATTGAAAGCAAATGCAGGAAAGTTCTTTACCACTGCTATGGGATCTACTGGAAGTTGAAATATAAAGAAGTTCCAAACCGAAAGATCAGACAAGTTTAACAGAGGAGAGATCCATGAATGCCACACAAAGTGCAGGAGGTCCCCAGCTCTGGGAGGTCCTAATCCACAGGGCACTGGAGAATGCAGCAGAGAAACCTCTGTGTTTCCTCACTCTGGTTTTATATTTTTTTTCCCCAAAGCATCACCTCCTGCCCGCTGCCAGAGATGGGATACTGGCAAAACAGACCCTTGCTGTGACCCAGAAACACTCCATTTTGCTCTTCTGTGTTTCCAGGCAGGACCACTGAGGCATCCCATGCACATTCAGTTACAATATAGAACATGAAAAGGGGAATGATGTTTCACACAAAGCCAACATTAAAGAACTCTTGTCACTACCACCAGTCCCTCTTTTGCTTTATTCTGGGGGAAGAGGGATTAATTAAGATATTTGCTTTTTTCACTCTATTTTAGAGAGTAAAGGCTACAGGTAAGTAGATTTTACCCTTCTCCCCAGGAGCATATGATACGCAGAGAGATAACAGCTCTACCTAGAAGATATTTTCCCAAGTTGAAAGACAGGCAAAGAAATAAAGAAAGTTCATTCCAGAGGAAGAAACAAAGCAACCAAACAGTTCAAATATTCACAGCAGGCTTTGGAGGCTGTTTATAGAATTTATTTTCTTCCATATTTTCCCATTTACCATCACGTATAGTATTTTGCCACAGAAAACAAAAGGGAACTAAAACACTTTATCTTGCTGCCCAAAAGTCTCAGTACAAAAAATGTCTTTCTGCCCAGGAAATGTCCATGCGCCTGCTGGTGTGAGGCAATATTGATGAGTGGTTTGAAGGCTTCCTAATGAATATCCATCCAGAAAAAGTGGATGTGCAAGTTTTGCACTCTCTCTCTCCCAGGTCAGTTATCTAAACCTAAAATTGCATCCAATTTTCTCCGGGGAATAGTTCTACATAAGTGTAAGTTAAATGCCTCAGGGACATCTAAATCCCGATTGTCTTAGTAGTGGAATGGCATTAAAACCAAAGAAATGAAAAGCATGCTTTCATAACAATGGGGATTTTGTCTCAGGCCTCAAATCCATTTCAAGACAATGGGTTTGCTTTGTTGGCATGCTGGCCTGACAAAAAGGCTGGCTGTGGTAGGAGCAAATTTCCAGCATTTTTTCCCTTTCAGCAGACAGGATGGCTTTTGTTGTGCACAAACCACCACTTCAACCAGCTCTGACTGCTAGCAGCAACAGAATAACTGCAGAGATGCCCTGAACTTTGTCTCACTCACCTTTTTCTACCTGGCCCATCAAATGCAAGCAAGACTCCCAGATTGCTTCATAAAAAATAACAAGCACTCCTAGGACATCTGCATGGAGATTATATTGTTAATCAATTTCTTTTGCATAGCCCCATGGATCACTTGCTATTGATGATTACACATTTAAGCTCCTGTGACAATTCGTCAATAAAATAAAAATAAAAAAGGCTAAAGACAGCATATTTTTAATTTAAAGATATCACTTTCTTGAAAAGAGATGCCACTTTCCAAGCTCTGAAAAGAACTAGCTCATGAATATTTTCCATTTACCAAGTGGAAGACCTGTTCAAGGAATCAAAACTTTCTTGGTAATCACAATACAGGTATCCAGAGCAGAATAATTTTCTTTTAGAGTTCAGTTACTTCTAAAACTGAATATTGGAAAAATATCAAGTTTGATAAAAATGTAGATGTTACTGACAAACTCAACATGGACTGGCAGTTTTATGCCCCAAGAAAGGGGAAAGCTAAATACTGTTCTCAGATTGTTTGAAAGATTTTTTAAAATGAAAGCATCTGACATTTCATTTCAAAGTTTTCATTCAAAATACTAACTTTACTTCTTGAAAGTGAAAAGAATGGTGGGTAAAAAGACTAAATCACCTAAATTATCCTTAAGTTTGAAACAACATACTTGAGTTAGTTAGGTTGTCACCACCATTATTTTTTTTCTCCAAGCAGCCAATCCCAATGGACTCTGTTCTTTCTCTCTAATGCTTCCCTTAAACAAAACCACCCAATTTCTTCTTTTCATAAGCATATGTTCTACTCTCCCAACAGAATTCTGGATTGGCCCACAAAGCTACCAGCTAACTAATGACTCCTGGTTAGTGATGGAAATATATTTAATTTCAACAGTGACAAAGATGCAAATCGCTGTCCCCTTACAGATTCCCCAACCTATCCAGTCCTTGGCAGAGAATGCCATGGCTCTTCTATCTTGCATGTTTAACAAAGAAAGTACACATAAATAGCAGATCAATATAATACCTTATTTCAAAAATTCCTTTCTGTTATTACAGGATATGAATGATGAATGCAGTATGGATTCATTTCTTTACATACAACACAGATGCTTTACTCAAAACACAAGACCTAAGGTTAGCTGTCAGTATTTAAGAGAAGCTTTCAAGGAAGAAAGGCTGTGACGACCTTCAGAGGTTCTTACTCTCTGACTGTCTGCAGGAATAAGTTAATCATGAGATGAAGATCTTGTATCTAAGCCAGGCTTGAGATGGACCCGTGCAGTTTGAGTGAAAGAAAGGAGTTCTCATTCAATCAGTGTAAATACATTCAGAGTGTGAATTTGCTAATTGCAGCACTCTGCACGCTGGAATTAATATAAACAATAAATATAAAATAGAACACATGGACCTAGTAAAGTTACAAAAGCAGTAAATGATAGAAGTGAGATGTTGAATACATTATTATTTTAAGACTTGTGCTGAGTTTAAATGAGATTAGAAAAAAAAAACAACCTGTTGCAAATCATTTTAATTCAGTTTGTGGATGGCTGCTGGAGAATCAAAATTTTGATCAGTTATGCCCCACTCGGGATGCATAAACCTCCAATTTTCAGCTTCTGTTAGTTTAATACAAGGATGGCAAAAACCATGTGGACATTCCCTTCATTTACTTTTGGAACAAACAATTTGCTCATCACCATGTTTTGGCTGACTGCCTGAACAGCTGAAACTGTTGCTTCTCCTTGAAGAATAACATTTAACCAGTCAGATAACAACCCATTCAACCTAGGGTCTCAAAAAAACCCTAACAGGTCAATATATTGCTCTAATGAGGCACAACCCTGGCTTCCAGAACATTGTTTTTATGCTGGATATATGCAAGCAAGTGAGATGGGAATATTTAGTACTACAATATCTACTTGAAAAAGGTTGGCTCTATTAAATAGCTGTCCATCTTCTTGCACTCCAGGGAAGGAAGCATTCCTCTCTAACAAAGATGAAGGGAATATCAATGGGGCTAATCTCTTCAAAGTGCTCAGCGCTCAAAGCAATTGCCTGCAGTAGTACACAGTCCCCACCCTCATTAGCTCTGCAAAGAAAACACAGCCAGAGACAAAATACTATCCCGCAACTAGGACAAAAAAATTTAGAATAAGCAGTTTCCAAGCCACCACCCTTTCCTTTCCAAAGGACAAATATATCCTACATTTTACATTATCTGTGTACCTAAAATAAAGTTAATATACTTTAACAATCTCTTTTATGTTCTTTCTAGCATATTTAAATATTGTGCATTTTGCTCACAGTGAAAAGTAGTCATGACACAACAGAAATATTTCACGGCACAACTCTCCTCCTGATCAAGAGAGGAAAATTCATTTTCCCTTTTGAAAAATTGCAACAGTCAGAAATAAGGAGAGCGATAGTTTCACACCCCCATGAAAAAAGGAGACACAATGGTCTGTCAATCAGCTCTCATTTGTGTAAGTTCCAATCTACCCACTGCCTCCAAATTAGGGAATTTTATGGTCAGGAAAATAAATGTTGAGAACGAGGGAAACGAAATAAAGCAGCACTGAGGAGAAAAGTGAGAAATACGAGACAAGGAATTACTGTTGAGCAATGGTAGTCTTTCAGCACATCCTTTCACTCCCATGCTGACCATACGAATGATTAAGGGTGGTCAACAGATGTTGTAAGCACTCCTCAGAGAAAGAGAACTGACCTGGATGTGTTACCAATCTGACTTCCAAGACCAAGCAGCATGACCAAGAGTAGAAAATAGGTCATGGGTTGTGTAAACCAGCTCAGACCACACGTGGATCTCTCCAGGGACTCCACTAATGGGTTCATCGGTTCAAACACGCAGGCTGGGCAGGCTGTGTAGGGACACAACGTCAATATTGGTGCATTGCCACAGGTGGGGCAATGGCATTTGCTTATTGGGAAGCTCTGCCAAAGCAGGAATTTCAGCTTCAAGGACAAAGCACAAAACCCTTCTACTAGCACGGGTGAGGTGAACCACCCCACCACTGTTCTCTCTATCTGAGGTATAATTTTTGAAAATCTTTTGTTTGTATGGAAAGAGCTTGGTCAACAAATGATGGACCTGAAAGTTTATTTCCCCCAGATCAGTATAAAGTAAGGGCGCACATTCGGATATAGACTAAACATATCACTGGCCTTAAAAGTGTCTTTTGTTTTCCCTGTAACTCTTGTCTAATTGTTGATTGATGCTTCCTTTGTTATGAAAAGTTTTATGAAGGGATACTCACATCTGGAGTAATAAGGAAAAGAGAAAGAGAGGGTTGGACAAGACAACGGAGAAATTGAGAGCCCCCACTGTTTGCAACTTGCCAGTGTTAAGTAAAAGGCCTGAATTTGGTGTTCAGCCTTATCCCATTCTGGAAGGAAAGAAGATGAGTTTTTCATGACTGATTGCTACTTGGCCCAGTTTCTGCATAAGTGTTGCTGCACTGGCCTGGCAGAGGAGGGACGCACAAGAGCAGCGCTCAGACGCAGAGCACTGACGCAGCACTTGGAGAGAGGCTGGAGCCAAGAAAGTGAAGACGAACTAAAAATGCTGATCACCAAATAAAGAATGAAGAATTAAGAGATGTGAGTGGCTGCATTGGTGCTCATCAAGCAAAACTTGGAAGAATGTGGATGAATTATATTGAAAAGAAACACAACATGAATCCTTAGTTTGTGTAAAGATGCAGTAAAAACACACAGAACCTGCAGTACTGAACCTATAGCAAAGAAAAGGGCTTTGATGGGACAAGACTTCGAACAATTAATGATGGGAGAAAGGAGAGGAATGAGTAATGTACAAGAGTGTAGCTTATGCTTTTCTAATAGATTTGAGAAAATCTTGGATGAGAAGCAAAGCAGGCAGCAAAATAAGGAAGAACTAGTATCAATTTTCTAAGCAAAGGGCAAAAGTTTCAAAGGAATTGGAAAGATGTGTTCTGAAAACACAGCTTGATCACCTTGCCGGCCTGTTAGGAGGAGCTATAGCACTGTAGCAAGCCCAAACTGATTAATTATCAGAATTGGGAGTTGTCTGAGCTCTGTGTAAAAAACCAACTGCCAGGACAGATCCAAAGAATTATACCTACCTCTATTTCAATTATCAAACTCTCTTTGCATACTGGGCATCAGTTTGCGGAGCTTACTACATTCACGCATGAGTGCCCAATTAATGCATGCACAAGCACCCAATTAGTTCAGGCATGAGCGCCCATCATATGCATGAATGCCCCATCAGTTCATGCATGTGTGCCTCGGTTTATGCACTGACACCCAATTAATTTACACATAACCCCCCAATTAATTTCCTGAGTGCTCCATCAGTTCATGCATGCATATACACCCAGCTCAGGGTAGGGACACGTGTGGCCCATGGTGACCTACAGTGAAGCAGGAACAGCCTGGAGCAGTGGAGGAAGAGCAGTAAGGAGCACGGAGAAGCAGCAGACAGAAGCCATTACACATACAGCCTCAACCTCCTGCATCACCTGTTGCCGCACCAAAGGAAATGGGATGACGAAGTGCAGCCTGCACCAAAACCAAGGCAAGCAGAGACTAGGAAGGGGAAGGAGAGATGTTTGGCTCAAACTGTGACTGGGAAAGAGGGAAGAAAGACTTTTTTAAAGTCTTATATTCTCTTTTTTTCTCAATACCCAGGATCAGTGATCAGAAGTTTGTGTTAACTGGCAATAACTTAAATTAAGTAAATATTTCCCAAGTTAAGACTGTTTTGCCTGCAACAGCATATGCATAGTCAGAATCAACGTAAGGACTCGGGCATTGAAGCACAAGGGGAAAAGCACCTGAAGGAATCAATTGATGTTATCGAGTAATCTGACTTGGAGACTGAAGAACACAGAGTAATAAAATGTTGTAATGAGAAAGTTTTTTAGTCAGAAATGGGGGTCATAGGAAAAAACACACATTAATGTCAGCACATAACTGCACTATATAGACAAAATCAGATGCCACTAAACAGATTACTGTGGTAAATTCTGCACTAGATGATTTTTCTCCCATCAAGCGTGACTTCTAACTGTAAGCAAGAGGGAGAAAAATATAAAAAGCGATCTTCAGAAACTGCAAAAAAAAGTGAGAAAAAGAGCCAAGATCTCATCCTGCTCCGGTTCTCCTGATACTTGGACACAGTCCCCTCCTGAGATTCTAAAGGTGTAGGTGCATCCCCCACATCCAGCTGCCAACAGCAACATCCACAACATAGCTTCCCAGCAAAGGAGAGCTTCTTCCATCCTAGAAAAATTCCCCACTCTGCCAAGATGAAGGTTTATCTACTCAATGCCACTTACGTGAAATTAACCAAAAGTGTGAAGGAAAGGAGAGAAGACAGACATCTCGCACCTCAATACCAGCTTGTCTTTGCAGCCAATATACCAACTGAAACTGAGGAAATCAAAGAGAAAATTGAGTGAGCACCTCACTGCAAGATCAAATCTCTAAATAAATGAGACTGCTATATAAGGAATCAATATTATTTATGTTTCTTTTAAGAAAGAATATATACTCAATTAGGCACATATGAATTTTAAAATACAATTTATACTTCTGAACTTTTCCCCTTAATTTACAAGGACTATTTCTGCAAATTCTGTCCTGAGCATAGAAATTGTTACCAGATAAGGAATCTGAAAACCGCAATTTTGGAACGTTACCTGAAGACTGAATATCAGCAGAAATTCTAACAATCTGAGGTTTAATCTCCATGCCTCCATCCCTCATAAAGGCCTATGCAGATCACCTGTGGCTTTAGTATTATCAGTAATAGCCCAAATAATGTCAAGTGCAAATATTGAAAACGCTTCAGCAATGGCATCCCAGAAAATCCCATCAATAATTCTGTGTTCAGTAAAGAATACAGAATACAGAGAATGGAGAATACAGAGAAACAAGTTCTTTAGACCACTATTTAACACCAAAACCAACTCCAGACCTAATGGCAAACAACTGACACCCACTGCACTAACGGCTCTCTCATGGTAAAGGTCCTGTGTAATGTCATGTGATATGTAATTAAGCAAATTAAGCTTGCTTTCAGACAGCAACACTGAGCAGTTACCCTGACCCCACCATGGTTGACAGCGGTACCATTTGTTCAACAGTCACTTCCTAAAACAATGTGTCTCCTGCACCCCCAGAACTGTCTCCTAAAATTAACCACTAATATCGCAAGGTAATCTTGATCCCAGCACTTCTCAACTTTCACATTAATTTACAACCTTTACATTCTTCTAATATACTCTCCTACTAAATACTATAGCTACAAATTGCCCTTTGAGGTTTTCAGAGGCATTGTAAGGCTATTTATTTGTGGTCTGGCAGAAGAATCACATACACTTCTGTTGTGGGTTTGTGGGGGGGGTTTGTCTGGTAGCAGGGAGGAGCTACAGCAATGGCTCCTGTAAGTAGTTACTAAAGGTTTCCTGGGACTCCAGCTCTGCTGGAGCAAGGGAGGGGCTGCAGTGGCAGACCCTGTACCTAGCTGCTAAGGCCCAGCTCTGAGTCTGCTCTGGCAGCAAGGGAGGGGCTGCAGTGGTGGCTCCTGTAAGTGATTGCTAAGGATTCACCCCCAGCTCCACGGCCCCACAGACACTGTCAGAGAACAGGAGCGATAGGAAAGGGAGCACCCCCAGAATTTCCTCTGCAGCACGGTGAAGACTCATGGTGACACATGGTTTGACCCTTGGTGCAGCCCATGAGAAGATGCAGCCGTGGAGGACCCCAACGTAGGAATTATGGAGAAGCCCATGCCGGAGCCAGGCAGTCGTCAGGGGACTGTGGCCTCATGTGGAAAAGGACTTAAGTTGGAACAGTTTGAGAAGGACTCTCCCATGAGAAGGGACCCCACACTGGAGCCAGGACAGACTCTGAAGAGCCCTCCTCTGAGGAGGAAGGAGCGGCTGCACCCCCCATTCCCTGCCAGGAGGAGAAGGTACAGAACAAAGCCTTTGGGCTTTGGGAAGAAGGGAGGGGTGGGGGAGAAGTGCCTTTCTAAGATGTAGTTTCTCTCTCTCATTATCCTGCTTCTTGTTGTAAATAGTTAATAAAATTAATTGGGTTTTTTTTGTTCTTCCCAAGTCGTGTGGGTTTCTTGCCTGTGACCCTAAGTGGTGAGTGAAACCCCCCCTGTCCCTGCCTCAGCCCACCAGATGTTTAACAAAGGACTGTCCCTGTGACCTTTCTAAACCACGACACCTTCACACCTCTTCAACACTGAGAGCAACACTGGGCAGCTTGGATGGAAGCAGTTAAATGATAACTCCTCATTGTATCTCCAGATCTCAAAATACAGCGCTGTATTTTTCCAAATATTGTTTGCCTTATCACAACTGCTATTGCTTTTGGGTTGTTGCTGTTCTAGTTGGGTTTGTTTTAATATGTTATGATAATAATAAATATATCTTAGCATATAAACTAGAATCCTCTACAGCTTCTCTAAGTCTTACATCCACAATGCTGCGCTGTGATTAAATGTGTTAAGTACATTTTCTGAAAAGCAACTGGAAACCCAAAAGGTGATGATAAGAGGATGGTTAGGGGATTCATGTGTATACAAGAACATAAGTAAGCACGTGGAGATGCTGGTTAGCTTGCATATGAAAAGAAAGTGAATTGAGTAGTTACATTGTGGTCCATCTTGCACAGTACCCACACAATTGGCCCCTGCTCGGAGACCATTCATGGCATGCAGAATTCAGAGGACACGTTCCTTTGCATTTCTGATATTAAGCATAATATTGAAGATCATTGCCCCAGCGGGCTGAGTCCCCGCCAGCGTCATCACCACCTCTCATTGCAAGGCCACGAGCTACTTTCAGAAGATTGGGAGAAAGAAGAAAACCTACATGAAGTGCAATGGCAATTAAATATGTAATTAATTTCTCCTCATTCATAAGTACGTCATATTGAAAAGTTCACCTCTAAGCTGAGTTAAAGAAAAGCCAAGGCAGCACGTAGCTAAAGCAGAAAGATTTATACACAACTTTTTAAATTAACTTATTCAAGATCTGAGTGTGGCTCTGATAAAGCAGAAAATGGCTTTATGGTCAAGCATTTGTGCCACAAATAGCATTCAGATCACTAGAGTTAGCAAAGACAATCCACAATAACGCCATCAGGAGAATTCCAGGAACTCATTCTTGGTACTAGCTCTTTGTTAAATGCGCGGTACCAACAGAAGATAGTACCACTTTAAAAGAAAAGATGTGTTTGTCTACATTGCATTTGCAATGATAATTACTCGAAAACAATGCAATGGAAAACCAAACAAAAATCTTCCATTTGCTGGAACCTTTCTATCTCTGACCTCAATCTCATTTGCTGGTACTGCCAAACTTTTCATAAACCTCTTCTATCATTATTAGCTATGATTTAAATAATTACTGGGCAGAAGAAAAAACTGCTCAACCATGGCTCTCTAATCTAGTAATTAAATTCACCTCTAAGAAGCTGAACAATTTGTTTCCAGTACCTATCACTGCAGTCAAGTATTTTACACTAGGTGGTATAACATCCCCAGGAGAGACTGAGGGATACAGCTGGAAATTAAGCCACGCCTTGATAAGGTCAGAAAAACCCACCCAAACAGAGGTCCCAAACGAGACAGATGTTCCCTGCCCAACAGGCTGTTACTTAAATATAGGATATATTCTCCCATCACCAGCTACTTTTGAAGTATTCTTGCTGTTTTACTTATTTCAGCATGGTGATTATTTTTACTTAACTCCACTGAAATGACTGAATAGTTTAGATTGACCAAATGCATGAATTACTGTTTAGACAAACAATACAGGAACCTGCTGGATCATTTTATCTAGCCCTCTGCTGCGGCAGACAAGCACATCATTCAGCCTCTCTCATTGATGTACCAAGGGCCATTTTAGGATTACTCAGGCAAACTCTGGTTTAGCTAGCTTGGCAACTCTGGCATTAGCAAAAAAAAAAGCTATGACAACACAGTGTCAACATAAGTAAAACACCTGCAAACCCAGGGTCCCAGAGGTACTCACCTCAGATTGGGTCCCACACTGCATTGCCACCAAACCAGCTGCACCTAGGCAAAGTCAGATTTGCTAAAAAAATACTGTACCGTTCCCCCCCGATGCTGTGCAGGAAACACATTCCTTCCAGCCACTCATCAAGCAAACTAAATACTGCTCCATAACAAATAGATATCGGTATGCCTGGATTTCTGCAAGGTACCTATTCAGAACAGGCACTGCCTTTCAGCCTGTGTGTGTGTGTGGACAGTGCCCAGGGTGCCTCACGAGCTGTCCCTGGTTAGGTGATGGAGGCACCAGCTCTCTTCAAACAACAGGAATTGCAATAGTATCCTTTAGCTAGATATTTTCCTGTCTTTAGCTAGGTGCAATTGTATCCTGTTGTGTTACGGCTCATTGTGATCATCCATCCCAATTTGATATCTCAGTTGTGTGGTTACTCCTGCAGAGAAAATTCTGGATTTTATCCAAATGATGGAAAAATTTGCCCATTTAGGTTACCTGAAGCTGGTAACCTTCCTACTGGAAAGTTCCCATCTGGCTAGAAATACTGCTACGGCATTTTTCAGAAATGTGACTCCTTTGCAAATGACCCAACACTACACTTCAGAAACAAAAATGCAAAACTTCTTCAAACCCTCCTGAACAAAAAATGAGCTCTTACTCCAAATTACACACATAAATAGAACAGTGGTTAAATTTGTCTTTGGGAAGCTGTCAAAAACGAACAGTGTCAATGCATTTTCCCCCTTAGAAATGAAAATACCTTATGTAATGGTACAGCGGAGAGATTTGTGAAATCACTATACAAATACTGTAGAATTTGCTGGCAAAGTTTTCTGCCAAGTGACTCAGTATACTGATACGATGTGTTCCACATTTGGGTCATTATGACAAAATGTCATACTATTATTTTTGTTTAAATGTTTCCTTAATTATCTCTCATATTCTATTAAAGCATCATACTTTATGCACATAACATACAATGCAAATGTATACATATTTTTCAATACACCCGTATTACATTATAGATTATTGTATTATATCACATCATATTCTACTACCTTTGAGTAAGAATGATTTCCTAAGCTAGAATCTAATTCTGTGCTGCAACACGAATGCTTGCCCATGCTTGGGAATTGAAGATTAGCATTGGTTTTAAAACAAACAAAGAAATGTTTTGCAAGAGCCTCTCTTCAAATCAAGATGCACATTCATTCAGAGTTTTGCTGACGTGGTAATACAAGGCTCATGATGAAAAGTAACTGGTTACTTCAATTCTTTGTGCATAGTAAGCAGTCCTGTCAACACAATGAGGTTCTGAGGCAATTATAAGAGGACTTAGTAAGATTAGTTATGAAATGCAACTATAGAATTAGCAAACAAAAGAACGAATGACAATGGAGAATAAACATCACTAGAACACAGACAACCTCGCTAAGTTTTTTCACCCATGATTGTTTCTAAATTTTATGTGTTTTTTTAAATTAATTGTACTTTTGTTATTGCACATTTTTCATTTTCTATAAATGAACCATTAGTCCAATTTGTCAACCTAGTTGACAGGAAACAAGTGTATTGACCATTGGTACAATCAGGCCTCTGTTCTTTAACACATCTGTGCTGTTCTACATGTGCTATCTGGCTTCAGAACCAGAGAGCAATCAAAGAAATTTCAAAATAAAACAACATGTCAGATAGAAAAAGTTGTTTTAGAATCCTACCAGAGCGATCAAAGATGACATGATTGGCAGGATGTGGGCCTGCATCTATGGATAAAATGGGGACCAACTTCCGAATGTCCCAGAGCTTCATCTCACAGAGTCACAGGAAGCAACCGTACACCCCTGCCAGTGTTGGAAACAAAATAAAGGCATTGTTTCTGTACTTCAGCAAGGGAAGCACAAGGCTGGATATCCACTGATGCCAGACATAGTAACTATGTATTTAAATAAATGTAAGTTATTTTACATGAAGTTATCACAGCTTCTTAACAACTACGTTGACTTGAAGAGCAACAATACAACATGACTTTTAAAGAGAACAGTTCAGGAGAAACTGCAAGTAAAAAAGAGAAAAGAGGCTATTTTGAATTCTGATACCAGTGTCCTCTAAGAACGTGGTTTGTGATGACACCTTTTCTTCTCACAGAGACACAGGAATGGCCCTTTAGCCTTGATTTTTAATTTGTCTACTCACGTTTTCAATGTGAAGCACAGGATTAGAGGAGAACATACACTCCTTCATTGCTGTACATTCATTAATAGCCCCGCTAAGGACAATCTCTATAATTTCAGTGAGTCAGAAGCATGCAGGGACTATCTCTACAAGGAAAGATAGTGGGACCATGTCCTCCATGCCTCTCTTCAATATTAATCTAAAAAAAAAAACCAACCAAAAAAACCAAAAAACCCCAAAAGCAGCCCCCCAAACCACAAAACAACTACAGAAGTGGCAGAAGCATTTTGAATATGTAGCATATGAAAAAATGCAAAAGTCAAAGAAGGCAGGGCAAAGGATGCCCAAACAAGTTCTTTAGCCAATTCCTGCCACCATAACAGAAAGAAACTCTTAGCTACCAAGGTAGAAACATTTACTTTCCATTTTAACCTCCTAAATGAAGATTTAAAATCCCCAAACCAGCTCAGCTGGTGTGTACTCAGAGTTATCAAAGTCAATGTCTTTTCCAATTTATGCAAGAGATTAAAGTATATTGTTTTGAAGGAGAATCACAATGGTGTGGAACTGAGAAACAGGTAAAACATGGGTCAGATGCTGCATCCATGACTTTTTATGTTCAGTTAATTTTTACATCTTTCACATAAGTAATACCTGCAAGAAAATGTGTGGAGTTATCTAGCAAATAGAGGAATTAAGATCTAAAAATATCCATTGCCTTCTCAAGTAGAAAGCAATGGCCTGCGAAACACTATCATGGTGTAAGTATAATGAAATCTTTAGGTTCATTTGGAGGAGATATAAAATGTCAAAACTTTATTCTGGCTTGTAACAGGGACTAATAGAGTAACACCAAGAAACAAAGCAATCATTGCTTGGAGAATTCAGACGGCAATGCATGAGCCCCGAGCACTCGCTCTTTTGCAAAAAGCTCAGTAACCGTAGCTACCTCACACCTCAACATAGTGGTGCTGAGCATTATGGAAAAGCTGTTCATTTAACTATCTCACCAGCTGTACCCGCCTAATTCCCCTTCATTTCATCTGGCTCCTTTCATGAAGTTCAGCCTATACACACGACAAGGTCAAGCAGGCCGTTCGGGGCACAAACAACAAAAAACCCCAAATACAACAGCTACACTCCAAATTGTTGCATGGCTTGAACAGGATCTCAATAAAGCAAAATTTAATGTAAAAAAAAGCACAGCATCATGGATATGAGACTGGAAGAGCCATCAAATCCAGTCCTTTATCTCCCAAGTAAAACTTTCATATGCTTGCTGTGATAAAAGCACCGAATTCCAGATTAGCAGCAGTTCCCCCTTCCACCTCCAACTGCTGATCCAGAACCTCTCTGTCCTTGCATTTATAAATCTTTCAGCCCTTAAGTATAAAATGAGAGTTTAAAAGTACTTGTTCACACGCAATCTGTATCTTTTAGGTTAAATAAAAGGGTTTTTTTGCAGAAACACTCCTCCCTTCTTTCTTCCCTGTCCCTGATGCCTTTCACTTATAGTATCACTCATATCCCCCCCTTGGTGGACTCTCTCTTCTGGGATAAATTGCTGAAGCTTTTCCTTCTCTCCCCCCTGCCCTTTCCAGATAACTATGAATGTACCCATCACCTTTTTTTTAAAGCAACTCTTTCAAAATTGATCATGAGTTTTGGAAGCCCATTCTGAGATTCCTGTAACCTGACTTTCAGTGAGGTTAAAGATGTGTATCTCGGCTGAGCAGAGGTTTTGGTGAAGCTGGCACACAGCAGCAACCACGAGATGGGAAGGTGGGACACACACAATCAAGTGGGATGTCTCCTTTCATTGGGTCATTATCTGTCACACCAGTAAAGGGAAGAGTTTGTGCATGTAGATAGATCCCTAAATTTCTCAGTGTAAGTCCTTGGCTTCTGGACCAACTCTCCACACTTCACCACTTTCTCCCTTTCCACTTTCTTCTGCAAAGGTTATGTCCATCAGTATCAACAGTCCACTTGTGAAATCACTGGTATCCTTTATACCTATTATTTCATAACCTCTAGTCTGACTTTGACATCTTCGTGCATTTTCTCCTGATTTTTTTTCCACCCATAGAGGCATTTTAGTAAATAATACGGTTTTTGTTTGGTTTGGGGTTTGCTGTTGTAGAAAATGCTTGTCTTCAGATTGTTTTGCATATGTCCAATATAATTCAGTTAACATCAATTCAATAACTACTCCTTAATTACAGCTTTGGTAACTCAGCAATTACGAACTCGATCAATGGACAGCACATCTGGATAAGACTGCACATAACCCACTCCGTGTCATTACAGGAGACACTTCAGTGGGTGCTCTGTGACTCCTCCTTATGTCACCAACTGTCATGCCCATGGATTTTCAATATGACATTTCTCTATTAAATAACAGCATGGTCCAGCTAATAGATCATAACAGCATCAAGAACGCTTCACTGAAACAGATATTATGCAAACATTGATCAGAGATGGTCCCTGCTGCAAAGCAACTGCAACCGCAGAGCTGACTTTGACCTTCCCCATGGGCCCTGAATAAGGGATCGTTACTAGTTGCTAATTATGAGAAAAACAATCTGCTCTACTCTTACTACAGGTTCTTCCTCCTGTAAACTAATTTTGCTACAGTAGCTGGCACACCACAAGAGATGATCCACACCTCATCCTCTTTCAATCTTGCCATCCTATTCTCTGCCACATTTCTTTTCTCCCATTTCTATCGCATATCACTAAGAAACACAAGGGTAAACAAACTTCCCCTCCCGCAGGAATTTACATAGTCAGCTGGTTAGTAGGTAACAGATACACTGAACCCCCCTAACTTGTTATTTAAGCTCTTTCAGGAGGTGATTTGTGGCCATGTCAGAAAGGACAAGCCTCCCTGATCCTTACAGATAGCATTGGAACAGCAGCAGCGCTAGAGAAACCTGGGCTGGGGACACCACCCCACTGCTCTAGCTGCAGCGTAAACAAGCTAGAGAAAGTGTTCCTGCTCCAAAGGGTTTACAATCTATCTTAGTAACATGATCAACCAGTTCTTGCTGTCCCAAGTCTGCAGGCTTTTTATCATTTTCCTCCCAGATGCCTGCTACAAACAAACTATGTGTAAAATGCAACACCCAGCAGGATATTTTGCCTGATTTCCGTGAAAAGGTAGTAGACCTCATCTGCAAACAGAAGTAAGAAAACACAGGGTTCTGATGGTAACACATCAACTCCTGCTAACAGGTATTTTATCACCCTCACCAAACTCTGTCCACAGACTTATTATTAAATGCATTAATTATTACTGATACCTAGGCAGCTGCTGCACTAAATACATACCAAAAAGGATTTTGTTAAATGTTACGTTTCATCACTTCTTCACTTGATGTCATCTGTATTACATACCTGTCCTAAACCCAGTGAGCTGGAGATGGGGCATAAGAACTTTTCAACAGGAAGAAATAAACCAGGAATGTAATCCAGCTGAAGGATAATTTGAAGTTACATGCCATTCAAAGAAAAAGAAAGGGATAAGTCACATTAGTTAAATGAACTGATTCTCCTCTGGCCATGGGCTATTTTCAAAAGCTTTAAAGCGGAATCACTTTGAATTCTCCTATGAGTTTTTGGCTTTTTCATTCCTTTTACAGATATTATTTTAGTTATTCATGGAAGAGCCCTCTGCCTTGCTCTTCATTTTCTTCTTCTTGTTTCCTGCCACACTAAAGTTTTTTTATGATGTCTTTTTGATGACATATTTTACTGAACAGCAAGCTGGACCATCAGGGCTTGACTGATTGTCCCACATGTAAAAGGAGGAGACAATGAGACCCAAGGAGAAAATGTGCAAGAGCAAATTTGCCTTGTACTGATTTTCATTTACACTACATTTTATGCTGCAGCAGACACAGCTCAGTTCTATTACTTTCTCTAATCAAAGAGCATGTAGAATGATTCATAAAACTAGTAAGAATTGCTTCCTGTTCTGTATAATCAAGCCGGTACTTCTTTGTGTGTGCACGCTGAAGTAATTAAAGAATTTACACAGGGATTCAATTAGACTGGATTCAAAGAGTGGTTCTGTTCCAGGCTCCACTTAAAGGATTCTGCAAGCCCTTTAACTGCCTTTACAGTTCCACCCTCTACTCTTCAGCTTTCCTGCTGACTTAATGAGCATCTATATATTACAGAAGATCTCCTATTAAAATGGATATGCTCAGCCCCCTACACAACAATCTCAACTGGCATCTGCAAACATTGTAAGGCAAATAATTATAACATCAGGAATTACCAGATCTATATAATTTCCAGAAAGTTTTAAAAATCTGTGTCCTTTTTTTAATACTATGATTCATTCTATGAATTTTGTTATGAATATTAATAATGATCAATAATGGGACTAATCACCAGGTATACCTCAGGCAACTATTTCCTGAAAATGGCTGTTTCATACTAGCAATGAGGACAAAAATTATGTCTCTTTCTTATGAACCCACCTCTAGATTTATTGCTGAAAGAGCAATAATATATGAACTGCAACAAGTGGATTTATCTAATTTGGACTGTGACAAACTCCTCCCAGGAGTATCCTCTTCAGAGGTTAATTCTGAAGGCAGGCCAGTAGTCATTTCATGACCTTTTGTGAATATTTTTAAAAAGGCAACTCATTTTCACTATGTAGGTTCATATCAAATCAGGCAAGTTTACTGATTTGCAAGTCCTCTGTTTCCAAAACAGATATTGCTGTACAAAGTGTATTTTAAGCGACTCTTATAATATCTAGACTCAGATTTTCATCAGCCTCAGTGGAAACGGATTCAAGCTCTGAGTACCCTGCTAAGTAGAAAGAAGCTTCATAATTATTTTGCCTTTCCTATTGGGAATGTGGTTGACCTCTGGAATAGCAAAGGGCTGATGAGCTTGTTACCAGTCTTTACCAGTCTGGTTACCAGTCTCTGAACTAAGTAAAAAGAGTTCATTCCATGTTCGTAAAGTGTGGCAGAAACTCCTTGCCATTAAGTGCCCGCAGACAAAGCAGTCCCATGAGGAATAGCTTCAGCTACCTCAAATCGAGACAGACTCAAATAATCTGCATTCCTAAAATGCTCCCTGTGGGACACATCCTAAGTCACTTAACTCTTCCACCACTTTATATAGGTTAAAGTGAATATTTTTAAGAAAAGGAATCATTACCTCCCACATTTACAGCATGAAGCACATCAGAAACCTGATGGGAGGTGAACCTCAGGCCCTGTTGGAATGCAAAAACTAACTACACTCAGAAAAAATAACAGGGGGCTCACATGGCAGACTGAGTCCCATCCCTGTGCCACCCCATCCCACGGGCTGGAATTGGGCTTTCTGAGCAGCAGTGAGTAAGGGCAGAGAGATCTCGAGAGAATCCAAGTGTGGGAGGGTGAATCTGCTCTAGTCATTACAGGGAAAAAGACTTTAATGTCCAATTAAGCCAAATGAATTATGTAAAATATGATAAAGATGGAGGAAAAAATGCAGATGTAGTCCATTATTAGACTGATGACTAATCAATCACCACCCATTTTTGAAATATCAGGCTTAAATCATCTCAGTTTCAAACGAAAATAGCATCTTGTTAGACAGACAGGGAATTACTTAGTATAGCAAAAATACAGAGCCATACTGATTACCACTTTGAAAGTGTAGTGGTCTATTTTTAATAATTGGGGAAAACAAGTGATTAAGGGTTATTTACAAGCAGCGCCAGTGTTTTCCCATCTGCTTTTTTTTTCTCCCCCCAAGTGTTGACGTCTGCATCGCGATCAAAGTGGCAAAGGACCATTTATGATTCAAGGCAATTGAACACCCAGAGCTCAAGCAACTGGGGTCTGGTCCTCACTCCCTGTGACATTTTTTTACAGCTTTGAACAGACACGAACTGGTAAGACCAGACCAGCTTCAGTTATAACATGAGGAACGGCACTGTCTGCAGTACTCAGAAGTGCACAGTTGGAGATGGCAAGTCCTGGTGGGAAGTGCAAGGAGAGAGAGGCACGTGGAGAAGCGCTGACTGAGGGTGAGTGCTGTTAATGCAAACAACCAAACAGAGCAAAGGGAACAACCAGACAGTACTCTGGAGGGATTTCGAGCAGAAGGGAAATTTGTTGCAGAATGGTAGAGGCAGATAGATGCCTCTTTAATATGATCAGTGACCAAAAGTCTAATGCTATTAGAAAGTGGAGGAGAAACAACTATATTGGGCAGTGGGGAAAAAAGATGTGGACGCTGATAAATGAACAGATATGTGGGCCATTCCGTACTATGATGCCTAAAGAAATCAAGATAGAATTGTTTTACTTCTTATCCTCATTTTCTCAGTGATGATTTTGATCAAGATGAAGAACATCCTAAAAGGATATTATTTCTAGGTTATTAATTTTATCCTTTCAGAGCATATGGAGACTCATAAAGAACACCCCTTGTGTCCTCCAAAGGAGGAGCTCCATTAAAAACAATCAATGGAAATGGCAGAACTTTGCTGTAGCAGAATTTCCAGTTGTACTGACTTTCAAAAACAATGATGGATCATGAGTTTCTTGTTTGTTTACATGCACTCTGCAGGCTTTCCTCTTGCTGTGTGAAACAGAGGGGATCTCTCTTCCCTTTGCCACATCAAGTAGCATGAAGTGCCTTGTGGTGTTTGAGGAGAACAACACATGCTAGGCTTACAGAAGCCCTTTGCATAAATTTACATACCAAACCCAAGATCACTGCACTCCCTGCAGAGTTACTGCTAGCCACAGTTGACATTGCACTTGAAACGGTACTGCAAAGAGAGCAATATCTTTTGCAGAGAAGTTTAAAATAATCAATTTTGTTTTTCCTTTCTAACCATCAAAGAAGAGCCTTTGAATTCTGGGAGCTGTGCAGTGAGAGGAGGAGATGAATTATAATTGCCATTACTGGCTTTTCTCTGTATTTTGAGAGATAGCACAACTGAAGTGAAGCTGGGTGCGATCATTACCTGATTAGACACTCAGGAGAGCAAGAAGCACAAGAAATTCCTAGTGTACACCATGTTCATGTACAGGGATTTCATGGTCATTCAGTTCCTTAAAGTCTAAATAAGTACATTTTTTAAAACTGGGTAGTATCTACTGCAATAATGTTAATATATAGATGTAATAATACTTCCATAAATACATAAATTAGTATTAGTGGCAATGGATCTATTGCAGAAATGTGAAATTGTCCATTTCAAAACGCAGAACATCTAAGTCACTGAAAGAAAATAAGTGTCAGTAAACTACATGTGCTTTTTTAAAATAAATAAACTATCAAAGGAACTTGTAAAATGAAAAAGTTCAACTTAATATTTGACTATTTTGTCTTTGGGCATTTTCTAAGGGAAAGTATATGCATAAAGAAGAAATATCACCAATATATAAAATGTATTCACAGAAGCTTGCCCAATTCTGAACTCTTGTAAGTATATGAGTGTTTCTCCCCTTTTCCAAGTATTTCAGGTGAAAGAATGATCAGTTCAGCAAATCTCATCCCATTATTTCAAGAACTTCCTCACAAAAAAATAGCTAAATATCAAAATAGAATAATCTGCATTCCTATCCCTGATGGACTTCAGCTTTTCAGATTAAATCATTCTGATATTCAAGTACTTTCTAACAGTGATATTTATTCAACTACAGATTAATTGCATTTTCATAAGAGAGGCCTTTCCAAATTTGACCCTACTTTCACTCTTGCATAAATTCATTTTAAATCCAATTTTGTACTGTATAAAGCCATGTACTACACAACCGTGTATAGAGCACCGCTTCAGGCACCCTGCTTCCCTTTGACCGTGATTTGTTAAGTGGTAAACGTTCAAGAATCCTCCTCCCAAACACAAATTATTGGGCTAAACTAAACCCACTTCTCTAATCCAAATTTAGTTTAAACCCTTCTGAAGAGTTCACTTTGCACAAACATGCTTTTTGTTGTTACCTCCCTGCTTGTAACCAACACAAAACCACACCAATAACATCTATTTTAATAGGTAACCTGGCTAACGTAGCACGAGCCCCTGTCCACACCTGACCACGGCAAACTGGGAGTGCTGGGTGAGCTGGAGGTGAGAAGCCACGTCTGGAGCCCCGGCCTCACAACTCAGCACCGAGTGTCTGCTATCCCTATTCAAGTCCGTGATAACAACGGCACTGCGGATAAATTTCTCACAATTTATCGAGAAAATGACTGTCACATGAGAGAGTTACAGGGCAGAAGGCAGGGATGGTATGCTGCTTTCTCATGCATTTTAAAACATTTTCTGTGAAATATCACATAGAGAGGCAAGTTTGATGGCATTACAGGTGGGAAAATTGAATTTTAAAGAATCTGGATGAATCTGTATTCTGATTTTGTTTGCTTTACAAAATGACAAGTCTAAAACCAGCTGTTAAAATAAAAAACGAATTATGCTGGGGCCTGAACCTCCAGTGTACACCTGCCAGGAAAGTCTGGCGTTCTGGGCCAGGAGATGAAATTTTTAAAAATCCTTATTCCTTAGGATACACAAATTAATTGTTCTCCTCTAAGAAAGAAGGGCAAGTTTTCCACGCTGCTAGCAGTATTGCATGCTAAACAGCACTTGCTTCATGTATTGTACACACAGAGGGTCACATTCATTGCAGAATACAAAATTAAGCAAACAAAAATCACATTAAAGGGGATATTATTTTTTTCTTTCAGTTATACTTACGAACAAATGGACATAACAATTGTTTATATTTGTAATTATAAAGTCTGAAAACAAAAGAAAATACTGTATGGCTGGTTAATTTTCACTTTCTGCTGAGCATCTCTCCAAGGGCCAATCTGATCTAAAACATACAGGTTTTTTAAATTTACTCAAAACCAAATTATGTCAAAGATAGTTAAAAATGATGCCACATCTTCTTTTCTTTACAGAGCTGTCCAAAATCCAAATGTCTATGCGTACCCCAAACTTCTACCATGAAGAGATGAGACAAAGCTTCATCATATGCAAATATTGTTTTGAGAGCAAAACCTGACTAAAAGCTTCAATTAGAGAAGTTAAATATTTCATTTCCTGCTGGTTCAAAACAAACAAATGAGACAATATGATAGCAGACACCTGCCCTGCTTCCTACCCCACGTTCCTCACCTATACCATTCTCCACATGGTCCACTTCCAGAGCATGGTCAGTGATCACGACCAGAGACTTTTTCCCAAGGAAGAGCAGCTGTGCCTCAGTTATTTCACTTTATGGAGTCCAGGTGCTACCAGAGACCACATGAACCCGAGGTACAGCTCGCACTCGCAGCACCAAGACCACGCAGAACTGCTGGGATCCAGCAAAGAGTACCTGCCACAAAGGGGACTGCAAGGACTGGCTGGGTAGGAACGCAACATCTCTTACAAAACACGAGGCCCTAAGGTGCAGTCAGGCATATATCCATCTTGTAATGCCTGCTGACAGAGAAGGCTGAAAATGATGTCTCTACAAATATCATCATTGGAAAAAACTATGTTCCTTTTTTTTACGGCAAAGCAAGGAAAGAGCACATGAAGCAATGGCTTTTTCAGACATTATTAATGTTACAGTAAAATTCTGTGCTTTCCATTTCTTGATGGGTTTGAAATACTCTCCTAAAACCTACCATCAGGAAGAACAACAAAAGCAGGTCTCAAATCTAAGCTTTTGCGTGTTTGTTTGGGTGAATGTTACAAGATACTTTGTGATATACTGAGAGTACCTGCACAGCGACAACAAAGAGCAGCAGAAAGGATTCCTGAGTTCAAAAAAATATAAACTCTGTGGTAAATGAGGGAAAGATAGAAACCCTGAGGCTGGAGGACAGAGGTGCTATGGCAGAATGAGCTTTTACCTCACCTCTCATAGTATGAAGTGTCAAACACTTAAAAAAAAAGAAGGTGAATTTTCTTGGCTGTGATTATTTTCAGAGTTCATAATCTTACCGGGACTGGGTTCAAAATCACAAACAAATTACACTGGAGAAAATAGGAAGGATGTTTAATTCCAGGTTTCTGAAGACAACTTGGGCCTTGATTAAACAAACTTCATGACTAACAGATTCTTTTTTTTCCCCCCGAGGAAATTATAACTTGGAAATAGATCGAAAAGTCATCCAGGAAGCCAAATTTCTTCCAAAGTAAGCAAGGGATCTGCACCTTGCTTGATTTCAAAGTGCAGAGGTAAATTCTAGGGGCAGTGGGTGCATTTAAACACTGACATTGAAGGTTTCTCTGTGGCCATCATCTGCTATGCATGAAAGAAAAAAGGATTTTTCTCCGTCATTGACTTATTGAGGTGTAGAGCACCTATTACTCAGTTATCCTTTGCAAATGCTGTCTGATAAGAAACTAAAAATGGTGATGGGAAACTGACTGACACAAACAAGGTGTGACATTAAAAATCAGGCTAGAATTTTTTTTCATTCCCATTGAAGCACCTTTGCTACAAGACTCTCTTTTCTCAGGAACACAGAAATACAGCACCTTGGAAGAGCCTTCCCCGTGCAAACCAATGTGTCCTGAATTTTCTTGGCCTTAAGAACATGCTTAAGTAACTCCATCCATATTGGAGCTTCACAGACAGAGCTGGAGGAACTTTTTTTGACTTCTAGGATATCTGGTAGGGATATTCTAACTTGTCTATCCAGCTTTCTGTATTAAGACTCTGATATCAGAGTTGGATAGCAAGACTATTTAAACTGATCAAAATAAAGATAGATCTACCGGATTCTTCTAGAGTAGCTTCAGAACATCTCATCTGGTCTACATGTAATGCATAAAACAGGCAGATACTTGCTGACTGTAGGGGTTTGTGAATACCCACAGCATCAGAGGTGATGGAAAGTGATTAAATGGCATGCCTGGCCAAGGGAAGAGAGCATTCCAGGAAAATTACTTCCAAGAACAGGGAATAAGACGAATATGTCTGAATATGGATGTGGAAGTAGATTCCAGCACAGTTTTCTGAGAATTTCACTAGCATGAGAAGGAGGTTTTTGCCAACAAATGAAATTAGTATTTTGATGCAGATTTTGTTCTTTACCATGACACAAAGACAAAAGAGATTTATTTTTTTTACGTCTAACAACACTCGATGGCCTGAAAATGGTTAACTAATTATATTAAAATCTGTCTTTAAAATGTAATTCAGTTCTGTAATTAGATTTCTTATGCATGGAGACAGAAATAAACTAGAGGAAGAACCTATTAGCCCTTTTGCATGTATAATTGAACACGTTTGATATTACTAGGTAACCTTTGTAAGTAACTTGCTTTGAGCTTATGCAAAGAGGTGAACACTTTGAATACATAAATAACAATAAGAGAAGAAAGGTTTTTGATTTTGTATTCTGTTCTTTTCTTGTTTGTGTCTGTTAGATGCAGACAGACATCCCTGGCTTTATTTGGCCATCACAGAAACATCTGAAAGATCTGACTTTTGCATCATTTGGGTGCAGTAATGAATAAGAACTGACATCAAATATCAATATTATTAGCCCAGCTAAATGGTAGCAGACATCCAACTGGACTGCTGAGGAGGTAAACAAAATTGAAATTTTGTTTTTGTTTAAAAACTGTCTGACATTATTTGTCCTTCAGTAAATCAATGGCAGAATGACCTAAATGCTGTTTGCATTTTGGCTTGGGGAGGCAAAATTCGGTAGTTGCTATCAAGCATATTTTATATGGCCTTTTAGGTTTTCCTAATATAAACTGTAATTCAAAACCCATTTTTTTTTGTAACTTGGTAACCTCTGTAACGATTTCTTAACCTGCAGACATTGTACAAACACAGCATGGCAGATACAAACACAGGTGAGTCACAATCACACTCTTATTTGAACACAAACACATGTATACATACACATAAGGGAGCAAATCTTGTCCTACTTTAAATTCATAATGATTCAACCAAGCATCTATAGTCTTTATACTTCATCAGCATAGATGATTTGCCAAGCTGGGAAAATGCTGTGCCAGGTACGTGCAACACTTATTTCGAATGCTATTTAGGCCATGCTTAGATTTTGTATTACATGCTAACGTTCGAGAACAGCTCACCATTCCTTGTATGAATTCTGCTGTACGAAATGGCATTGTTTTCCCCTAGTTGCTGATGAAAAACATGTACTAATGTAAAAATGTTAGTGGTCTGATTTTTCATCTTTGCATGAACTATACAGAGGCACAATATCCTCTCTATAATTATCCACAAGACAGAAGGAGAGGGCCTGGGCTGACTTGGACATCCCTGCCTTGACATCCAGAGGTAGGCACTTGGGTAGCAATTAGGCTCCCTCTGCCACCGCTTGCCCACAATGAGCCTACATTTGTGCGGTGATATGGAATCCAATAATTCCGCGGTGTCACCCCAAATCCTGGTAACATTCAAAAACTGGGGAAATTACTTTGCCTCTGAGGTGCAGTCTCACTTGGGTTTCCCTAGAGTGGGTATCTTTATTTTACCAGGTAAGGTATGTTCATATGTATCTTTTACTGCACTCGGAGCCTTTGAAGAGAATTGGAACACACACAGTAGCCTCTAAAATACCATCCTTACAAGCACACGCACATGTTTCTACTCAAAGGCTTAGCCCTCAGTGGAAAAGAAAGATCTGAAACATTTTTCTCTACAAAGTTAGTTGTGTTACAGGGGCATAGGAGTGAAAGGTAACATTAACTTTTAGCAGGAAAGCATTTCTCTACATCTTCAATTCAAAAGCAGCTAAATGGATTTTTCTGAAATTTTCTCAAACTTTCCACAGGCAGGGAACCAACTTGGAAAAAAACGCAGAATTTATACAATGCTGAAAGTGTTATCTTTTAAGTTCTGACATAAACCACAACTACAGAAGTTAGAGCAGATTATCTCTGGTGACTACCCACCAGATTCCCCAGAGACCTTGTGTCCCAGCAAGGCAGCTTGCAACACATGGCCACGTTTCAAGTGCCAAACTGGCAGTCATGTTCCACAGAAAAATTGCTAATTATGGACTCTGAATATTATTAAGAGTTCTGGCTTTAAACATCACCCATTTAACAAAAAACTATTAACTACAGTTTCAGAAGCATGGAATAGTAAGTAACTCAGATTTAATCACAGAATCATCAAGGTTGGAAAAGACCTAGAAGATCATCTAGTCCAACCATTACCAATACTTCCCAGCTAAATCATATTCCTCAACACAACGTCCAAACAGTTTCATAGAGTTTAATGAGGATTTATTCAATTAGTCTAAATGTATTATTCTTCCCCC
>WKFP01014924.1:116122-161820 GCA_011057875.1 Pterocles orientalis | reverse complement strand
TTTTTTTTTTTTTTTTTTTTTTTTTTTTTTTTTTTTTTTTCCTAGGAGGAACTGCAGAGGAAACAATCAAGTTGTGCTACCACTATAAATGAAGGCTTTCAAAAACCACATTTCCCTTCGTCATTTGGAGATGAAGGTCAAAAAAGTGCTCAGTGCAGCATAAAATCTAGCTGAAATGTTATGTATTTCTTCACCCTCTATTTTGTAGAGTGCTTTAATTAATGCATTTCCTTCAAAATAAGTAACCCCTCTGGAAGCTTCTTGTGATGGAAAGCTGCCCTTGTTCAATGCAGTGATTGTATGGATGGGTTTCTAACAGACCATTGTCACTCAAAAGCTGATATTGAGACTTTTTTCCTTCCTACCTCCTCCTCCCTGGGAATGGTAGGTAACCCTCCTATGCTGAGAAGCCACAGCATTATGGCAAAGCCCCTGGAAATTAAAGTGTAAAGCAAACAAGAGAAGAACACAGCCTTCAGCAACATGACAGGAGGAGCAGCCAGGGAGGAATACAAAGCAGCAGGGGAGAAAAGACATGTCTGTGTTCTGATTCTTCAAGAAGCAAAATTAAAGCCTGGAAGACCCCATGAATTTGCTTTGGGAAAGAGGGTGGGGTAGCTGCAACACAATCCTGATAAAAATCATTCCCTCTTCCCGACATTGCTGCTCTCCTGCCGCCACGGTGAGCTGCAGATTAAAATGACGAAGAGAACCATTCATCATTAGGCAGTATTGATTTGTTATTGAATGCTTACACATTGACAGTGGGGGAAATACGGAAATGTTCCAGCTAGCAACATGTGACAATACAAAAGGTCCCTTCTTTATTTTTCTTTGCTGTTATGTTTTTTTTCCCTCAGATTCCCGACACTTTGAACCCTGTATCTGCCAAGCCCTCAGCTGGTTGAGGGTTAAGAAAAAAAAGCTTTTTACTTTTACTTATTCTGTAATATATTTGGTATTTCTAAGTAAATGAAGTCCTCATAGGAAGAAAAAAAAAGGACATGCAGTTACAATAGGCAATGAGTCTTTCAAGACAGAATGAATAAAAATGTAATAATCAGAGTAGAAATAAAATACAAGAGACAACTTGAAAAGCCTGTAATTCAAATGGGAGCAAAGTGGCTTTGACCCAGTGTCTTGACTGACTGGTGGATGAAAGGACTTCATACAGAAACTGCATCTGGGTACAGCACAGAGCCATGGTTGGGCACAGATCTGTCACACCATCACTTCCCACCTCCTTTTTCAAAGGTCCTCTCTGGAGACAGTCTTGGAGAATGGGACGTGTTCGTGTGCGTGCTACTGCCAACACAGCAAGTCCACACACAAGTTGCGGTAGCCTACGGGACGAATTTGGGCTAGGGGACAAACCCTTATTATAGCAGGAGCATCAAACACTTGTGAACCTGCAGGCAATGAAGAATCGAGCCACAGAATACAAAGCTGTTGAAGGGGCTGCCAAGACAGCAGGCAGGCACTGAAGCTGGATTTATAGCATCTATCCAGCAAGAGCTGTGTGCAAAGGCACCGGGTTTCTGCACAGACTCATAATGAATGTGGGAGCTGCTATCATTTCTGGGTGAATATCTGAACCACAGATACCAGAAAACCACAAAGTTTCATTTTCTAAAGCTCTTCATTAACTGAAATGGAAAACATTGACACTTTCTTACTTTATTAGATAAGGTGGCTGGAATTTTCACAGCACCTATGGAAGGCTTAGTTTCAGTGGAACTTTGTGTAATGAGTGAAACAAAGTTTCAGGAAATACCTGCGAACCCAAGAGCAGGGAACACTGCAAAATAAATACAAACTAGGGCACATCTGGTACGGTTAGTGGAGAAGTTTTGTGTTCAGACATAGCACGCATACAGTTTCACCACTGAGCTCTGAGCTACACCACCAGGACTAGGACAGGGAAGGAAAGAACAGAGGAGTACTCCATTGGTTCAGTTCAGTCAGTCATTTACTACGGCACTGCAGCGTTGGCTGGTTTGGCCCAGTGGATGTTTTCCTAAAAAGGGAAGTCAACAATGCTGATTCAGGGAAGTGCTGATTGACTTCATACAGACAGTAACTGACAGCAAAGTGAAATGACTAAGACAATACTCGTGCCACTAATTTGAAGCCGAGGGTTCACAGTCATTTTCCAGATCACCCCTGTGCTACTTACTAACCTTGACTACGAGACAGTCCTTGCTACTCCAGCTGAAACTTGCCCGACCATGGGAACTGCTGTGCCCTGGAATACCTGCGCCAGTTTTCCAGTCCAGCTGCACACAAACCCAGCTACTTCTGAGGAAGGTCCTCTATGGAACAGGTGGTTGTGCTGTCCATAAGTATTATTCCATGTTCTCAAGTCTAAACTTGCTATTCACATTAAAAATACATGAAAAACATTTTATAGTTGACACATTGTATGGTCTCAGTATGCATACAAATGTCCATTCACTTTTGTATCCTGCTAAAGTCTTGGCCTTTGTGTCTTAAACCTGCCTGCAGCTCCAGTGACGGAAAGTTAAAAACATCCCCAAACTCCCTTCTATCTCTCTGAATGCTGTCACATGCACTCAGTAAGATGAAAGAGTACCGGAATCAGACACAGATCTGGTAACTTCCTAGGATACATAGACATAGCTCAGAAAGCAGATATTAGTGTCAAAAACCAAAGAGTTTTAAAAATTAATTAAAAAAAATTATCTGCCTCAGACACGCACATCAACAATCCTGCTGCATAGCAATGTACAGGCATCTACCAAATTAAATGCTACTACTTGTGTGATCTTCTCAGTATTCAATCATTTGGACATCCAAGTTTCAAGAACATCGGTATTAGATCTGTCATAAACAAAAAGTACTACTTACTCAGCATTTTACAGAAGTCTTACTCTCCAAAGCGAATGGAATTAGTGCTCATTTTACAATGTGGAGAAGAGGAAGTACACTGGCATACATGGCTGAAAGCTGTGGAAGGAATCCTCACACTAGGTCTAAGCAGAGCAGGGCAGAACAAAATTTCATTCCATTTCTCAGATACAGCGAGAACTCAGCATGACTCTTGGTCTGTTATATGTTTTGCAGGTCAAAATTTTCAGCTAGATGATTTTGATTAGTAAAGAATGAAATACAATTAAAAGTTCCTCTTTTCAGAAGACATCATTATATTTTTTTAAATGAGAAATGCCATTTTATTTATTTTTCTTTAAATGCTTTCAGTGTGATTTGATTATAAAGCCTCAACAAATATAAAACATTGTTTTATTTTTTCTCATTTTCCTTTCCTGTCTCCTTCATCACTAGGAACAGTACAAGCAGTTATTCCTAGATCTGAGAAGTAGAGCTCTTTCAGTAATTTTATTGGTTTTGTAATTTTTCTGTGTAAGCCAGATCTTTCCTGATTATTGAAACAAAGACAAATAAAGATATTTTTTAAATTAGAAAAATTATGCATTTAACTAAAAGAAGGTCAACAGGAAAACACGTGAAGCACTTTAAATGCAAATGACCTGTAACTCACATTCCATTGCTGCATTTTTTCAAATTAAATTTTAAAATCTCAAACAAAGCACTTGGGTTTTGCTTGCAGCTAACTCCATTGGGCTTGTGTCCTTCTTCCTCTAATCCCCTACGGGGAATTAGCAGGAAGCAGGATGCCCTGGGGTCCCTGCTCCAGCCAGCAGATGCTCCGCAGCAGCACAGGCTGGCCCAGGTTTGCCATCCCTGACGTGGCCGGGCTCTGCCCTTTGTGTGAGCCATGCTGCTGTACAGCAGGGTCACTGCAATGACATGGCAGAGCTAGTGTCTGAGCTCAAACATAAATTCATGCCCTTGCATGTCTTCAAGCCACATGCGGAGCACCTCTTAGCCACAGTAAGAATATATGGCCAGAATAGCCTCTCAGGTCTCATAGAGATCTATATCTACCCATTGTACAAGACAAGATGGCACAAGAAGCATTGCACTATGAGATATCACGTTATGCTCATTTTCTCTTCAGTGAGCTGAACTGCAAATAAATGACTCAGAAACCAGCATGAAATGAGGACATATCACCAACGGGGTTTTATAAACATTATTTGTTAGAAGCAGTAACTCTCTTAACAATATATGACCCATGACTAATTTCAGGGGGTCAAGGCGATCTTTGCCCTCCACTGTGTAGAGTATTATTCTTCTCTAAAGAAGTTCAGAGGTTAATGAATAAAGTGTCAGCAAAGAAGAAACGAGACTAAGCAAGAAAATGCTCATTCTTGGGCTCTGCTATAAATAATGCTCTCATTAAAATTCTGCCTTGGAAGAAAGGCAAGTCCATTAGTCTAGGAGCTAATTTTTACTGGCTCCTTAGATGTATGCATATTAAAAATTCAGCTTTTATAATTGCCAGCCATCAACCACCTAGTCAGTGCTGTTCTTGGAGTTTTTAATTATTTACTTCATTTGCATAGACACTCCAATTTATGATCAACCATTTAGTTATCAAGGGACAGTTTTAGTAATTCCTCTTTTACATTTTTATTTATTCCTTTTGTATCCCCAGAAGGAGCGCTAAGAGGGCCTTGCCCAAGTTGTGTGGCAGTGGGACATACCCACCCCGGCATCTGCAGCCTGCCAATGTGACGTGTGGCTGTGCTTCCCTGCACCCTCTCTGCCTGGGCCAGGGCAACATGTATGGTGCAGCTACACAGCATCTGCTAAACGCCCATATACCACCTCAGAGGGCCATAGCAGGGCGCACGGACAGTGCTACTACCCAGTACCTCAACCTCCTCCTCAGCTGCTGAAGGCCCTTACCTGGCACCTCGGCCTCAAGAGGAAGAAAGAGCTCACACCTGGGAACCGTGCTCCACTTTGCTACAAGTGCACTTTGCCCCAAAGCTCTTCTCCTCTGGGTTTTCGGTTCGGGGCCATTGTCTTCTCCTCCCACAACCTTGCTCTGTTGTCTGAGGATATTATTGCTGCAAAACCTCCTCCAGTAGCACCCTTCCTCATTAGGAACAGGTCCTGGCCTTTTCTGTTCATACTTTTAAGCAGACAGTACACGTTTCTCCTCCAAATGCGGTCTGCCCAGCTTCTTGGACACAAGAAGGAGAGAAAACAGGAAGACACATGAGTTCTGCAGTTGCACAGGAGCACGCCTGTCCCACCACTACCGCCAGGCACACGCCCTGCGCAGTCAGGCTGCACTGCCACCATTTACGCACCTTCAGCTGGACATCAACCCCCTGGGCACGACCAGCCCAAAGACAGCAGCGAATCTTGAAAAGCCACCCCATTTTCTGTTCATCCTTAGAAACAACTAAATTATCGAACAGAAGATGTGTTGTCTGCTTTTAGTGTTCAGCAGCAGGCCTCCAGCAACAATGGGAATGATTGATTTGTAATCCCTGGTATCATTATGCTCCTCGCTGGGTACCACCTCTGATGGCATTTTGCAGACAGGACACCAGACAGCAAATACGAAGGCAGCAAAGCAGCCTTGCCTGGCAGAAAGGGAATTGATTACCAATCCCTCTTTCCGCCAGGTAGAATTTCTTTGCTGCAATTCATACTTTTCAATGGGCTGTCTACAGACAGCCTCCAGATGGCTTTGGGGGGAAGTCAGGGCAATGACACTAGAGATTACAAAACAATCACTACTATAGAGCCCTTTATTTGGTAGAAGCTTCTGAGAAGAAAACAGATACCAAAAATATATAATATGCCCTGATTTTTTTTTTGCTGCTTCCTTTCCTTAAGCCCTTTTATGCCCTCTTTTCCTCCTGTCACCACTGCTTTCTCTTCTTTCACTGCTTTTACTTCCATCTTTCTTAGTACATATTTCTCATTTATACTTGATTTTATCCTTTTATCATCTTTCTCGCTGCTAACCTACACCATCTCTAGTTACCCAATATGGAAGTAAAACATGATCTTTCCACTCTACACTGTCGTCATCCCTTTCTTTCAGACCCAGATCCTTCTTCTCAAAAAATGGGACAGTAATGCTGACAGAGAACGAAGCAAGGTCTACCTAATTTTTATTGTCTGGAAGCTATCTCATATATCATTCTGACTGCTTTTGCTCATAGCAGTATGTCAGGTTTAGTACGATAGAATCCACACAATAAGGAGAGAAGGTAACAGAGAGCCTGGCAAAAGATGATTGCAGCCCCTCAGCTGCAATATAAAAATCCAGAGAAAACTCCCCATATGTCAGGGTACACCCACAGTGCCGGGCACTGTAGCCACAGTTGCCACATGTAATATTTCTCATGAGTGCATTAATTTGATAAGGGACATCATAGGTACAGTTCAATCTAGCCAGAAGAAATCAGAATACACAGCTATTCCAGAGCTTTCATGCGAAAACAGCCCTGCAGACCCAGCACACTGGTCTCATTTTACCTGCTTTTATGCTTTCTTTCATGTTTTAATTCGTGTCGTCTTATCAATAGAAGCATTGACAACTGGAACAAGTGAGGTAGGTATCGACAATATGGCTGTTGGGGGGAAATAAAGATTTTTTTAAATAATAAACCTGATCATGATACAGGTCAGTTTAAATAAATCAACTGACATACATTTGGTAGAATAAATAGAAGAGGTGTTGAAAATCACCTTTAAAGAGCTTTGGCTTACTGACTCAAAGCAACTTTCTGTCCTAAAATGTTAACAAGCTAACATTTAAGTATATTTTAGAAACTGAAAAATAGATCTAAATTGTCAAAGGAGAATATCCCAAAATTCTGCAGACACTACAGTTTAGTTGTTCAGAAGAGAGATTTTATCCATATATTGATACACAGAAAGTTTTCAAACTATTGCCTTTTCATCCAAATCCAAGTAGGAAGTGGTTTGTTTTTTTTTTTTTTTTTCAAAATCTCACAAATTAGTTTGATTATTAAAAAAAAAACCACTTCCTCTCAGGAAGGATGTCACTTTACTGTTGTTCAGAAATCCAAAATTGGGGTAGAAAACTTGGATACACCTCTCAGAACCAGTATTTCCCCTGTGTGAAACATCCACTACGAACTGTCGAGTAACACCAGCTACTGCAAGCGACACTTTGATTTATGACACCACCACTGCAAGGTGGGCTACACAACTCAGTTAAAGTCAGTCACGTTCTGTCATTGGATGAATTGATACAGCCAGAGAGTAGCGCTTTTGTAAAAACACAAGAGCACAAAGCAGCGGGCTAAAGACTGCAGAGAAAACACTTTCCAGCAGGGCATGAGAGTGCCATGAAAGCAGCATGGCTTATCCAGCAAAGAATAAAGCCAAGATGTGATGTGTCTTGCTCAAGAATCAACACCGTGTCCCTTCACACCTCATTCAAAATCCTGAGAAAGAGTGAGATGATGGAGGATGTGTTTTTTACTTTGTTACATTTTGGTATATCTCCGGTTGGAGAGTATTATGCTTAAGTCAAGAAATGAAAAGGAAAAAAAAAAGGAAAAAAAAAAAAGCCTGCATGACTCATTTTATGCATCTAATACAAATAAGAGGATCCAAAATCCTATTTATGGGAAGTTTTTTTTGACATTATCAATTCCGGTCAGACATACTTGGGCTCTGCAGGTCTTCAGCAGCAGAGCAGCTCTTTTGCACAACCCATGCCAGGACTGCAGACTCCAAGGTCTGTGCTCTGCCCACCTCAGGAGCCCATTTTTGGGGCACGGCACTGAAACCCCCCTGCTCCCTCCTAGGTGATGAAGAATATTTTCACTGGGATGCTGCCTGGCTTATGAGAGAAGCTTGTAAAATAAAGATGTTTCCACAGAAATATTTGAGTCAATCATCATTTTACGATTAAAGTATTTCATCGGATAATTTTCAAACAATGTTAAGAGAGGTTTTATGTTTAGCTCTGTAACACATGCTGTACCTCTCATTATTTGGAAAACCATACACAATAATAATTGTGTTTACTCTATTGATTCAACTATTGGAAATATTGAGATTTTGACAAAATATTTCTTTTAATTATGCCATTTCTGACAGTTGAATATTGCTGAAAATAAATAGCAGGCAATTATTTTGATACACTTTTACTGCACATTACTTTAGAAGATTGTTCTAAATTGCTAAAGACAGAACCAATTTACCTAAACAGAATCATTTAATACCAGTATGGATTAGCATTATGTAGTCAGGTAGGCAAGAACTACAGAGGGAAACCACAGCTCTTTTTCCATTTCTTGTCTTAAATTAAGACGGAGAGGGCTGCTAGAGAACAAGTCAAAACACTGAATTTTATACCAGAAAGAACATGTCCTCCTTCAAAATCTCTGGTAATTTGGTGATGTTCATAGAGCAATTTGGTGATATTCAGAAAGCTTACATTAGACACTATTTGTAATCCATTTTACCTGCACCTGAAAGCTTGATCATTTCCTCTAAGCTCATATACACAAGGGAGGATTTATAGAAAAAGAAAACAATTTTTTTTGTGTTTTTTTTGCCTGCAAATGCTGGCAGTAAGCCACTGTTTTTCTGAATCTCTAATTTTTATGCCTCTGTGTAAGGCAGATGTTTATCTAAATCATTTAAATCTCTGTCTTTTCTGTTTTAGACACCTATAGTAATAAGGGATGCTCCCTGAGTAACTGCATACATTAAAAGTTAATTAAGAGGAAGTTAAAGGAGAAGGAAAGTAATTACTTTTTTCATACCCCCAACAGACATTTATTTCATTTTGTCAGGTTAAAAATGAGAAAATTTGGAATAAAGGTGTGAAAATTGGCAATACATATTTCTAGGGAAAAGCTTTATTATTCATTTCCTTCCGTGCTAAATACAAAATGCAATCACTTGCTAATGCTGAGTGAGACGAGTAAGTAATACAAGTTGCTTCATTAATTTGTTTAATAACCAAACTTGTCAAAAGTGGCACGTCCAAGTCCAACAGCAGGCAGTTATGGACTGCCACCATAAAACCAACCCATTTTTGAACATTACACTAGTAGGCACTATTTACTGCTTTTTTAGTTATTATGCAGTGTCAAATAATGATGTCTTTATCATTTCAGGTTTACTACAACTATTTACTGTTGACTACCAATTAATGTTTCTGAGAGAGCAAAATATGTCTAGAAAAATGTGTGCACATATACTCCCCCACACTCCTAGACACACACTTTTTAACTTGCAGGTATGTCTTCAACAATTGCTTAACTCTCGTTTATAGCAAGTCACAGGAAACGCCAAGTTCTAAATTAAAAATAAAATCTTGATATCAATATGTGCATTTTTCCTCTGGAGAAAGGAGTAGTTTTGGGATTTAAAAAAAAAAAGAAGTGATAACAAAAGAATGTCATCAAGAAAAAAAAATCAGTCTTCAACACAGCAAAGCTGCTCTATTTAAAGTAGGACAATTATTCTTATAAAATAAAGCCCTCAAGCTCCAAAGATGTTATGTGCACTAATGTCAGGTGTCAGAAAGCCTGTGCTGGAGAGGAACGCATGTGTGCCCTCAGGTCGATCAGCTGCGGGGTGTCCTCAGCCAGCCCCCCGTGGGGGAATGCCAGCCCTCTCCCTGTCTGTGCTCAGTTGAACCCAGCTGAACTGCATCACCACAGGTCATGTCTGCTACTGGCGGTGGTGGGCGGAATTTGAGACATGAGGCTCTGCATTATTCAGAGAGGAACTGACAAAGGCCTAATTTTTAATAACATGATTAAAAGGGAATAAAAGTGGGAATACTCTCCAAATCCATAGCACTTTAACTTTGGAAAATAGGATACTCCAGCCTCAAGCTTCTCAAGTGACAAGGTCTGACTTTAAGTTATCCCATAACTCTTCTCTGTGATGGTGGCACAGAGACAGTTTGGGGGTTGGTGGGAGAACATGCCTCACAAGACATGTTCATGAGGCCTCCCAAATGCTGCAGAGCCACTGAGAGCAGGTCTCTCCATTTCTTACTTAACCAAAGGAGAGAGCACCATGGCCAGGACCAAGGATCATGGTTAAAACAGAAACTGCGTGACTGTATGCCAATTGTCACTAAACACAGAAAAACAACAACAAAAGATAAATTACAGAAGTCTGTAATTGTCACAGTTACAAAGATAAACTTCAAAATAAATGGCAAGTAGAGTTAACACAAGGGCATTTGTCAAGAGGTTGCACGTTTCCAGAGGCACAGGCTCTGAGACAGGGGGACATGCTACCCACATTTCCAAAAAGCATCAAGTCCCAGACTCAATTTTCTAGGGTTCCACCTCAAATAGTGAAAACAGTTGCATGCCATTACTAGATGGGGCTGTAAAGGGGGACAGGTTTGGCAGCAGGATTGGGGTAGATCTTGGAGTGCAAAGTCCAGAGGGTCCTACCTGGCTTTACCCTTGTCCTGACCACTCCTGCCCTTCTGGCTTCTTGCTGAAGCAACTCTTTGCTGCTTTTGCACAAACCTAATATAGAATAGGAGAGATTTAAATAAAAGGAGGACTGTGACACAGTCATATCAGCATACATCACTGAGTACCTGCTTCCCTATGCTGAGATGAGCTTGCTGAGAGTGGAAAATTGGACCATTGATATTTATTCTAGTCACCAATAGGTGAAGATTACATACAAAGGCTTTGTCACGTTGCTGAATTTTGCATCTCACCATCAGTTTTGTCCCAGTGTTTCCAATCTGTGTGTGATAAATGTCTTCTTTTTGAAAGATTATTCCTTCTCTATATGTTTTTTTGAAGAGAGCGAGGGGGTAAAGAAACAATCAGCTGAGTAAGGGACTGGCATGTAAAACACTATCATTTGCAAAACACTGGCCTGAAACCCACTCAGAGGAAAGAAGCTGGGCTTGAGCCACAGAAGTGGAAAAACAGGAATGCAGTAATTACTTCTTTTTTTTTTTTAAGAGAAAATTAAAAGCTAAATAAACTATAAAGCCAGTGTTTACCAGTAAATCCTTTCTGTCCCGAAAACCACGCTGAGTGATGCAGGAACAGTCAGTTCTCACAGATCAACTGGTGGTACCTTTTTGGCAGCATTTTGTTCCTCCTGTGTTGGTGCCAGGACACTTTAAGTCCTGAGACAATTAATTTCAGTAGTGCTGCAGCAAACTATTGCCAGAAATCTGAACTTGAGAGAGAGACAACGATGCTGAGCTAAAGCTTGTTTTTCTGTTCTACCTCTGAAATCTCCTCACAAGCAAGAGGGGCTCTGAGATTGCACTCCTGAAAAAAAAAAAGGTGACTTAGCTCAGTCTGCCAGGAAAGCAGGACACAAAGCATCCAGACACACTATTTGTGAAGGACCTAGTGCATTGATGATGGGATTTGGCATGGGATAGTGTGTGAGACTGGGATTTATGGTAGGGATGAGGAATTGTGTGCTGCTTTGATAAATGTGCATCCTTGAGGTATGCCTAATTGTTCTAAGAAAACAAAGGAAATACCATTAAACACAGGAGGAGAAAACACAGAGGAAATTCTGTAAGTGATCCCACAGTACCCTGAGGAAGAGCCTGGGCAAATGTTACAATGCAAGAAAACCTGGCTGTTAACTAGAATGACACAGCAGTTCACACCACTGATTGGAATACTGTCCTGTTGTTAGGAAAGTACAGACCAGCACGGTGATGGAGACAGATCTCTTTTAGTTGCTTCACATAAATTACAGCATGTAATTAGCACTGCCTTGTATTCACTGCTGCAGAGTCAGGACACATGGGGTTCTCAGGGTACCAGCACAGACAGTTCTCCACAAAGTGAGTCACTGCTAGTTTTGACAATTTCACAGTTACAATGCCATCACATTAGCTCGGCTGAAAGACAACAAAAGAACACGCACTCCTGCTTCTATAGGTAATATTAAATCCCATCAGGGTAGTCTGCTGAAGCAATTTTAAACAGAACTGTACAACACAAATTAGGTGCTGCCTCATTGCTTCTCCTCTCCAAATAGCCATGCTAATGTCTCCCCATGTCCACATCAATGGTGTACAACACCTGAAGCTCCTTCTCAGGGCAAGTGTCATATTTTTCTTTCCATCTCCAGCATTTTAGCAACCTGGTCTCTCTCTCATTTGCATCAATTTAACCCTTTCTACAGAATAACCCAAAAGACATAAGCAGAGAAAAAAGATTCCTGAAAGAGAGAATTGACTATGTACATATCTTAGGACTTCAACTGAATCTTCTTTAGATTATGAGTGCAACACACTGTGAAATGGCAAGACTAACTTTTTTACGTGTTTTTTTTTTTTTTCACAGCCTATGCTACAGCCTACATTGACAAGAAAGGGTGAAAGGGGAGACAGAAAAAGAGGTGAAGTGATATGCCTGCTACTCATCAGCAAATACTTGGCTATGTAAGGAAAAGAAGAATTTCACAAATTTCTTATCAGTTTGATATTAGACCAACCACGCTGCCTCTTAACATAAAATGCCCTCAACTGCTTATCATGCTTATAAATGTGGAAGCTGAATTCACTTATAATCAAAGAGTTGCATTTCTGGCCTTGGACCATAAAATGGGAACAACACCTCTCCATGCTGTTGCCTTGAGGGTATCAGAGCATAAAGCTGTTTTAAACCTGTGTGTGCCTGGCAGTTCTCTGTACATTAAATACGTACTACAAAAATTCCATCATATGGGAAATGTTTGAAGTACAAATTACCACAGCAAACTTTCACTATCCATCAACACTGCGTGGGGCATCCTACACAAAACCAATTTGACAGCCTACAGCTTTTTCTTCAAAACTAGGGCCCTCAACTATTTTGCAGATGACGCTTCAAATTGACTACTTAAGCTTTCTTGGAGCAGTAATAAAATATTTTTTAAGCAAAAATCCTGCAAGCACTGAATCATCGCACAGGCCTGCCTGTTTTTTCAGTGCAAGCCATTTCCCAGACAGTATCTTTTTTGCTATTGTGACAAGGACATTTGAATGGGAAGTCTGAAGAAGTCACCCACTGAGGCTGTGGGGAACCAGAATGGGAATAAATCTATACTCAAGTAGTAGTGGCTAGAAGGGAATAATCTATACAAAGCAACAGATTGTTTCACCACCAACGTTTTGATTCAGTATTTACCAAACTGGAAAGGCATTTATTGAAATACATTTCTTACTTTACAATGTCACTGCCAGTAGAAAGGAAATTGATTTGTAAGGTTTGGGGTTTTTTTATACATCTTTTTGTAAATGTGTAGCCACAGTCACTTCTAAAACTGAAGTTCTTACAGCTATGTCTGGGAAGGGACAGTGGAATACATGGCTTGATAAATAACGGCTCATACTTGGAGCAGAGAGTCTAGTGCAATCTTTGAATTTGAAAAGTAAAAACCCATCATCACAGCATATTCTGTGTAGACCAGTGTGTCCAGATGTCTTACTCCAACCTGACAGAGCAATAGCTTTGTACTTAGTAGCACATAAAAACGGTTCATAGGGAATCCAGATAAAAGGAAAGATAACAAAACACCCACTCCTTTTCTTCAGCCTAACATGGTAGAGCGTTGTAGTCCAGGTAGAGAGGCAGACATGTTGATCCACTACGAGGACCTTTCTTTAAAAGTTCATGTCTATAATCTGCTTTCCTCAATTAATATGTGAGGAAGGAAGATTCCACAATTCATTGTGGAAAGGAAAAAGAGCATTTAAGATGCAATGCATTTAACTTAAAAGGCTAATAGATTTATCTATTTCTCATACAACCTGAACAGCATAGCAATTCCCCCCCCCCACTTCCTTGTCAAGAATAGGATTTGGTTCTGAGCAAATGTGCTGAAGCAGAATCTAACTGTAGCAAACACAACTATTACTATCTAGAGAAAGCGTTTACAGTTTCTGTACACAGTAATTCACAAGAGCTCCGTTCCCAAAATAAAGCTCACAACATTAGACGACTCCTAGATACTCCCGACATGTATTTCCTTGATATACGTTTGCCCGAATTCTCCCTCCCATGGTTTAATGTATTTCCCTGTGCACAGGAATACACACGATCTACAGGCACAGAAGGTACTGAATACAGCAGCTGTTTGCTTAGTAAATTTCCACATCTGTGCTTCAAAGTTTGGCTTAGTTTCCGACTAGCTTGCATGTGCAAGCAGCATGGTAATACTGAACCACATTTATAGCAGGCTCCAAAACTGGCTGTCTTCACACCTATGAACTATTGCACCAATTAGCTACTTTTGCAGTGAGCTAGACATTTTATACTGAAAGATCTGTGGCAGAGGGTAAAATATTTCTAATAGAGCTTTCATCTCAAATGTGTTTCCTTCCCTGACTTGTCAGGACATGATAGCTAAATACCAGAGATGATGCAAAAGCTGTGACTGATTTTACTTCATATAACATCACGAGCACCTTGTAAAAAGCCCACAGTACAGAATACAACCAGTATGAAACTCCATAGCTCTCCATTGAGGGGAAAGCAAACACTGCCTGGCTGTGTCCCTTGCTTATGAGAGACTAATTTTTGCTCGTAGATTCCAAACTTTCTATCTGTTCTTAAATCCTCCAGTGTCACCTCTCACTTCTGCTCTATTAAAGGTGACAGTGTTAAGTGGTCTTTTGAAAATTTACTGGCAAACACCTTTGTGCTTTCCTGCCTGCTATCTTTTACACCTATAAATATCCATGGGCCAACTTGACTGACCTCTAAAAATTTACCCTTAATTCTCATGCCTATAAAAAAAAAGTTGCTGATAAATGGTCTGTGCAGTCCAAAATATTATGATGCTAAATAATAACATAACGGTTTCATTGAAATGTTGTGCTTTCTTTGCCTGATGCTTCTGGCTTCTGCCTTGGTTATCAGCTGTCCAGTGCAGAAGCATGCTATCGCTACGTACCTTCTACTGCACTTCACACATGGAGGCCTGGTCTGGGAAGAGAGATGTTACTATAATATCAACTAAGTAAATTTAGCTATTATTTTTAATTAATTTAAGTATTGTGTGGCACTGGTGATCTGGAAAAAGCATTATTACACACACACTTAAATTGCTTTTTTACTAATGATTCATCTGTTTTATTCTTGCCTCTTCCAAAAAAGCGATTAAGTTGAAAATGACCTTTTGTAGATTGTACTTGTGGACCGATCTTTTAATTTTTAATTACTTACTTTGCTTTAATTGTTACATTAGGAACTATTAAGAAAGCAGCCAGCTTCATAATCAATAATTTAATTAGAGTTTTAGGACCAAGAAGTCAATGCAAATGTTATTCTGCAGTCAGGCTCTTCCCAAAGCCTTTGAAAGAACTTTACTCCCATTTTGTCTCAAAGTGACATTGGTGACATAAAAATTAAATTCATACTTACTGCAATATATCATGCACACCCATTACAGATATACACAGGCAGCTGGTAAGAAGTTCAGATTCAGGTCAATCTATTTGCTGCCCAAACAGGAATGGAGCCTGCTTCTCTCACTTCATTTCTAAATAATCAGTGACACTGCCAAATGCCATTACACTGCACCCACTCCCTGCACAGCACGCCAAGAGCTACACTATCTAAGTGTTTACTGGAATCTATAGCCAGACTTCTCCCACGGCTAGAACTCCAAGTATTTTAAATGTATCTATTTATAGGTCTCTAATTACTACTAATATTCTAAGATAACCACCAGAGACTGAAAACTGATCCACTCTAATTTTGCAGCTGATGAAATCTGATTCAGTCAGTGGTGAGTTAACACCCTCCTCCATTCCACTGCTGCCTCTCTGCCTGCCCTTGCAAGTTTACAATACATCAGCATCAGTGGTACATCACCAGGAGCTTTCCATGGAGCTGTGAATTGCATGGCCTGCTGCCTGGAATATGGATGTCCCTCATTTGTAATTACAGGCATGTGTTTCAAATGACTATGTCCCTCCAAAGTGCCTTGCCCAGAAGCAACTCTCTAGTTGGTAAGGCATGAGTAAACAGAAACCAGTGCGCTGAGACACACAGGGCCCAAACACCTCCCCATCACCCATCCTGGGGAATGTGGAGGAAACACAACACAGGACGACAGAGAGCCTTAAACCAGAACAGACGCTTTGGTGAAAGGCACAAAAGCTTGCAGAGGGAGGGTGGCTGCAGTGACCTGCTAGGAGGGAGGGAGGCAGGCTTGTGAGCTTGGCAGCAAACAGGAATTTGAAGGCAGGTACCTACAGCTTGCTAAGAAGAACCAAAGGACTGCTCTGATTACGGAAAGGCAACGATATGAGAAAGGAGCCAAGACTCGCTCCAAGACACACAGTAAGTTAAAACCAGCCCAGGCTGCACTCCAAGAAGCCTTGACTGAAGGGTGCAAACTTCCCTTCCTCCCTACAGGAGGAAACTCCAGCAGAGCCCCTGGGGAAACAGCAACAGAAGCAATAGGCTGCAGAGAACCCAGTTATTCTCTTCTCTAGTAGCAGCTTAAATGACTGTGAACATAATGATGAAAAGCTGTTACTTGAAATCTAACAAACTACATCACTGCCAAGATAAAGCCATTTATATGTTTCACATTAATTAGGAGTCTGGTTATTAAGCTTTAACTTACAGAACTGTCTTGTCTTCTCAAAGACTTCTCCTTGAAATGAGGTAAGAAGATAGCTCTTCTGTGTTGTGGAGACAAGGCAGAGGAAGACAACATGTTAAAAGGGGATGCCTTTCCACTGGCAAAAGGACTCTGACATCCAGTGGAGAGGCCCAGGCATGTCAATGAACAGCAACAGCTTAATAAAACAATAATTATAACCTCTGAAGAGCTACTAATTCACCTGGAGCTTTGCAGAACAAGGTAACTTGTCTGATCTAAAATGTTTAGAGTCTAATTTAAACCTAGTTTAACAGGGAAAAAAGCCCATGAGATCAACTGGTCATACAGTTTGTTAAACTTCCGATTTAATGGTCTGATTTGGGAGCAAAGTCAGAAAGGCAAGAAAAAGGAGAAATAAGTCAGTAATGGCAAGCCAAGTGAAAGAGAGTCATAGTTCCAGTCTGAGGTTTATTCAGGGGACAGCAACCAAATACAGTTTGAAGGGCAATGGTTTTCCCACCTTTCAGGAACAAAAAAACAAAACAAAACAAAACACAACCACAGCAAAACAAGAACATAGGATACCTTTTTGCTTGCATCCAGGCCACTGGATCCAAATTGCAGAGCCATATGCTCATTATTTGAAATATTTCATTTTAATCTGGCTTTTTCCACAGAAACTGTTTTGGAGCAAGTTCATAAAGCAGCATTTTTTAAAAGTGACAGTGATCATATAAAGCTTTTTTTTTACAATTATTTTTCAAGATTTGAAAGAAATCAAGATATTTTTCCTTGGCCATATTTTTGGTTTTGAAAAAACTGGCACTAAGTCTCTAGGAATGCATCCCAAACACGTTTAACATAAACCTCTTCAAGATTTACTTTTGCCTTTCATGATATTACTTCTTGGAGAAAACATGATCTATATTCATAGCTATTTGTTCTCGATTTCATATTTTACTTGATTTCATATTAAGACAGGAAGTTTTAAAATATCAACACACTATTTACAAATATGTAGAACAGAACCAGGAACACAAAATTTGTTACACTTCATGCCAGGAACTGGACTTATCCCTGCACATCCCTTATTTACAGCAAAATAATTCAATTACACCAAGAGTTTTAAAGTTTTCATGAAAGAGCTCTTCATCTGCAACACTGACAACTTCAATCTTTAACCTACTTTTGAAGAGGATTGACTTGAACCATAAACTGCCTGTCAAAGATTTTTTAAATGGCCCATCCTCTCTATCCACTCGGCTCTTGAATTCATTCCTCAGGAGTTCAAAAGGGTGCAAAGAAAACTGACAAATCCAGCACCCTGGGGATATTCTGACTGATAATTTCGTGTCTAAGGTGTTTACTTGGGAATAAATCAACGGGACTAGGCCAAAAAATGTAAAGACAACCAGATCGGCTTTCAAAATAACTCCCTTTGGCTCCTCTGTGCCCATCTGATATGCCTGATCCTTAAATACTCTGACATTTTTCCTAAAATTGCCTCGTGAATACCCACTCCAAATCAACACAGGCATAAAGGCCCCCACTACAGATAGAAAGCATCCCTACAAAGATGTTCCTGCATCCCTACTGGGTGTTCCTGCATACACTAAAGCTACTGACATAAACGTTCAGACAACACCCATGTTAAAAAGCAAGTAGTCTAAAATATAATTTATATTTCACTGGAAGAAACAAAAATAGAACAGGTTATTTTTCAAGGCCAGGCTGGATGAGGTTTTGAGCAGCCTGGTCTAGTGGGAGGTGTCCCTGCCCATGGCAGGGGGGTTGGAAATAGACAATCTCTAAGGTCCCTTCCAACCTTAACCATTCTATGATTCTATTATTCTATTTTAGAGAACTACTGCTTTGCAAATTACTAAATTCTGACAAAATCAACACTAAAAATAAGTGGTCTAAAAGGTAATTTCCTTAGAAGAAAGAAAAAAATGTTATCTAAGGAAATTACTAGTTTGGAACAATCCCACTGAATTTAATTGAGTAAGAGTTAACTAGCTTTCAGGCACAATCCAGTTGCAAGAAGAGCCACAGCAGGGTTGTCCCATGCCATAGACATCACACTGTGGGGGATGATGGGCTGTATTGTGAAGAAAAAAATTGCAAGACTGGAGCTTAGATCAGTATCGCTGTAATTATTCTACATCCATATGAAACAAACAAGCAGTAAGCCCTCATCACTAAAATGCTGCACAACAGCTGGCAACCTTAGCAGAGAGCTCAAAAACTGGTGTATTCATTCCTTGGTAGGACAATGTGGAAAGCCCTTTCAAATAGCCACTGTCCTTAAATGATCTGTATGCCTTAAATCAGATGCCTTTTACAAGACCACAAAAATGCACATTACATTGCCCCAAATTCTTGGGGATTTACTCTGCTAATTCTTTGAACTCACCGACAGATCATTTCAGGATCTAAAATTCTGTGAGACAGATCATGGAAAGCCAAGGAAGAAAATTCCCAGGCAGCATCTCACCACCCCCACCTGTAACCACTCTGTAGAACAATGGTGGTGGGGTTGCTGTGGACCACAAGAAAGGTGGTGCCTGACAGGAGGGCTGAGCACCCACTGCCACTTCTACCAGATGGGGCATTCATTTGGGTTTCCCTGCTGTTGCCCAGAGACCTAACTGCATGGAAAATTAAACTCCATCAAACCTTGGCTAATATTCAAAAGCCAGTAGCAAAAAATGATAAGCAGACATCATGAGTACAGAAGCCTCAATTTATCAGGAAATAATGCTTTAAAAAGGGCTGTACATAAGGCCCTTTTTTTATCCAGTGTGACACTTAAAGAAAAAAAAAAAAGCCCTAAAGGACATCCAGCTGCCTCTCACTCTTTTCACTGACTTTCTCTGAATGTCTCTAATTACTTTCTCTGAATATAATCTGGCCCTAAAAGTCCAGCTTGCCCTATTGTATAAAGTATGGCCACACTCAGGAATCATTTCCAGGGGCTAAGAGAGAACCACTTCTTCACAACCATGAAGAGATACCCCCTGCACGAGCCTGAAAGGACGCACTGCCTGAATTCCCGCTCCCCTCCCTTGGTTTTAGGGGAGGCAGAAAATTTACACCAGTCTTTGAAGAGTACAATGGCCACAGCCAAGTTCCAGCTCAATGAGAAGAAGTTATCATTAGTGGGAGCTATTTGCTACTGTTAAGGCAAGATTTTGGAAAATCTCATTCTGTTTTATTCCTTTTTCCTCTGAGATTGGTGCCTGCATTATTGATCAAAGACCACGCTACCTCAGAGGTTCTAAATTTTGATTGTGCTATTCAGGCCACTGTAAAGAATAAAATTTGATGCACAGAGCTAGAACTTGCCTCTGGTCACTACTCCACTGCACTGTCTTGCCCCTATTTAAGCCATCCTTCACCAAAAGCTTGATGCCCTCCTGACTGGATATCAGGGATATTAGTTTGATAGCAGGGTGGGAACAGGAGCCTTTAATTTGTTATATGCCAGCAGCCTTTTGCAAAAGGAATGCAGAAAAAAAGGACTGGTCTTAAATCATAGAACGATTAGGGTTGGAAATTACCTTAAAGATCATCCAGTTCCACACCCCTGGTGGGGTCCCACTAGCCCAGATTGCTCAAAGCCTCATCCAGCCTGGCCTTGAACCCCTCCAGGGATGGAATAATCTCGGCAATATTGCATAAAGTCAGGAATATATCCTGGACATCTAAAAATTTGAATATCAGTGATGAGCTGAGACAAAAATGGACAACAATTATCAAACAGTATCTCAAATGTTTAGTATTTCACAAAATCTAATAGAAAAATAGAGCACTGTATGAATCTAACCTTTTACAGAGCCATGCATGTGCTGAACTTTACTCACAAGAAGAGTATCATGGATGTGCATAGGTCTGTCCTGTTAAGTACACACACAAGTCTTGCCAAATCCTCCTTGGACACATTCCTTAGGGCATTACTACTGAATGCTGAGTCATAAATGTGACAGCCACTGCACAACTTCTTCAAAAATTAAATATCCAGTTATAGAACCTGACATTTCAAAAATCAAAAAGCAGACTGAGATAGTTACTAAATCAATAAGTTTCTAACATGTAGGATGAAAAATGTGAGGACTTTTTTTTCCTCTATTTAATTATTTAAGTGTATAAATATTTGGCATTTTATCTGCCTGGGAAAGAGCAAAGATTCAGCTTGGCTCAAATGTTATCCAGATAAATCCGACTAGCCTCGTGAAATTACTCATCAGAATGTGGAAGATGCAGATGAGTGGCAGACCGCTTATCATGAGAAGAATTAACCCAGGCAGGTGAACTTGTACTCTTGGGGTCTCATGTTCTTTTGCACCTCCTCACATTTATCATTGGACACACTTTGCAATTCATGAGTAGAGCCACTCACTCTGATGTGTCAGCGAGAAAATACTCTGGTGAAAAGCCAGAATATGCTTGTCTTTCTATGAAACCAGCATAATGAGAAATAAATTCTGCAGCTTATCTTGGCACGAGAGCCATCAGCTTTACTGGCAAGAAATTCCTACCCATGAATTGCAGCCTCAGTCTCATACATCTTATCTACTGGGAGTCTGGCACGGTTATGAGGACGGTTCCCATCCAAATCCAACACCAGCTACATATTTTCTCCCAGAATATTTGTAAAGAGCCATAATAATCTGAACACTATTCATCCTTCTGTGTTCTCATTTCCCTATAGGCAACATAGATCTTAGCTTTAAAATTACAGTCAATGTGGTGTAGATTTTCCTCAACCACTAGATCTGACTCTATGTTATCCAGGAAAAACAAAACAAAAAAAGTTATGTCATGGGTTTCAAAAGTCTGAAGGCTGTATTATAGCTTCGGCTTAGCAATCACAGAGATTTATGTTCCACTCTGCCCCAAATCCAGAGCTCATTGTCCATTCAACTTGCACCACTTTGACTAACAGTTCTCTGCATCCATTATCTTTAATAATAAAGAGCTGACTGAAGTTAATGATCGAAGAGCAAGATGTGATTAATAATATGAATCTAATTTATGAGAAAACAAACTGGAGTATGATTTTCATGTTTCATTAAAATTATCTTAAATGTACTCCTTAATGCTAATTGATCTCACAGAGGTGAGAAAATATTCTGTTCCAAATTAATGGGAGAAAATCATTCATCTTCTTTCTGCAGGGAACACTTAATATCATTCAGTATTTAGAGGGAGATAGCATCTTCACAGTGATTTCACCACTTAAAATGATACTTCACTGTGGGCATGTGTCTGAAATCGGCAAGATTTCCCACTGAATCGGGAAACAATTCACAAAAATAAATACAAAGCAAAGTGCCATATACAATGCTTTCTTTTCGCAAAAGGTCTTTCCTATCTTAGCAAAATTACCCAAAGCTAAAAAACAGTGCTGGTGAATGAAAATTGAGCAGGCTTTTTCCATAAGTTTATCAAAGAAACTCTTTTTCATAATTCTGTTAATTTGCTATGAACAGATTACCAAGACATTCACAAAAAAAGTTCCTTGCAGGATTTACTGAAAACAAAGCACAGTGGAAATCTATTTTTTCCACTCAGTTTTTCACTTTTGTTTGTATTTCAATATTTTCTTCTCTTTTTGAGTTATTCATATTTGGATATCAAATATTCTTACAAACCAACACATTTAAGTATAATGAGTCTGACCGGCTTCATTTTAACTTGTTGTACTTTATGCCCAGGATTATTATTAAATGACCTTCTATTCAGTCTGTTTCTATGATCCATAAATAGAAATGGCCTAATGAGCATCTCAAATATTCCACTGTCATTTTCATGTCAGTTTTTCTTATCTTGTGTTTGTATAGCTCTGACGACAACACCTACTGATGCACAGCAATAGCTCACTGCCTCCTTCCTCTCAAATCCCTTCCATGAATACAACCTTCTCTGTTCTGGGCTGGAATCATATCTCTGCACTGTTTGAGAAATGCAAAGTGACAATAATACCAGCTGAAGTAGCAACCTGAGAATTTAAAGAGTTGCTCTATGAGAAATACCACAACAGCAGCCATCATGACTGAATCTTCTGATGAAAGAGAAAAAAATTCCTCTTGCCCTTTTCTTGTATTCTGCTTGAACGGGATTTACATGGTTGGTCTGCAAAGCAGCAGGGACAAATACACTCTCCAAAGTACTAAATCTATTTATACCTATATCAACGAGTACAGGTAGAGAAGAATAAAGGAAGAGATGCAGAGTTTCTGACACTACCTACACCGATATATTATGGAGAAAATAATGCATATTCCATGAGAAATAAGCAGTGATTCTGGGGGCAGCAGGGGGGATCCCTTCTAGAGGAAGAATAAATATATTAGACTTCTATGCAGCTTGTGTTTTTTCCCCATGGCATTTTCTCTGTACATAGCTTAAAGCACACAGAAGCACTTACAAAAGCCTGACTACACTGACCTTCAGCTGCTCTAAGAAATCTATAGCACCATACCAACATGCACCTTAAAGCAAGCCAGAGAGTACTGGCAGCCTGACTTTCTTCTCCAGGTCTGCAGACTTACAGAAACTAAATAATGTCTAGGAGTTCTTCACCAAGGGTAAAGTCTTGTGGGCATCCAAGAGGCCTTTACCCTGAAGAAAGGATCTCTTACTACAGATGAGCCCCTCCAGTAGCCATTATAAGCTGTAAACTCCTAAAGCTGATGTGAGGAAACAGAGGTGAACCCCAAGCATCAAGGTCTTTACCATGAACTGGCCACAGCTCAGAAGGAATTACTCTGTGACATGGTTCTAGAAGTTCTTTCAAGGCTGAAGACTTCCAGCTATCCCACCTTCTCCCAACTGATCAGCTATTAAGTAATACAATAGAGGTTTTTGCTTTGCTTTCTTATTTTTTTGCTTTGTTTTCTTATCTTTTAATGAGTTAATTTCTGAGGAATGAACCTAATACAGACGGAACACAAGATGGGAAGCTTTTCCCATTGTAAGGAATAGAGACACAACCACTGTGACACTCCTGTAAAGAATCAGTTCTCTCACAAAACAGCTTGAACTTGGCTATATAGCTATGATCTTATAAAAGCTTTTTGGCTTCTGTTTTGTTTTCTGCATGCACACCAGAGAAGAACATTCCTTAAATTAGAGTCCAGGAGAAGAGAAGGAAGAGCCCAATGATGCCTCACCAGGACAACACAGAAGGTAAAGAACAAATCTGGAACTATTCAAACTGAACAGAATGGCAAAGGCATAACTCCTACACAAGCATGCAGGAAGGGAGACAACTGAAATGAACTGGCACTTGTCACTCACTGTGGCTGTATACAAGAGCTGACCATGCTGATATGGGTTTGAGTCTATGATTTCTTTAGATATACATGAAACTCCATGAATTTGCAGTGTTTCTATTGTTATATCCTGTGAAAACATATAGGTAGGTGAGCATACTATGGAAAAACCTGACCAGTGTGAAGTCAGTAGCCGTTCTATCCTCTTTTTTCATCCGAGTCAAAAATAGTATGAAAAAATAAAAGCCAAAAACTCATCATAAATTATTACAGCTGTCAGTGAGAGCTCAGAATTTTATTCCCTGCTCATGTGATTCTGACAGTAGAAACACACCCCCCCTGAGCTAGCTGCTGAATATATCATTGGGCCTTGCAAATTAAATTAGTGGGTAGCTCTTAACTGAGAAATTTCTTACAATATTTATTAAGGAAGCTGTCAGCAGGGGGGATTAAATATGTGATTTTTTTTTTTCCTTTTCTTCCTGCCTGTTTGTCACCAGAAGACTCTCAGAGCTCTTGCAGGTTTTGTACGAACAGCAGAGAGGATCAGTATCTGCAGACTGGATAGAGGCCAGCAGAGCTAAAGGGTTTTGATGGATACTACCCCTGATCACTGATCTAACAAAGTGGCTTCTCAGACCTATTTCAACACCTTTGCATTTCCCAGACTGAAACGCATATGCTGCGCTAAGCTGAACACCAAGCCCATCCCCACAGAAGGGACAGTAGAAGGGAGATAAGTTGTTTCTGAGTAGAAGTATATTATCCAGGAAATATATTTCAAAGGAACGTTAGATTCCACTGGTATCATTTTACAGAACCTATGTTTTTCTATTATAGATAATACATTATACTATTCAGTATTATCTCTTATATAGACTACATGTGTTATTTTATCACAAGGACTCACTTTAAATTAGTCATAAAGTATTGTGGCTGTTAGAGCTCAGTGCACAGGATAAGTGATATTCATGATCAGTTGATATATGACAATAAAATAACTTCAATAAAATAATTTTTTGTTTCACAGTCTCACGGTAATGTTTTACACCCCAGAATATGCCTTTTCCCCCTCAGACCATATACTTTTATTTGTGTATAGGTATGCCATATTTTAAAAGTGACCAGTGATTTCCTGCTTGCCTGTTACACTGTAAGGACTTGGAGTTGCTGAATAGTTTCTGACAAGCAAAATCCTGCTGTGTATTTTTGTGGGCACTTATTAAACAGACAACTTTACATACCACAGTGTGACAGTGTTCCACTAGAAGAAAAGGGGATATTTCCCTGTAATTGTAAGGGGATATTATCCCATACCAGGATCTATGTACGTGCTTTTCAAAGGCACAGGGAGAACATCATCTTCAACCTGCTTGAGGGGGCTTGGGGTGGAAGAACACAGGAAAAGGAAGGAAAATAAAGGAAAAAAATAATATTTTGTTTGTCAGTCAATGACGTAAGATATGGACCATCCCAGGCAGAGAGGCTGCAAGAACAGGCTTGTGAGAGATTAATTAGGTGCCAAAGCAGGAAGGCCCATTCAGAATCCCTTAGGCAAGGTGAAAATGGACTAAAAGTGATGGACCATGACAGCAGCAGAAGGGAAGGAAATGATTTGTACTTTTCCATCAAGAACATGAACACCCAGACCTGATGCAGTTGTCTGTCTCTCTCCTTGCCACTTCCATATCATTGCGTACTGATGAGCGAGCTCTGGCTCTCAAGATTTAATTTACCACTCTGGTAACTGACTGGCTGATATTTCTAAGAACCTCCAACTGCTACATAAACTCATCTTTCCTTCCAGCTGAGATGTATTTTCAGCAAGACTGTCTTGTATACAAGTTATCTTTTGGTTGGAAAGGGGAACATTTTATTTAGATGTTCTTTTTCCACAAAAAAAGAAGTTGATGTGAAGGTGGACCATCACCCTGTTTTTCAGGGGAGCTCATATTTCTATCCAATGGTTCAAGTTTATCTACATTAGAATAAATCTCTATCAACATTAATTATCTATTTTTTTTTCTCATTATGAACACATAGCCTCATGGATATAAGCTTCACCAACTCTGAACATTTTAGTTCAGAAGAGAGAGGGAACCATCTGTGAATAGCAGGTTAGGCATTTGCAATACTCTTATTGCTTACATCCGAAGACAGAGGTCCTGAATAGATGACGCCATGGTAGAAACTCTGCTCAGTAGTTCAGTATTTTTCAGCTTGCATTCTGAACCTCATCTCAGAGACACTTATTCCAACCCTCATCCTTTATCTGTGTTATTACTACTTTTTTAATGTAAAACATCAGTTAACACATTTTCTTGACTCAGTGTTCTCTTTTTCTCTACAAAGTCTATTTCCCTTCCCTTAAATCCAGGTAAGGTAACGACGTCCAGCAGTAAATCACCCTTTATTCTACCTCACCAGGTTTTGATTTTTCTTAACAGGTTCAAACAAACATGGACAGACTGTTATAGTTATAAGCAGCACACCAAAACCGTGAATGTTGGCATTTAAATTAATCATACCTTTATCACTATCACCATCTCAACAGTGATGGGAAAATTTTTCTTGCTCAATTTTTAGAGACTTCTCTTTTGAGAATCGCAATCCAGAATGGTTCATTCAAGTTCAAAAGGGCTTTCAGTAAAACTGCATTGAAAACAGAAGATATGAAACATTTCCACTTACATAAGCCTTCGCTGAATATTAGCAGGCTGCTGTCTCTCCACTAACGTACAATAGCAGCCAAATAATGCACTAGTTAAATATTTCATCAACTGTACAATAACTGAAAAGAAAATGCAGATAGCGGGTATATTTCTCTTACACTTTATACTTTCCTATCTGCACAGGCAGAGTTAAAACTCAGCAAGGACAACAAGCTGGCATGCCCTAATGTGAACGTTTACAATTGCCTAGTACATATTTATTGCTAAAGGCTATACAGGGCACAAAGCATTGGACAATCTGCAGTGCTCCACACCACCTTAGTACTCATTTCCAAAGACATGCAGCAAACCAGAGCGACAAGTGAGATTACATGTTGCCAATTCTTTTGCTATTTATAAGTGTTTTAGAAAAAACACCTGACACAACACATGCTTACTAGCAATCCTATGAAAACAGGAAAAGCTCTGCCTACTTTCTTGATTATTTTTTTCAAAGTGTGTCCTTTCCATGTTCAACTACAGTTGGAAAAATTGGGCGGTGAGGGGTAGGAGGTAATACCATTTCAATGATTAGTTAAGTAGTCACAGTCACTTATTTTATTGCCATGCCATATTAATCCCATTTCAAGCATGGTAATTAAAAGCAACTATACAGCCAATCGAAATTAATGAGATTTTAAGCATGTACTTTTGAGTCAGTGCCTCTACCAACCATCTTTTTACATGCCTTCCGAAGGAATACATTAAATGCACAAACCCTCTCAAACTGTACTATCTCAACAACTACTCTCTCAAATCATCCCATGGAACAAACACTCAATTAAATCCTTTCTCCTTTCTATTGAATAACATTCTTCTATGTGACCTGCAATCATTAGCAGGTAAAATTTCAAGGTAAATTACACCAGAAAGCCATCTGCTATGAAGGTGGACACAACATTTCTGAGGAAGTTTTGTAAGGTCACACAACAACCAGAATCCAATCCTGTTAACAGTGATATAACAGTTAAAAGAAAAATACTTTTAAAAAAACCCAAATCCTATAACTTTCCCATTATATGGCTTTGTCTCCAAAATGTGTTTAAATTAGGAACAGAACTTTTCCAGCCAAGATCAATGGGCAAGTATCGCAAATGGGTTGGCTTAACACATTAAAATGCCAGTTTGGTTTATGCTGTTATAAATGCATCCTATCATGTCTTTACATTTTATGACCTCGATTTTATCTCTAGGTAGCTTCACATATGACACATCCAATTATTCATGTCAAGAATGTAAAACTACCGGTATTTCAGTAAAAAGTGCCTACCATCATTTATGACAATGACTTTTTTCTTGACCCATTCTTTCACTAAATGCAACACATTTTGTAAGACATTGAGATGTGAGGACACTTCCTCTATAAAGTACATTTGTCTCTGAAAACATATATATGCCAGTATGATGTTGTCAATATGGGCCACTTTGTTCAATTATTATTTATCTTCAATGAAATGAAGCTCTCTTCCAATTGTGAACATTAATTTGTGCTTTCCTTCAAACTAGTGTCTGACAATTTGAAAATGCAGTACTAAAGTATAGCTACTATATTTTTGTGAAAATGTAAACATTTCTTCTCCAGTGTTTATAAACATTATTTAAAATAAAATATAAATTAAATCCTTCTCTGTGTAATTTATCTTCATACTTGGCACTCATGGAACATTTTAATCTTCACAATCCAAGTGCTGCAAAACAGAGCGCAATCCCCCTATTTAAAAGAAGCTGTAAGTCAAGGTTCCTCTAGCAAGGGTCAGTTTACATAGTTACTCCTGAGTTATTAAACCACGTGAAATCACTTTATATCGTTAGTTTCAGATAATTTTTATTGCTACTCTTTTTAAATGCACAGTGAGAAGCAGGATTAAGTATTAGAGCTTCCTGTCATCAATGCCATCAGAGGTAGCTCTGAGCTCGGCCAGGTGAGGCTGGCTGAATCACACAAGCATGGCGTGTAAGTCCTGCTCCCACCGAAAGCAACACAAGGCTTGCCATTCGTGTCAGTAGGAGCAGGATTAGATCCAGGCTTATCACCACAGGAGCCTGACAGCTCACACTTTTGGTCTAGTGCACAGTAAATTGAGCATGTAAAAGGGAACGGATCTCTGAAGCGGTATGGACTTAACTGGTAAGTTCAAGGGTGCAATTCTTTCCCTTCCTCTGTCCTTTTCTTTCTCCTTGTCCCAAAAGCAAAGCAAAGCCTAGCAACTAGAAGGCTTAGCCAAGGATGAAGGAAGCCTAAACATTACATAAACGTCGTATTAATATTTTTTTAGGCATATAAAGAAACATTACTCATCTGACTCAGCAAGAGTACAAGTTGCAAGAAAATACCGTTATATCCTTTTCCTAGACTTCCTTGAGAAACATGAGAACTTAGCAGTCATACTCTTAAAACACAGAGGCTCTGAAATGGATTAAATTGCTTCTTTTAATTAAAAAGAAGTAAGTAAACATTAATAGTGGGGGGTTTTTTGTCTTGCTTGGTAAATTTTGAAAGGCTGCAGCAGCTTATTTTTCAGAGTGCAGATTTCTTCTCTGAAATTTATCAAAGTTTTTTTCCCTTGCTTTCTGGGAGCTGAACCAGGCACAGCAGATTTCCTTTAACAGTAATTTATAAAGATTCAATAAAACCATCATTAGCCCTACTTCAGTTCCTGCTAAAATCATCAAGAAAAACCACCGCGATTTGGTAGGTGAACAGATACCACCCTGCTGCAAGTGGGAACTGTAGTCACAATTCTCCTCTGGCCCTGCTTGAGTAAGGAACACCTTGTACACACAGGGCAGGCTCTTGCGCTCCCACAGCATGCAACTACATCTTCAAGTAAGCCCACTGTCTGAAATGGATTTGTCTAACATCCATTGCAAGCCCCCCCTTTTAGCAAAACTCTAAGAGAAAACTGAAATGCAATGTCTGAGCACGACTGGCCCTTAACTTGGGATATAATTTTGAGGACTGAGCACACCAAGTGCTCCCTAGTCCTGTCTAGTCCCACATACTTTGGGGTTCAATCTTGCAAGCACCACCTAGGTGTTAAAATCTACCTCTAGCAGGAATGTGGGTCAAAAGCAAGTCGATTACAGTGTGTCCATAAGCTTTCCTCCACCTCAGAACACAAATATGGGTTTCTCTTATTCTGTGGTGCCACCTCCACTAGCAGTGCGCAGCCTTGATACCATTTACACATTTGTGTGCTGTTAACAAGCTACTCAGTCAACAGCAACGTCCAAACAGAACAGGAAAGCTATTTTGTTGTGTTGCATTGGAAATTTATTTCATCTCCAGGGACCTTGCCTCCTTACATATTTTGCTGTTCTAAAAATTACTCTGTCCTATTTCTACAACTTGAAAGAGCCTCTTTGGCAAACAATGCCCAGAAAGGGAAAACTGAACATACCTGAGAACACAAAAAATTCAAAAAAGCTCATGCAGAGCAGAAAAAGAGGGCAATGCATTATATTAAATGAAGTCTAATAGCTTGAACTTCAGATTCAGCAAGGTCTAATAGTGAGGAACATTTGGTCAAAAGTCCCCTAATAAATTTATAATTAACCAGCAGAAAGCAATGCTCCAGTCAGATTTCTATTCTGCAGTGAAATGAGATAACAGCCAAATAATCACTGTCCTTGAAATAGTGTTCTATAAATGCAGGAGAAAGAGGTTGCAAAACTTCATGCCTTACCTTTGGGATTAAATTGCTTATTTGTCTCAATTCCTTGTAATTCATGTAACAAAACACGTATTACTGGAAAACTAGCCAATTATAACACCGTATTTATTTTCTGCAAGAACACTACTATACATATTTTAGTGGAAGCTGTGTATTTATTCAGTGTGTGGAAACTTCCACTACTAGTGAGATACTCATCAGCTTACAAAGACATATCACTGAAAAAAAATACTCTCGGACAGAAAAGCACAAAGACAAAGTTTTAAGGACACACTGGTTGCTATGGTGTTGAACATAGACTTGACTGCCTGATGCTAGCCTGAGAAATAATAAGAACCCTTATTTTCTACCACTGATTATTGAGCATGTTTCCACATAGAACACAGATAGTGGTTGGGTGGGTTTTACAGAACAAAGGACTTTCACAGGTACCATGTTTGGTTAGAGCTAGCTATCAAAAGTAGACAAAAAAGAAATATAAACAATTACATTATGTTTTTGAGTGACTGGAATATACTCAAACCCAGGATCTATTCTGATAAACACTGAGAATAATAAATAAGATTGACAATAGCTTTATATGTTTTTTTCTGAATGAAAAGCACAAATTACTGAACTATTAATATTCTACTTAGGCTTTCACTAGATGGTGTGAAAAACTAACAGTGTATGCCAATAATCTATCTCCTTTTTAATTGGCTTGAAACATGAATAACGAATCTGATCATTATTATACTGAAGACTTAGCCTCTTAGCATCTTACATTTCTTTGAGCAAGTGAAGTGTTGTGTAAGAAGTATTATTATGTGTATTATTTTCTAATTCCAGATAAAGGGTTTTCAGTGTGAAGCTTAATTTTTTTTAAAAGGAAAGATAAACAATAAGGCATAAGATCTCTACTTAAAAATAGTTTGCAGTTCTAGCTTTCCCTGTTAACGGTACGATTTCGTATCGATATAATTAAACTTATATAATCACAGTGCGCACCCAAAATAAGTGTAATTGTATGAGAAGAAGAGTATCAACAATTACAACATCAGACTGATTTCTAAAACAACATCATGATGCTGTAGAATGCAATCTGGAACTAAGCACATAGAATCATTTTAATTCATAGTTTATTGTATGTTCCCATATATTGCAGTCTAATAACCATGGGCATCAAAAACACATGAGATATCAACCACTCTGCCCCCTGGTCTTTCATGTTTATATCACACAGCCTTTAAATTACCATAAGTAGTTACTTATTTTCTAAGCTTTCTTCTTTTCTCTCTTACCTTTTGCTTCCATTTATCTTTTATTCTTGGTACCTTTATCCAACAGCCAAAAGCATTTGATGGAAGCTTGTAGCTCACTTAAAATCTGTACAAAGTATTTTCTTAAATGTTCTTCTGAACCAGGACCAGAAGACACATCCTTTTGCCAAACTTAGCCTAAAAATTGCAACAGAAATTAGTACTTCCCCAGCTATCTCACAGATACCAACAACCAATCATCGTGAATTGAAACAAGCATTTTTTCATGTGTAGCTCTTCTGGACCGAGTCACAGCAGCAAGGGAGGCCAGAGAAGCCTGAATGCCCCAGCAGCAAACCATGTCCACCCTAAGAGCAGAAAAAGGGTCGTGGTTGCCAGGTCTGTCTTTAGCAGGGTGAGAGATAGTTTTTTAACATTGCAGTCAGTTCCATGAGGACAACTGCTGGGATTAAAAGCTTTACAATATAGCACATATATTTTCATACCAGATTGTAATATATTCTTCATTACCTTTTACTATGCAGGCTCGGTGGGACTCTGTACCTTGTCAAGGTATCCTTAAAATCTCACTAGTCAACACCTAATTGTTGGCAGCATCAGGCATTTTTCAGCTCATGCCCACAGATATTGCAAAAGCTCACTTTCCATTGAAACTGGGCTCCAAATCAACTCTGATAATTTATTTCAGCTACTTTAGTTTGAACAGTAGCATGTTACCTACAATCCAAATTTTTCAAAAGTATGATGCACTTTTATATGCTTCAATTTTGGATGGTTTTAAATTAAGACAGGGGAGGTTTAGGTTAGAGATTAGGAGAAAGTTTTTCACCCAAAGGGTGGTGGCACACTGGAATAGGTTGCCCAGGGAGGTGGTGGATGCCCCATCCCTGGAGGCATTCAAGGCCAGGCTGGATGTGGCTCTGAGCAGCCTGGTCTAGTGGTTGGCGGCCCTGCATATGGTGGGGGGGTTGAAACTACATGATCACTATGGTCCTTTTCACCCAAACCATACTTAACAATATATAATCTATCTCATCCCTGAAGTCAGTCAGAAACAATAAATTTGTTAACACTATTCAAAGGAACTCAACTTAGTAGGCATTCCTAGAAGATCTGTAAGACATTGCTATGAGATTTGGATCCCACATAAGCTGCATTGGTACCCAACTCCTAACGTGATGCAGGAGTGCACACCCTAGATCCCTCAAGCAGATTTCAAAATCTAGGTTTAGTTCTTCCCTCTGCCTGAGGAAAGCCAACATGCATGTATTAAGCCATCCATTCATGGCTATAACTTTCTAAATTTTTCATTGAGTCTGCCTATGTGCAGAAAATAAATTCAGTCAGCTGAAGAAAAAAATTTCTGCAGATCACTGGTCCCAGCACGCAGAGTGCCACAATGTAAAGCGGTCCCCCTTCAAGGTCAGCTTCTGTTTTTCACAGTTATGGAATAAAATGCCATTTCAGTCCTTAGGACAGGAACTAGAACACAATTTTCTCTTTCTCTAAGATGCCTGGGTCTCCCTTGCACTACACAGAAAGCAAAATCATCTATCCCAAAATTATTGACATCAATCCAGAGGCAAGGTGCATTCAGGTTCAGAAAGGTACATGGTGATGCTGATATTATTTTTTGACTCTTAACTCTTGCTCAGCACTTTCTGCAAATCAAGCTGCTTTTAGGGATTTTTTTTGTTGGCCAGTTAAAGACAGGAGCACCAGAAATCACTTATTGAAAACCATAGCCTTATTTTATTAAACAATTATCTCCTACTCCCTCAAGGCATATGGGTACTAGATAATCAGATAAGCACAATCTCAGTAATGATAAAAGAGATATAAACCATTTAAGCCAACATTAAACACTGCAGAACTAGTACGAGCGTGTTTTCTGCTCAGCAGTTCTGCAGCCGAATAAGCAAAGTCTCGCTCCCTGGTGACAGTGGGTTATCCTCCATTATCATATTAGCTGACATCAGCATTGAACCGATGTCCTGTTTTCAAAATCAACACCAAGCTGCCATGTTTTTATTAATCTGTTTGGGTTTTGGTTTGGGGTTTTTTTTTTAAATACAAAAACTTCACAGGTAAAACTTCTGCCTCTTCTGGCTAACCCTGAACACCTAAATCCAGATGCCTCTGAATTCATTCAAGAACTCGCTGCTGTTGATTTTGAAAGATAAGAGTATCTATGTATTTTGATGGATCACAACTAAAGGATTTAATTTTGCATGTGTGTATATTAATTCTTATGTTAGAACTGTTCCATTCTAACAGGTTATTGTACAGTTTTAGGCTTCTGCTGTTCAAATACAATAATGGGGGAAAGGTGAGCCATCTAAACTCAATATTAATATATCATTTATGGTGTATTTCAAGCACCCTGAAGAATTTCTTTGTAATTTATTTCCTTCTCTTCTTTTTCATCATTTATTTCACTCTTCTACTTGATAAAGATATGGCATTATATACACAACTACCCACTGGTCACACAACACAGAAAATGAGAAATGTAACAATGAAAAATAAAATTTGAAACATTGTTACACCAGAAGACCAGCTAAACTTACTATGCTATACTGCACTGCACATTTTCTATTGAATCCTCGTATCTTACTGTGAGGCTGATCTATTTCTTCCAAAAAGTCACTGACAAATGTAATAAATAATTGTTTTTTACTGGATTTTAAGTCTGTAACAGTATATAACAGCATATTTTTAAAAAATGTTACTCCTGTAGCCCTGAAGTCTAAAATACCTTGCCAAAGCCTCCTCTGAGTTCATCCCATAGAGATCGATCACACCATATTCTCTAGAACTTTGTACATTTAGGATAAGGATGAGATTTCCAAACTTCCCCGACAATGCAGTCTCACGTTCATATAGCTTTTGGGTGCCTAAACAATCGGTCAGATTTTTATTGGGATTTTCAAAAGTGACAGTGTGCCTGCTCCAACAGATTTTCAATCAGTCCTTCTGGCACTTTTAAAGATCCAACTCTTCATGCATATTAAATAAAGGGAGCACACCCTCTAACATCTGCTTAGATGAGAACTTTGTTACGTGACTTTACCAGAATCAGGCAGAAGCTGACAAGGAGAAGACTTGTCTTACTGAAAAACAGGAGGTGACTCTTTCAGAGCTTCTGTTTCTGACGAGTTGACATTAAACTGCATAAAGGATGACCTAGGTCTTCACTGTTTCTAAAACAAAATTCTTGCTTTCCTTCAAAAAAAAAAAAATCAACTGTTGTAAAACTACTACTACTGACAAAAGGGAAACACTGAAACAAGAACTAATGTAAGGGAACATTAGAGAAGAAGCTGAATTAGGATTTGACTTCATTCACATTTTAAGAAGGTACAAGCATAATTTGTCTTCCACCTTCAATAAAAGACCCAGGAGACCCTTTTTTGTACATAGAGTCATTGTTTAAGGATTAAGATGTGACCTGTGTTCAAATTCCAGCTGAGGCTAGTCAAAGATGAATGTAGTTTACTTTAACAGGATACATATGGTAGACAACTAGAGGTTCCAACATTTGGGAGAGAAAATAATCAGTCCATACAAGATTTTGTGTAAAATCTGAACTCTTAAAAAAGAAAATAAAAGGAAGAAAAAAAACCCCACAAACCACAAACCCAAAAGCATCACATGCACACATCTCTGCAGACTGCCTGGAGGCAGAGGACAAGAATTGAAACAACAGAAATTTATATGTATAAAGGCATCTATCACAGCACACTTTCATTTTGAAATCAAATGACCATCTAATTTCAAACTAGAAGACATTAGCAGCTAAAAATAGGTGAACATTCAGGGGGATACACCTATCAAAGTACTGCGGCTTATGAATAGTAAGATATATTCCTGTTCTTGTTAATTCACGGGAGATACAAGCAGGGAAACATTCTACAATTTACTTGTGTTGCAGCACACTGTGATTTGGGGTAACAGTACTCGACTTTAATGTGTATCACAGACTATACTGTGATATGCACTAACTGGTACTGACAGGATATTGTTGTGATGATTGAAATACATAATTTTTATGTACTGTTGTCTTCACTGAATCCTGTAATAATATCCGACAGCTTTCACTGCTCTATGAATAACTCCCTCTTGGTACATTTTTTGTTTTGGTTGAGATACTATAAGACAATATTTCTAGGAAAGCAGGTTAGGTAAAGAAAAGACTGCCAGTAATGAGTGAGTGCAACATGAAGGGGAAAGAAAACAACTGGATAATGAGCCTGAATACACAGTGAAAAACAATACTATAACTTAAAATGTGCTGAATGTCTGAACTGCTGATCCTTTGTATTTGAATACTGAATGGAGGACAGTGGAAACATCCTGTCAAGATCTGAACAATATTTTGCAGAATTAGTAGTTACAATACCTGCACATTTGCAAATAAGATAAAGAATTCAACTTGCACGTTGTCTAAGAGAGAAAAACAAAACCCTGAGCCTACTATATTATACACAATCAAAGTGGACCCAGTTTTCTGGACCTGCCAGCTGGCTTGGTTAGGATTTGATGGAAGGAAGCCTAAGTATTACCTTCATAATTCATCCTGCTCTTGAACTAGCTCCCTGGCAATCTAGAAGGCATTTTGACAAGTAAGGTAAACCAAGTAGAAAGGTGTCCAACTTGGAGAAGATCACATTACCTTAGCTGTTCAAACAAACAAAGCATCCTGCTGTCCAACAGGAATCTCTCAGCCAACTATACATAATTTAGGAAATCTCTGTATCCCTGGGCTGACAGAGGGCAACTGCAACATTAACCCCCCCCAACTGCATCTAATAAGTTTTTCCAAGCCATATTGGATGCTGAAATAATGGAAGAAAGAAAACTGCTAAGAAAATGATGCATCTTTTTATGCAAATCAAGTGCAACTTTCTCTGCTATCTTTTCATAAAAGAAGATGGAAATCTTATGTAGGTAGCTGATTGTAAAGTTCAGATAAGGCTACTAGACACATTTGCAGAGATGAGAACTCAGATATTTTAGAAAGCAGCTCTATTCACCACATCCTAGTTTTAAAAAAAAGCAACCCTTTTTTCTCCTCTCCCTTAATGAAAAGCAGTGCTGTACATTCCAAGACCAGTAGCTAAAACCAGAAAGCAAAGCTCTTACATTTTTGTCTTTTCAACACTTTAGAAAAAACCTCTAAATAGATAGTTAAAATAAATTGTCGTTTTAATTACTCAGAAATTCAAATATGCTTCTTATGTACAAGCTAAATTGCCATAGACAGTTCCAGTAAAAAACACAGACAACATTGACTGATCTAGACCTGTAGTCAGCAACCACCAATACAAACACTTCCACAGAAGCTACGCAGTTCCTGTTATGTGTAACGTAACAGTGTAGTTCCACAGACACGTTTCTACTGTGTCAAAAATGGTGACTAGTTTATGTCACAAAGTGTGAAGGCTGACAGTCTTTGCAATATCACTAATGGCATATGCTTTTAATGTCTATAAGTATATGTGTGCTTTGAACATTGCTGTGCAACTGCAAACAAACCCGACATTGCGTTATTACCACATCCTTTAACTGACAGAGAAATAATAATCATATAAAGAGATGTTTCTCATTAATCTATATTACCGCTGAAAATCCAATTCTGATTTTCTTTCTTCTCACCTTGTAGGAAAGTTTGAAGACAATTAATTTTGACTTTTTTTATTACCAAGAAATTAAAAGTTGGGTTTTTAATGATGGCTTCAACAGTAACTCACTGTAAGGCCTTGAGTAAAGCACTTCACCTCCTTGCTTAGTTTCACCCAATGTAAATAATTGTATCTCTTGTCCAGATTCCACGGAAATTAGCTAAGACTTGTCTGGATTTTTAGCCTTAAAAATATGCAACCATATTAAACATTTCTCATTAATGCTTGTTGTCTTGTACTAACTCTGTAATGTGATTAAAGTTTACAATATAGAGTTCAAGCTACACTTTGTGATTAAGTTTTGTACTTTAAGACTGATCTTTTTGATTATTATGAAGATTAAGCCGTATTTGCCCCTTAACCAAACAGCTATGCTTTGGATATAATTTCTTCCCTGAAAATTCACATCTTCAAACTTCTTTGGTCCTGAAAAGTATGTTATGGAAATCTAGCACAATTTCAAATTTGGAGACTTGGGCACAGGCCTCACTTTGATGTGAGGGATTAATAGCAGGTTGTCTCTCCAGTACTCCTCAGAGGATTCCAAAGGGAATTCTCCTTTATCAAAATGGCAAGCATTTCCTCACGTGTTGTCAGGACAGACGTTACAAACTACCCAAAGATGGTCTTTCCACATTTCTTCTGAGTTCTTCTACCTGCCTTCTAATTTTCTGGAAGACATTTGTCTTTTCTGAAAGTAATTAGCTTCACTTTTACTGGAATCAATTAAACATGGTATCTGGCCAGAACAGCTTGTGGCTTCTGTCCCACTGCAAAGTGAGTCACATAAGTGTCATCTGGAAAGGGTACTTTGACAAGGACTGGTTACACACCCTCATTCGGATTCAAAATGGGAAAGTACAGCTCTATTTTGAAAACAGATAATCTTTATGAGTTTCTCTAAAGGAGATGTTAGAGACTCCTGATATGGATATATTTGGTGTGGTGAAAATTGACTACAAATCTGACAGCAAATATTTCATTTAAAAGCTGTCCATTGCCTAAGGGAAGAGGAAGAAAAAGAAAGAGTGTGAGTATAAAAGATGCCAACAGAAGTTAGGCTAAACTCTACAACTTTTCACTCTGCACTGATGATACAAAGCAAGAGTTTGACTAGCCAACTTGGCAACTCAAGCAACATCAAGTTGAGAGTGAAGCAAAAAAACCCCCTCAACCAAAACTATAACAGAAGTTTAAAATCAACATAATAATGTCTTGCACTGCAGAAAGTCAAGATGTGTTTAAAATACCAAATGTGCAGTATCATCACTGCATGGTATAATTCCAAGGAAAGCTATAGTTGATCAGGGGCTTCTAATTAAACAAAATCCATCCCTGTTTAATTTCTTTTAAATGTAAACTAACCCTAAACTTCCCAAAATTAAAATGCTTCTTATGAGAAGAAACTAAACTATAACCAGCAGTTATAAAGTGGAGAGAAGTTATAACAGAAGCTAAGAATCTCAATGTAGGCTTAAGAACAAAAGAAGGAATTATTTAAATAAACTAGGAATTAATTTATGTCCTATACATCAGACAATAGGTCAAGAAGTGAAAATTCGTAATTTGTAGAAAAGCAAAAGGTGTCAACAACTATTTTTGTGTATATTTGGAAAAAAGTAAAATAATATAATAATATGTTAGTAACTAGATACTGTATTAGTGGTTGTACAGGATAATTAACAGTGATCAGGACAGATTAGTTTTTTTTTTAATTTGCACCTGAACAAATGCACCAAAGGATACTAGTAACAACTGAGGATTGATGTAAACAACTACATCTTTTTAAAATTTTAAACTACAATTTTGATTATGGGAGAAATTTCAAGGAGCTAGACAAAAGTTTTTGTGTTAAATGAAAAGGAAAACAAGTAAGTGATGGATTAAAACAAGCAAACAGAAAGCAGCAACGGCTGCAATTTACAGACATTTATTCACCCTGAGGTCTGCTGCAGGACAGTACAGAATTGCATTTCTCTGTGGCTTAATGCTGCCATATTCAACACTACTGAAAGACCAGAGAAAAATGGAGAACTGGTCCAATGACGATATAATGTATAAACTGGAGGAAAAAAATTCTGAATATTCTGATATTGATGCAAATAATTTCTCAAGCTTAAGGCATAAATAACAATGTTTGCATTTAACATAGAACCTACAGCATATGTTTGCAAAACTAAATAACCGCCTGTGTTTACATGAGATATATGATGTTCAGTTGATTTGCATATCAGAGATCAGGCTGTAAATCTCTGGCAATATTTACAGTTGGATAATTGAAATTAATCCTGCCAAAATGACTTTGACAATCCTGAATTTATGGTCAGAGAAAACATGACTATTAACTATTAACATGACTGGCTATATATTTTCAATCTGAGCTATGCTGCTGAATAAAAACCTTCACAAATTATAAGCCTCTTCCTTTCTTCCCCCCACTTTGTATTCAAGTTGCTTCCTATAATCATTAAGAAGATGGGATAACCTTGAAGATAGCAGATATGCATGTGTTTTGCTGGTTTTGGTTTTTATTTTTCTAACCATAACAGGTACATTAGTTATCTTTCTTCTCCCCCCTCACCCCCCCACCCCAGATGTTATGCCATTTTCTTTTTAATTTCTTTTAAAAGCAGCCAATTCTCCCACCAGAAAGCATCAAGAAGTTACAACACCAGAACTCAGAGTCTCCCAAATTCTTCAGGAACTTGGATCGTGTGTCTGTGTCTTCAGGGAAGAAGAAAGGTGCTTGGATTTTTGTTTTCTGTTTTGTTTTTTAAACTCAGATCATATCTTTAAATAGGGGGCACATAAGTTGTCAAGGACAAGAACATTGTTAACTACAAAGCTGCCTCATATTATCCTCCTGGTAGGAATGCCATTTGTGGCAAGATACATGACAGAAAACTTCCATCATACACAAAAGAAAAACCCTCGTGAATAATATATATTGAAAAAAAAAGTTCAGCAGTAGTTTCACCTTCTAATAAAATAAAATTCAAATGGTTAGCAAGCTGAATTTTCTTATAATTGCTGAAGAATTACATAATTTATTAAAACTGTTGTCAACCTTTTCCTATTTAAGAGATGTTGCACCTCATATTCTTCGGACTCCAATAATGGATTGGATGAATATGAAAGTTGCACCTTGGGCTATGGTGCTAGAAGACAGCAAACAGCCTCCCACTTTCTTGATACCAAGTGTTCAACCACAGAGAACTTTGTTGCAGGTGTTCCAAAAGCTATGTTTATAGATAAAAAGTACGTATCTGACATAGAAAAGCAGTTATTTGAAATCTGGAAATAAAAAGATGACTACCATCCATGATAGAAATGTACATATTTCTATTTGTAGCATTTATTTACAACATATCTCTTTTAGAAAGGTGGCAGTGGTAGCTTTGATATTCATCTTGCTTTCTTCACCCCCCTACAACATGCTGCTTTCCATGACCATTCCATTTGAAAGCAGGCATCCATCCAAATATGTAATGTTAAGGAAGAAAGACAGCTCGCATTTATAAAATATAATTTCTTATTAGTGGAAAAAATAAATCACTAGTTAAGCAGAATAACTGGGATCACGGATTGCTATCCAACCACAAGTATGTAATCTTGTGCTCTGTTTCCTGTTCAGAGCTTGAGACAACTGGCACACACCTGGAGAGGGAGAAGTCTGAAGATGACGACTAGATAAGCACGTATTCTGTGAGGATGGGAAGAAAAAAATTTTCTAAGCAAAGAAAAGCTTTGTGGAAAGCCTGCTCCACTTTCCCATTTTTTTGCACACACCCAGACTGTAAAGGAGTGTGAAGGAGGTTACACGTTTATATGGTAGCTAGACAGCTGGCTTAATTCATATCAGAGAACTCCAGGCACGTAACAAATCTACAGGTAACACTCCGGGAAACATCTACGATTAGTGCTGCCAAACTCAGCCAATTAGCTTGGCAATTAGTACTGCCTAGCTAAAATACACTGCAGGTTATTTTGTATAGCACTTCTGTATATAAACATCAGCAAATTAGCAAGCCAGACGGGAAACTACCAGTCTGATTAATCTGTCAATAGCTTTCCCTTATTTCCACAACTTGCCGTATGTTCTGCACGGGTTGATTTTTCATTTGAATTAGTCAACAGGGGCATAAGGATCAACTGCAGCTGACCGTTCTACAGAGTTAGGTCTGCAGGCGGGATGTCTTAAGTTTGAAACAGTAATCTCTTGTTGTCATCAAATCCCTTTTTACAGAAGCTCTTTAAGAGCGTTGAATTTTTCCACTGTACTCATTTTACCCTAAGTGCATACACCACGCACACTTCTGCAGCACCTCTTGCAAATTAATCTAAACAGACTAGCTACGCTGAACTCAATCATCTTTCCAACTTAGCTAATGTAATGTAAAAGAACACTTTGACTTTTATTGTGAACAGACTGAAAGTGCAGTTCGGTGGGGTCCAGTGAGGTCTCCAAGTGAGGCTTTTTTTAATTCCATACTCTGAATACCCCTATTTTAAGCATAATATGCCACATTTTTGTGCCACATCCTGCTCCCTTTAGCCACTGAGAGTTTTGCATGACTAACTGTTTCAGTAATTATATGCTGGTAACTAGCCTTTCAAATCATGGCTGTGCTCCTTACTCTCTTATTTTCAAATGCAAAATGCACCTCAGATACACTGAAGGTAGAAATAAGGGTTGGTAATGAGTGTGAGTGGGAGGCATGGGTTGGTGATAAAGATTTGCTTTGATTCCTCTGACTACAAAAGCTTCCTCGGTAGAGAAGATATTTCAAAGTGTCTAAACAAAACCTTTCTCTATGCTAATTCGAAACCATTCTGACATAAAATTAAAGCTATTCTTAGCATTATTGCTTAAAGGTCATGAATATGCCATAAAGGATGATCAAAGTATTAGAAGCCTATAACAGGTTAAGAAAAGAGGCGACAATACAACATATTTCTGGTGTTTTCATTTCTAAGCAAAACACTGACCATTAGTTCTTATTACTGATAGAAATGTTGGAAGCATCATCTGTTATCAGGACTGGCTGACAATTTCTGTTATAAAACCCATCACTTCTCAGTTGTCTTAAACTTTGCCAAACTTTAACTGCTTTGTCTACAATTTTATAAAAATTGAATATTTGTTTCAAGCTTTTGTTTCAATCTGCTCTCATCTTAGCCAAAATAATTCAGAATAATTTATTAAAGGATACATTGCTTATCCCGTTTTCAAAGCAATGTTTTTATTATCTAATGCTTCCTTAATTCTCAATTTGAAAGCAAGACTGAAAATCTGATACTGACAGTTTTAATTCGCTGTCAAAAAATCTGGCTGAATTACAACATTGTGAAAAATCTCAATGCATACATGCTCATCAGAAGTACTTCACTTTTACAACAAAGCCCTCAACGCTCCCGCTTCACCAAGCACACTCCTAAGACAGGTCTGTAGGTCTCACCTGCAGGGCTCACTGCACTTGCAGCAGACTGGGAGCGATCTAGTCAAAACAAACAAAAGAAGAAAAGCCTCCCTCACATTTTCAGTGACACTTCTTTCCCTGCAGTGGCCAACAAGCTTGAAGGAGTATTTAATCTCACTCAGATGCAAAGGAAGAAAAAGACTGAGAGGAAATGGAAAAAATCAATTAAGACTGGATAAGAACCAGGGAAAACACCTACGAGACTGGAGACTTCTCTGTGGACTGATGACATTCAGTTGTCAAAAACCAGACCTAGTGCAGTACAGTAGTTTCAGTAACACCACTCTTAAGTCATTCAGGAATCTAGAAGGAACAGTTCGGAAAAAAAAAATCCATTTCATTCTTTTAAGGTGTAAATTAATCAAAATATGTCATCTCAAATATAACTGAAGTTGAGGAACTAATAATTAATTGGTAAGCAGGAATAAACTAGTATTCTAGAAGCACCTTCATAAAAATGCATTTCCCTGGATAATACAGAAAATGAAGAGGTATATGTTGATTTATTAATCAGGAGTCACCTTGCCAAAACATATATAACGAATAAGATAAATTTCCACTTGTCCAACCTTTAAGTGTGTTGTATACTCATGAGCTAAAAACACTCTATAGAAAACTTAGTGAAATTTTTCTTCAGTTACTTATTTAAATTGCATATTGAAGTTTCACTAAACTCCGACCTCAAAAAAAACCAAACCAACAACACAGAATAAGAGATGCCAAATAAAAGCAAATAATTTAAGATAGTGCCCAAAAAAAGTAAGTCCTTCCCAGCCCCCTATTAAGTAAAGCCTTTATCTAGTCGTAAATCACATCAAAGCCCGTTTTTTTGCACCGCTCCCTTTAATTTATCTCTGTTCTTAAAGCAAAGTCCACAAATTGATGTGAGACATCTCTCTCTCTCTCACACTGGGCTAAAACATAAACCAGTGGTTATTAAGTAAAGCTATCCATCAGCTAATAAAGAATCTCCAGTAACTCCATACCTGTTAACATCCCATAATTTGCTTGTGCTGTCCACGGAGGCAGAAGCAACAAAATCACCCCATGAATGCCATGACTAGTCCCATACAGCACGGGCATTCCTTCTAAAGTCAGAATACATCCATGTTTTGAGAAGTCCCACATCCGCACCGTGGTATCCCCACTCAAAGTGACCAGCTGAGTGCCACTGTAACAAAGAATAAAAATAAAGAGTAGGTTTTAACAAGGATATAGGTGAAGATTTTTCAAAGTACACAGCAAAAATGAATTTAACTATGTTTAGAAAGACAGGTCAAATAGCTGTTGTTGCTTTTACATTAAAATACATATGAACAAAAAATTATGTTTGAAAACATTCATATTTTTGCTTTAAACAGTTTCCTGACACATCAGAGATGAAACAGTCATATATTAAATGCATTATCAAAGGAAAAGGAGATATGAAGTAGCTATCTTCAATGGGAAAGTAAATATGGGTTCCAAAAATTACATTCTTACTTGTGGTCTATTTATGAGTTTATCAGTAAAATAACTTAAGCCCAGAGAACTGCTTTCAAAACAGAACAAAATAGCCGTAGGGAAGAATATTTTCTTATTTCCCAAATCCATACTATTGTCTACATATAAATTATTATTTAAGCATCACAAATTTGTCTCTTCTGACTCTAGTACAAACATTTTAATACATTCATATCTCTTGAAGTCATTGATATATCACATAAACGAAAAATACAGAGTTCAACTTGGATTTTTTAGACCAATCTGCTGATACAAACTAGTATAGCTCTATTTCATTTCATGGACATATGGCTTCAGACTAAAACTCTGACTCAGTAACATGTTATACAACAACTAGTAGGGGATTCTTAATAAAAAGAAAATAATAAGAAAAAGTATGCAGAGTGATTCTCCTATTAAACTCTCCCAGACCTAGCCTGTGGCTCAGGATCTCTTTGATACACAAGCTTTGTGCTTAACAAGCATCTATGGAGGTTTTTTACCATGACTAATTAATTTTTGAACACATGCAAACCCTTGGCATGCACAATCTCTTGTGTCAATGAATTCCAAAATTTAATTATGCATTGTGTGAAAAACTATTTTTGGATCTTAAATACCTTACTTCATTTCATCTGATGCTTCTAATTTTAATACTGTGATTAAAAGTAAACACTGACTACACATTTGCCATCTCTAAATCAATTGGGATGTTATAGGTCCCCTATCATATTTTACCTGCAAAGTTGGAGACTCCTACTCCATTGACTCATTCCTCCTACAGACCTCATTCCATCTCTTTGATCACATTTACCATCTTTCTCAGCACCTTTTGAGCTGGAACTGAAGAAGCAAGTACCCAAGGAATATGTACAGAGCCAGAGTAGTGTTTTCTGGTTTATTCTGTATTCTTTTATTTGACTAGTGTTTTTGGCACTACTACACTGAAATTTTCAGAAAACTGATGACCATGGCTCCAAAATTTCTTTCCTAAGTACTAAAAACTAGCTTAGACCCATTCTTATCCATGTAAAATTAGGACCATCTTTTCTTATGTGCATTACTTTGTATTTATCTGCATTGACTTTCATCTGCCACTACACTGTCAACTATTGCGACTGGAATTCTTTTTCTGTGATTTTTTTCACATGCAACCTAAATTTTTACTGCCCTGACTAATTAGCAAACTCATCCATCTAATTCTTTTCCCCAATTTCCAAGATAATTTTAATAACTTAGGTCCTAGCACAGATTCCTTTGGGACTCAAATAATAATTTCTCCATTCTGCAAGTCACATTTTATTCCTGTCGTTTCATCAGCTTTTAAACTCACAAGATAAATTTCCTTTTTAATCAGGACAGTTTGGTTCTTTGACAGTTTTTGTCAAATGACCTTAAGAATTCACTGAAAATCCAAGTATACCAAATTTACAAATCTCCCTTGATCAAATGCTCAGCAAGCCCTTTAGAGAACTCTGATTTCTGAGACTTAATTTCCAAAGCCATGCTGACACCTCCCAATGCTTCACTATGACAAATGTATCCACGTATCCTGTCATTTTGCTTCTTAATATAATTTATACCAGCCTTCCCAGTGTAAAAGTTAGACCAACTGATCTACAGCCCCTTAATCTCAAACTCTTTTAAAATATTGAAAAAAAAAAAAAAAA
>WKFP01014924.1:18176-115713 GCA_011057875.1 Pterocles orientalis | reverse complement strand
CAAGGCATAAAGGCTTGAAGCCTGAGTAAAGGTTGAGGGGAGACCCTAATTTTGTGAAGCTGCTAGGAATAAATGTGCTGCTAGGAATTAATGAAACAATTGTACTTTTAATAACTCAAGCTAGATCTCACTTCTGGAGACAGATAAAATTAGTGAAATGACAAATTATCATAGCCCTTATACATTTATGAAATAAGAGCTATTTTAAAACAAATTCAGAAGCAGGTATAAAGTGGGACTGATGAAATCTATAATTGATTCAGACGGTAGCATGCACTGTCACTGTTGTGAAGCACAGAAAGAGATTTATTACTTATGTATTTTTTAATATATAATCGCCAAAATGCTCATGAAGAACCGGTTCCTTCAGCAGAATTTTAAGAATACACCATCCAGGCAGTGATGAAAATCTTTCAGAAAACAGAAATAAGCAGGAAGGTAGTTCAAATTGATTCAATTTGGCAATCTGTGGCAGGCGAAAAAGTTACAAATGAGGTTTAGCACTCCTTACAGATCAAAGGAGAAAAGAGCAAAGATTGAAAACAAAAGCATAGCTCATGCAGGAAAAATTTTTGAGGGTCGGACTGACAGTGGAAGTGCAATACAAGTTCCCTCATATTCCCCGGACATGAGAAAAAAAGTATCACTCCACTGAAGAACGGGAAGTTGCATCAGTTCAGCATCTGCAATTTTTGTGTATCAACGTCAGCACTTCTGGGAAGCACAAACTGCTGCTTATAGGAATGACAGCTGTCAGAGCTGTTTCAGCAGTGCGCCTGCAATTTGTGGTCGTGAAATCTTCACCGCACACTAGGATTCAAACCAGACACTCACATAATGGGAAAAAAAAGTGCTATGTCAAGCCAAGTCAGGCACCTAAATCAAACTGCTACTCTTAGAAAAAAAGTCCTATCTACTTAATAGCTGATCGATAATGACATACTTTTTCTGATTTGCAGCATTTCTTTGGTCCTTGGAGATGAAAGAAACACCTCAAATTCTGAGGTAATGCTTTGCTACCCACAGCTGCAACTTTTTTTTTTAACTGCACTATTGCTCTGTAGGTATGATGTAAGAATATCTGGGGGAAAAAAACCAAAATGCATACTGATTTTTATATTAAAAATATGGAAATATGACATTAGATACTTAGCCTTACTTATCAGCAACTATATACATAATCTCCATTTGAATTTAAGATTGATCACTAACAGAGAAAGCTTCAAGTAACTGTGCAGTGTGTCTATCTTTAATTAAGAGGATAATAAGCACTTTAATTTTTTTTTTACCAAACAAATCAAAGAACCAGACAACTTACCAGGAGACAATAACAATGTAATTCCTATCTTTTTCTGTCGCTGGAAACCCATTCACGTGTATGCAAAAAAACTGTGACAACTTTTAGAGGTGCTAGTAATTTATTTTTTTTTAAGTAGCTGTACATTTCTGTACAGTGCTATACAGACCTGATCAGTTGAGTTTCTATGGTCTTGCTTGGTCTGTTTCGGAGGTTTTCTGCTCAGACTTTCTAGCAGCGCAAAGCACTATAAGGGATGAAATATGCCTGTACAGTTTAGAACAAAGTATTTGTGTAGAAAAAACTTTCGAAAGTTCTAGGCAATGGAGAGTCTATGACACATGCAACTGCTGCATTGTCTCTATGGATAGACCTTCTTAATATTAAACACACATACAGTTCTACCTTTCAACTGATTCAACATTTCCTTTCATTATGTATTCTTCCTTCTTCTAGCTTCACCATTCTCACTACAAGATGCCTCACAATACTTACTGAGTTGTAGACATATGAGTTGTTCAAGGGTCATATTCAGCAACAACACGAACCTTTGGCACAGAGTTATTCTTCAACATTTCAGGTGACTGATTACCTTTCCAGAATACCAGTCAAATGGAGGCAACAGCTACACTGACAGCATTGCCCTGTAACTATATCAAATGTAACATCAACAGTCAAAGCAGCTTCAAATGTTGCACTTTGTTCAAGTATGTCTGGATTATGGATCTAGATCTGAACTTTGAGCTGCTCTGGGGGATTACTCCAGTTACATCTGAAGACGCTGTGGAACGTAGAGCTAGCAAGCTATTCTGCTTTACAGCATCAGCTGCCAAGCAGGACTGCAAATCCCATCCTTTAAAATTTACAAGGATTGTCATTTTGCATCAGCCAAACTAAATGATAAAGCCATTTGTATAATTAGATCTAGCTACCCAGGACATCCCTCTTCCAACCTCTCCCATCATTGACTGGAGCACACCTCTTCACAACCACTGAGCATTCTTGCTCAGCTTTATTCTGAGTACTGGCAGAGAGAGAGACCATCTTGCTCTGCAATTTATTTGGTAAATAATAGTAGGGCAGAATTTTCTGTCCAGCATATCTCATCTTAAGAGTCAACTGTAGGAATGTTATTCTTAGTAGCTGCCAGGAACAGTGCTGTGAATCAGAGAACAATTTTGTTACGGTATTCTACATGGCATTAAGTGAACAAAGCAACATCTGTGCTACTAGCCTTTGTATGTATTATTCATGTAGCACTGTGGACATGGCTGGTGTTCTGCAGACAAACTAAGATATGGCTCCTTTCCTGAGACAACTACAGTCTAAATCAAAAGGCAGTGAGTAAAGCCTTACACACAGTGCTGTCAAATAACGGTTCTCAGAGTAACACACTAAACCAAACACAACTTGTGTTGAAGTTGTGTGTCCCAAAAGAGCTGCAGCAACAGGTAGCAACTGACTGGAAATTTACCGTACAACGTAAGCATCATCAACTCAACAACAAATTTTACACATACAGTCTAAAACATTACAGAATTAATAGTCTCTTACCATAGCAACTGAAAAACACTTTAAAATCAATATTCCAATTGATTATTTGTAAAAATGATGCCTCTTTTATTTACTTCTATTCATGCAATTAATCTAATCAAAATTCTAAAAGGTACAATACTATTTGCAATATCAGTGCAGGTAGACCCTAAGCACAGCAAAGCCCAAGGGAAGAACTGCAAATACTGTTAAAGATTAATTTTGCTGACATTTTATGCTAGGCCAAAGAGGAAAGATAAAGAAAGGAAACGTCTAGAAAAACTGAGTTATTCCACAAAATAACAGAACTAATGAAGCCTGGAATGCCCATGGATGTATCTCTTGCTTCTTTGCCCCATTATCTTAGCTGTTAATCAAATAACTATATCAGGAATTGATTCATCCTTTAGAATTCTGTCTTCCAAAGTTTGTCAGAATTAGCCTGCATATTTCAAAGTAATTACAATGTAAGGGATGGAAATACCAAACATCAGTTCAGCTGTGCAGTCATCACAACACTTCTTTATTGCCCTACTTTGCCATGGTGCGTTTTTGTCATAGCCTCTCATTTTCTTCTCACCAGAGGAGGTGAAAATTGGGCTGAATTTAAAAAAGACTGTTGTCAACATAATATTTAAAAAGTTCCCACTAAAAAAATTAAAAAGACAACAGGTGATTTTTTTTTTCCACATGAGGCAGAAGACTTGCAGAGTTCCTTGATAAAAGATGATGTGGATCCAACTCTTTCTGGGTAACAAAAGTTAGATGGGACAAAGTCCTGGGAGGTGAACACATCAAGGATTACATGGAAACTGCATCAGTCTTAAGAACCTTTGAACCAAGAAGTAGAGTCCAGGAGGTACTAAGACAAAACCTCACAAATGCCTTTCCTATTGCTATCCGTTCCCAGGCACTCCCTGGTACTCACTGTTGAGGACAGGATGATGGTGCAGAAGAATTTGGTTCTTAGTCTGTATTTAAACAAAACAGCAGCAAAGATTCTGTTTCCAATAGATTTTGTAACCTTGAAACATACGTGAGATATAACTCACTTTTTTTGTTGCTGGAACTCTGAGTCACATTAATTATTTACAGTGACATTTCTTATTAAAACCCCTAGGTTTTTTGATATCTATGGTTCACTTTGGGTGTTCCTTTCATTATCCTCATGGAATACGTATCTAAGACACATCTTATGTAGTAACTGTAATATGCTTCACCCTTCAGAATAATCTTAAGCCCAATTTTTCTCATATTAATAATAGACATAAAATGTCATTTACACAGAAAGTGAATACCAGACCAGCAGCAGAAATACAAAAATACCTTTTCTTTTCCTCATTTATCAAAGCTGAGAAAAAAACAAGAATTAAATTTCAAAAATGCAAAATCAATCATAAACTGACATTCCATAAACCAGTGAAGAAATTTCAAAGCCAGGGAGCACGACAGTAACCAGAAGATGGTAGACAGTATACAGGTCCATGGCTTTTTGTCTGAGAAGAAAAATGCAACCATCCTGCAAAAATCTGTGACACAAGGCTATCAGCTGGAAATCTTCAGAAAACTGTCAATGTATAGTATGCCAAGTGCAAACCTCAAGGTAATTTTTCATTCTAAATTACTAATTGCTAAATCTTTTTATCATATTTCATGCTTATATATTGACTCAAGACAGGATAAATCTTTCCCCCTGCCATTCTACCTGGCTGACAGCTGGGTGCAATATCAAAGGTAAAAAAAAAAGCAATCTTTTGGCACTACACCACATGTCACTGCTTCTAGATAAGACAGACACTGGGACTAAGCATCATAAAAGTAGTAGTCTTCCAGAAACACACAAAGGTTTGGGTTGGAAGGGATCTTAAAGATCATCACGTTCCAACCCCCCTGCAATGGGCAGGGACACCTCCCACTAGCCCAGGTTGCTCCAAGCCTCATCCAGCCTGGCCTTGAACCCCTCCAGGAATGGGGCATCCACAGCTTCTCTGGGCAACCTGGGCCACTGCCTCACCACCCACCCAGGAAAAAAGGTCTTCCTAATGTCTAATCTACATCTGCACTCTTTTATCTTAAAACCATTACCCCTCATCCTGTCACTCCTCCAAGAGTCCCTCTCCATCTCTCCTGTAGACCCCTTTAAGCACTTAAAGGCAACTATTAGGTCTCCCCAGAGCCTTCTCTTCTCCAGGCTGAACAACCCCAACTCTCTCAGCCTGTCCTTATATGGGAGGTGGTCCAGCCTCTGACCATCTTCATGGCCTCCTCTGGACTTGCTCTAACAGGTCCGTGTCCTTCCTGTGTTGAGGACCCCAGAGCTGAGTGCAGTACTCCAGGTGGGGTCTCACGAGAGCAGAGTAGAGGGGGAGAATCGCCTCCCTCGGTCTGCTGCTAATGCTTCTTTTGATGCAGCCCAGGACACAGTCGGCTTTCTGGGCTGCAAGCACACATTGTTGGCTCACATTGAGCTTCTCAACCACCAGTATCCCCCAAGTCCTTCTCCTCAGGGGTGCTCTTTATCCTTTCTCCTCCCAGCCTGTATTTGTGCTTGGGATTGCCCTGATCCAGGTGCAGGATCTTGCACTTGGCCTCGTTGAACTCCATGGGGTTTGCACAGCCCCAGCTCTTAAGCCTGTCAAGGTCCCTCTGGATGGCACCCCTTCCTTCCAGTGTGTCAACTGCACCACACAGCTTGCTGCAGTCAGCAAACTTATCGAGTGTGAACTCAATCCCACTGTCCATGTCTCCCACAAAGATGTTAAATGACACCAGTCCCAGTACTGATCCCTGAGGAATGCCATTTGTCACCAGTCTCCGCTGGGACATAGAGCCATTGACTGCAACAATTTGGGTGTGGACATCCAGCCAATTCCTAAAATTTTGTTTGAATGAAATTCACTTTATTAATACTTCCTTGAGGCTACGTTACACTTCAAAAGTGGCAACTTCACATCTGCAATAATTTAAACATAACATGCTCCTACTACCAAAAAGAGTCTCAGTATGTTATATATGAATTCTCAGACAATTAATTCAAGTCATTTATAAACAAGTTTCAACCTACCAAGTCCTCCACGTTTGAAAGCATTTCTGCTTTCTAAACTGAGTACTGATGACCGAAGCTGGTACATCTAGGCATAAACAGAGAAATCCTGTTTCACCCAGCATTTTTTATCCTGCTCATACCAGCTTATCTCTGTCCCAGTGCACAGTTATTCCTTTATTTCAAGATTTTGGCCCACTCTAAAACACAGCCTACAGCTCTGCATTCAAGATCATTATGACGATGTTTGTGTTACGTCCACAAGGTAGCAGTTTGCTCCAATTCAGGTTAAAATCTGTACAGACCACAGTCAGGCCTGCTACATTCGAATCCGTTAGCTTGCCAAGATTAGCTTGGTACCCCCACAAAAATATTGAATGTATTACCACTCATTGCAGGCTAGGCTTTTTAATATATAAAAAAAATCAGTTAGATGTCTTTCAATGTCATGTAATGAAAAGTGATTAAATTAGATTTTAAAATAATTTAGGCAACTGCTAGAAGGCAGTTTTTAGTACATGTAAAATTGCCTTTTAAGAGGCTTTGGAAGCACACCAGATAAAGAGTAAAAATGAAAAGACAAAATATAAACTAGTTACAATACCCGGAGATGAGATGTAGGAAAACGCATGTCAGCAGGACGGCAGGTACCAGATAATGCAAGATTTAAAGACCAATGAATAATTGCCTTTTTGACAATTTTTTTTCAATTAAAAAAATAATTATGTCTCTTCTAAAAGCTTTCTGCCAGCACATGTCCAGCATCCCACACTAAAATTCTACACCTATTTACCAAGAGATGGGAGCATCTGGGCATCCCATTTGAAGCAGGGTGCTCATAGGAGCCCAGCCAGTGATACGTTCAACAATTATGAAGGCTGCTTATGCTGAAGGCAAGCAGTGTTTCTGAGTCCAGTTGTGCCATCTTGCTTTAGGATATTGCCAAATAGTCATTTATTAACTTATGAGAAATAATTATTTTGCCCAAAATTAAATGAGTAAACACTGCAAGGCTACCATATTTCCAGAAATTTTATCTACTGTGTACCATTCCAAAACTTTCCCTCAAACAATGCCGATGTAAGTTAAAGTCTTCTTATACACTATCAATTTTAAAAATAAATTAGCGTATTTAGCCCACATAAAATCATGCATAGTACCAATCAATACCCGTAACATACATTAAACAGCATGCTAAGACTGGGTGATATTTAATCTCAACACCCATCCCATCCAGCATGGGTCATTTTCCTCCATTGGAGTGACTCCAAAACCTCAAATTTTATTAAAGCGCTGTTGAAGTAGGGAAAAATGTAGTTTGGAAGGAGTTCAGATACATGAATTCCATGTACAGAACAGATTTATGACCTATATTAACAATGATAATCCTGTGTCACAGTTCTTCCGAAACGCAAAGTTGTGGATCCGTCATTTCAAATCCATTACCATCCCCAAATGGTTGTCCAGTGATGTCTAATATCAATCAATAGCCAGTAATGAACCACAGTCATTAATCCCATTTGCATGTTTGTACAAAGAATCATTTTTAAGCTGCATATTCATATGCATACGGAGTTCAGTCAGTGCAAAGGTATTTCACAGCCTGTGAAAAGCTCTGTGCTGGGATTTGAACATTTCCCAGGCACCTGGAAGAAGGTTTAATACACACTGTGTAGTGATCTCAACAGTGAAGCCCAAGAAAATACACAGGACAGTGCACTAGCCAAGTGTTCATATTTTGGGCAACTGATGATCTTACTGAGCCATGCCCTGGGATGCAAACACAACCAAAGGCAGGGAATTAGTTAATGGAGACAGTGATCGATAACAACTTGAAGTCTGAGAGCGGAAGAGGAATGGAAATGCTGAACACGAACAGAACAAGAGAAACAAGAGAACAAGAGAAAGCAGCATACCAAAATTAATATAATCTTCCACCCTTTCAAAGAAAGGCTTTGTATGAAAACTGGACTTTCATTCATGAGGCCATGCAGTCTAACACCTGATTGCTCAAGAAACAAGGAAAACCAAAAAAAATTGAAAGCTTCAAACCCAGCAACTCTCAAAGCTGATTTAAAGTATGGACATACATACTGTGGCCTTGCTTTCTTTCTGTTCGCCTTTCATTTTATAGATACACTGCTCAAATGCAAAGAATATGATTACAACAAGCTAAGAACATGGTTCCACATCCTTCAACGTTCAAACAAGTCCTGATGCTCATTCACAGTTAGTCAACTCCCCTGATACTGGTGCTACTGCACCTGTTTTGTACCCAAAGTTATCCAAATTACTGCAACAATATGGCTTGAGGGAAAATACATGAACACAACAAATAAACGATGGTATAATTAATATCTGGAGTTTGTATTCAAGACAAATTTTCCTTACTTCAACCTTTAAAACTTATTGCATGCTAACGTTGATTTTTGAAGTAATTCACAACTGAATGCAGTAATTTAAGATCTAGCCCTTGAAACAAAATTCATGCCAGGAAATCCAAAATCTCCATGGATCGACCCTAAAACATGCTGCTCAAGGGTTAGGGCATAAATCCCACATGGTTTAACAAAAAAACATATTAAGCACAAAAGAAACACATTAGGAAATGCTACAGATATACAATGACATACAGTATCCAGGACTAAAACAACCAAATTTAAATCATTTCAAGGATAAATCTTGTATATTTGAGCAAAAGTAACTAATTAAAGGTAACGCATCACCAACCAGTAAGCACTCATCATTCCATCATCTACAGAACTGTACTGATTAGATCATTTTTGGCAAGACGAAATAAATGAAGGACGCTGATGCTATTGTGTGAAAGGGAAGGTCCTGACTTCCAACATGACAAACCGATAATCAGCTTTTTCCTTCATCTAATTCAGAACTATTTTTCATCCCAGATCGATCATTGTGACTAGGATGAGGCTTCACATTGCATTTCTCAGCCACACGTTCCCCTCATTAGCAGAAAATTAATCCTGCAGAAAAAGTGGAAATGAAGTTTCCCGGCAGTCGAGTTCTCCAAACAGGCTCACTGTGCACCAGAGCTGCCCAAGTCCAGGGAGTGGCTGGATACAGACCAAGGAGGAGAGGATCCTCCTCTTCCACAGAAGCTAGCCACAGCACTGGCACAGGCATAGCAAAAACCTGCAGCATCAGGCAACATAGGGATTTGAACCTCTGCCTAAATACTTCAAGCCAGAAATGTAACCAAATAAGTCAGTCATACTGGCAAAAAAGCCCCCTCTACCTTCTAAAATATTTTTTTAAAGTATCAAAGCAATATCTAAGCCTCCTACCTTGAAAAGAGGCATTCCAGTGCAATTCAATTTTTGTAAACACACTAAATATTTGGGGTTTATTTCCAGTTCAAATAGACATTGTCTCAATTGAATTGCCATTCTCTAGTCAACTCTAACACTAATGTTTGTTATTTTAACAGCTACACTTTAGGAAATGCACATTTTAACAGTGCAACAAATGTGAATATCTCCTTAGCTACTCCGTTACAACCCTTGCAGCAGACTTCAGGGAAAAAACAATTGCCTTTATTGCACAGAAGAAAACAATAATGAACCAAGAATGTTAAAGGCACCAAGATTATAATTGCACACAAAGAAACATAACACAAGAGATTCTATTAAGAGAGATGTTTTGATGTGTGTAACAACTCTGAATAGACCAAGAGTAACACATTCAGGAGAAACACAGGGTCAGACCAGTGAAACTGAGACCAGCACAAGCAAGGAAGCAGCTAGCTCTCTGTAATTCCAACTCCCCATCCTCAAATAGGGATGCTGATGAAGCTAGAAGAAAACCTGAACTACTCAAAATCTGAAGCCAGCACAGTGAACATCTTTTTCTCACAACCTAAATAAATGAAGATCCACAAAACTGAATTGCTTCTGGTGCCTCACAGTCAGCAGCTGTACCAGGATCAGCAGAAACTGAAAATCAGGGTGATGTGTAGGAAAAGAAACCCAAGAACTCCTTGAAGAACAAGCAAATTTCTGCAAAACTTTCACAGAATGTATTCATGGCTTCACTGAAGCTGAACTAATAGGTTTAGAAGTATACCATTTTATTGGTACTCCATAAAGAGATTTCAATTGCATATTCCTCCTCCCTTTCTCTATCAAAGTGGTTATCATATAGAAATTATTTTATTTCTTCCAAGTAAACACCAGATCTAATTACCCACACAGCTGATCAGAAAGTTTCGCCTTAATTTCCAAGACACAAGACAAGCACATAAAAATATTACTGAATTTGAATAACTGAACAAACTTTTGTCATAAAGAGAAAGATTAAACCTGACACCTGTTCTGTGAAACCAATAATGACAGTGCCCTTTCAACCAATATGATTAGATTGGTTTAATGTTCCCAATATTAAATATGGCTGTTTTCAGGTCTAAAATTCAGATAATGAAAGAATGTAGCACAAAAGACAATCATTTAAGAATAATGAGATCATTTCTATGTAAGCAAAGCTTTCAGTACACTTGAAAACTATTTACCTTACAAACAAGCATAAAATTTAAATGACAAATTATGAAGATAAGATAGCTAAATAATAATTTCAATAATACCGTACAAAGACTAGCTGTCTTTTTATTCCCAGTAGGAGTTCAAATGTATCCAGGGTCACACACTGGGAGTATGAAGATTGAGGTATTTTTTAAAAAGGCTTTAAAGAGATGTTTCATATCTGTGATGGAGGAGCAACAAATTAACCAGTAAAAATGGCATTAGTTCATCTGAAAAAAAGAAAAAAGTTATCAAATGAACAAGGTAAAGATTAGACAAGAGAAACCACAGAAGCCCTGCAAGAACTCCTTAAGAACTTCTGGGTTTGATTTGACCAAAATGGAACCTGCTATTATCACATTAAAACTGTTCCAAAACCAAAATTAGAGTGCTGACATGCCAGTCCTTTGGCATCCCTTCTCATTTTCTCAGGGAAGATTCTGTAAAAAATTATGGCCAAGGATTCAATTCCATTCGACAGAATGTGTGTGCATGTGTGTGTTTTAAGACTGGCCAGACTCTTAACATCTAAGAAAAAAAAACAAACCAAAAAACACTTGGTAATTGTATAAGTGCTAAATAGAAAAGTATAGAAATATCATCCAATATAATATATTACATTATTAAGAATAATGAGTAATATCAAGGGGTACTGCTTTGTGAGGGAAATGCAATCCTTCCTCAAACATATAGCTGCATGAATTAGCAACTTGTTTCAGTAAAAACTTAAAGAAATTAGGATTTCGTTTTGTCACAGTTTCCATTTTTAAAGCTGCTAACGCTTCTGGCCAGTGACCCACAGGCTGAGTCCTTCCCTCTGGCCCCTTGTCTCCTATGAAGCTATGGGGCTTTGCCCAGCACCAGCAGCTGAGGGACTGCCAGAGCAGCAGCTGCTCTGCTTCTCCTGTTACATCTGGCTAAGGGGGTGGCGGAGAGCTGGTCAGGGGCTGATGTCACTGATGTTTCTCTGTGTATTTCTCTAGGTGTTTTGCAAGTCTGAGTAACATCCCTTTGAAGCAGACTGCCTTGAACTCCTTTTATTGCCCTCTTACATAGACTTCAACTGCCTCTCCTAGCATAGTCTTTGCTTTCACTGAAAGCAAACTGCCACTCAGTCTTAACTCCGGGGAACTCAGAAAAAAAAGTGTTATTTGGTAGCTTCTAAACGCCCTGTGAAACAGGATTTACATTTCAGAAGCCACATTTCCTTCTCCCTCCACCAAGACAAAGAGAAATGAAGTTCCTCACTATATACCCACAAAAAAGAAAACATACAGGAGATGGAAAACATACAAACAACTGAAGAAATCAACTACACTTTTACAACTGCAACTCCTTAGCAATACATGAGAAACAATAGGGGAAAAAAAACAGTGTAAGCATCCTATCATAAATTTCTAAGATGCAAAAGACCTTACTTCATTTCAGTTACAATAATGCCTTAAAGGCTACAGCAAAGCACTTAAAACACCACAACCAGACTCCAGACACCATTTAAAAAGCTCCCACTGCACAACGGCTTTTTTAAAAATCTGAGCCATGCACACTAACCAGCAGAAAATACCTAACAAGACAATCAACAAAATGGCTGTGATATAAAATCTTTGGTCTTCAAAATAATATATCATTGTTCATCTTAAATATTGGTGGAAAGGTTTCCTATTATTTATTAGTTTTGCAGAAAAACTTCAATAGGTTTTCAGTCACTGGTTTTGAAATTCAGTAAGTGTGTAAAGCCACCGGTGAAACTAATGACAGTGGTTTCATCAAAGGACAGTATTTTATTACAATATATTTTTTCCTGTAATTATTTCAAATATATATTTGAATTGCTCAATAGGAGGATGGCTGCTTCTGTCACAGTTTCCTCCCTTTCCTCTCTTCAACTGTCATCAGCATCTCTCTCTCTCTCCTGCTGTTTGCTGAATTAGTGTAATGGAGATATTATTAGTCAATCACTCTAACTTTGAGTGGTCAATTTTTCCACCAACCAAGAAATAGAAGCCAAAGGTAGTTTTTCATTACAGTATGGTCATTCTGGATGAAAAGTGAACCCTATTCAGTAACCACACTACGGAACTGCAGACTGTTTGCTCTTTAAAATCAATACAATGAGAGACTCTTAGGGTTCCTGATATAGAAGAAAGAAGTTCCATTCTGTCTTGCAAAGTATTTCTAGTTTAGAATTGCTTTCAAGGACAGCGCTGATAACTCAAGTATATACTTAAAAATAGAAAAAGTGATGCAAAGGCCAAACCAAGTTCTATAATTAAAGGAACTGTGACTGAACTTCAAAATGCATGCAATAGTACCTTTTCCTTTGTCCTCCTATTGATGTGGAAAACGACTTCTTTAAAGCAGAGGTAAAATTCTTGCACAACACTAATGGTCTAATTATTAACGTTTCTAAAGTCAAACATTCCAGATGGCCCACACTCTGCCAATACAACGATCTCATTGATAGAAGATCAGAAGGACTGGGGGTAAAGGAGACACCTGATGATTTGGCAACAATCTCCAGAAGTTTGGACTTCTGCTGGATACCCTGGATTGCACAATAAAACCTCCTCAGCATGGCAGGAGTAGCAGAAAAAAGGCAACTTCTGCCCAGCAAAACAGAATCTATACGTGAAGCAAAGTTACAATTATTATCACCCTGTATTTTCCAAAAGCACATGGCAGAACAGATCTCTTCAAAGAGAGAGTTAACATGGCCCTCCGAAATGATATAAAACTTATTTTTTTTATATATATATATATATATACACACACATATCCCCAAAATCCACAGAGAATAACCAACAGTTACATGTGCCAAAAGAGATTAGTATGGGTAGAAACATTTGGCTTGTGGGAGTGGGTGGAAGGGGAAAAATTTTAATCAAATCCATTACCTGGTTATTGATTTCTCTTTGCCAGGCTGATCCTGTAGAATACTTATAAAGCCTTTGACATTGAGACGTTTGGCCAAAGATATTGGATTAGGCTAAGCAAAACCTGAGCTCCTCATGTAATCTCTCATATTTCATTTATATGTGATTTAGTCCTTTGTCCAGCAGAGGCTTTTTATTGATAAAAATAATGAGATTGAGAATCCCAAAGGAAATCTAATGCTCACCACTCAAACATGTTTGTGAAGTAAAAATAGTAGGCTTTGTAGGCCCGAGAGAGAATGATGCTATGTGAAGACTGCTTCCCTGTATGAAAAGTATGAAGCTTGACAAAAATTTTGAAATAAACAAAGCTACTTTTGAAATTAAAATTTTGCTTCCTTGAAAACACCAAGTACACAGTTAATACTGTACACTGTGGAACTGACTGAAATACTTCTGAAATAGTTTTTTCTTTGCAGAATAAATGAATGCAACATTTTTCTTTTGACTTCCTGTATAAGCTCAGTTTGACAAAAACATCTTAACAAATGTCTAGTCTGCTAAATATGATGTGTTACATAAAGCCAGATAGATGACTGAAAATGCATTGTGCCACTCGAAGTTTCTAACCATTGTCAAATTTAACATGTAATCTGGTAACTCATTATCCCTTTGCAATACAAATGCTGTTCAGAAGTCCTAAGTAAAATGTAGCAGATTATCTTGCATTTCTTTAACAGCTATCAGCAGTAATAAAAGCATAAATAAAAAACATCTGTTTCTGCAGTGAACCCTGAATTAGGTTTTAAAGCTTCTATTTCAAGGCACAAGCCAGAATAATTCTATTCCACTGATAGCCAACAGAGACCTTTGTGATTAACATGAGTCTTACAACTCTTTCTTATGCTAATACTTGAGCGGTGTTAGTGGCTTTTAAGTCTCAGCCTTGTTTAATGCATAATGCGGAACTCGGCATTTATGAGTTAAAAACTAGCAGAGAGAGTCTCCTGAAGATCACTGTTTATGGACAGTGATCTTGGATATTAACAGTAGTATCTGAGATCTTCCCACTGAGAAGACCATAAGTCTGGTTAGATCAGTGGCCGGACAGAAAGGGTGAACGTTGACATTTTAATTCCTCCTCCTCCCTGCCTCTCTTAGATTTACAAAACAGCTTGCTAGACCATTCTTACTCTTTTTTGGAGTACATCACTTCTCTTATCAATGACCCCTGTGAAACCTCCCCGGGCAGTGAGGTTTCTTTCTTTTTCCCCCGTGTGTATATACAAACCAGGAGCCATCAATATTGCTACCTAGAAAGGCTCAGCTCTCAGGTTGAAAGATGCAATTAATGGTACTCCATACTTTAAAGAGATCATGGACCCACCGCAGCCTTTTTCCCAGGTTTCTGTACACAGAAACCTCTGTTGTCCATAATAAATACAGTAGCTCCCTGAACAGGCAGAACACATCTCTGGGATGTGTTGCACCTGCCGCACACACAAATTGGAAGCATACTGCAGAGCAATACAGTGCCTACAAAGCGAGTTATCTGGGAGGCCCTGCACAGACAAGTTTGGGATTGGGCAGTAATCCCATGAAAACACACACAACTCTTTAATGCCACCAGGAAAACCATCCCGAGCACAACAAACAAGAGGGTACCTGAGCACATCACAGCTGAGATTTTTCCATAATGGAATTGGAGAGGGTCCCTGATGGAGTCAAACTCTCAGCCTGCTCCTTCCTCAAAGACATCTCAAAGAGCTTCCTTTGGTCCCGAGTGGGCCAACATGTATGGTGTTGCCTTAGCATGACTGTTGACCCAGAGTGGATCACAAAAACCAACACTTCAAAACCACTGACTCCAAACCTTTCTTCCTGTTGGCAGATTTTTTGAAGAGCCCCACAAGCATATAGGAAGGTCTCTAATTAGAAGGAGTCTCCAGCAGCATAATCAAATCGCACAACTTAATGTTAAATTACAGCTTACATACAGACAAATACTGCTGTATTTAACTAAAACTAACAAATATTAGCTTGCAGCAACAATTTGTAGATGCTGGAATCATAACTTAAATGGTAAATGTTTGATCTGGAAGTTTCCCTAGTTTCACCAAGTAACTATAGCATCGATACTTGAAAGTCAGTACATTAAACAAAAATGGCATAAGAGATAATTCCTGTTTCTTCTCATAGAAAGAAAAATAAATCTAAGACTGGCATTAGGAATTATTAAAGTATGAGGAGGAATATATTTGATGTCAGTAGAATTTTTTAAATTATCCTGCTATTGTGACTAAAGAACCTAGTCACTCAATATGTCACCAGATGCTTTTCATTTGCTGAGGCTTCATGGGCCATGTACAGTCTTATTTGAAAAATACTATTTGCAATATGTAGCCAAACAGACAGTAGCCATTTATTTTTAGTGTCAGATTGTCTGCTTGACTCTCTTCATATCCTGTAGATGTTTCTTACCACACACTGATATATGAAAATATAATCAGCAAGAAGACTGGTGTGGATCAACGCATCAGCATCTACCAGTAATGGGACTCTCCTTACCAGTTCAGTCCATAGAAAGCCAAGAGCTGGAGAGGTGGGGGATGAAAAAAGAAGCATGCTCCCTGCTGGTGATTCACCTTGATTATCAAAGCACTACGCCCTCTCAAACTACAAAAGCACGTCCACTGTGAAATTCAGAAATTGGACATGTACCTGCCAACCTGTCAAGTCTGATTTTTTGCTCCTCAACATTTCCCTTCTTCTCCAAGCACAAGTCCTCTGAGACACAGTGAACAATAAGCAGTGTCAGATTCTGCCTGTTACCTCTGAACAACCGATCATGGCTGTCTTGAAATCCAGTCTGCCTCTCCTTTCTGTGAATGCCTTCCCTCCCGATTTTTGCCCCTCTCTCTCGTCACTCCTCAAAGGTTTCTCCTCCCTCCATTTCTGGATTACTGTTCTGCTGGGCTTTACAGTCTATCCTTTTTTCACATTGATTCATCTCTATATGGTTTCTTCAAAAGAACAAATGACAGCATGATAAAACAATCTAAATTATGTAAAAAAATAAAATCAGGGACTTACCTGAGCAAGATTTCATTTCAGTTAAGCAGTTTACTCTGGCTTCAATTCTGCTCAGAAACTTATTTTTTTAAACCTTAGAGGGTTTGTGCAACGAGGAAATCAACTCCACTCTGACAGTCTTCCACAATTTCATATTTACCAATTACTGCTCTTTAAAACTTTGAGAAAATATCACTAACCTGGCCCCTTTTATTCAAGATTTTCAGCAACATTTGGACTTAGACTCGAGAAGCCACCATGGTGCTCAGTCACCCACAGCACCACAGACTGTAAGCCTGGAAGAGGATCAGAGTATCCAACTGGATTTTCCAAATTGTATCCTGTGTTCCCCACTTCAAGCCTTAAATTTCCACAAGAGACAGGGCATCACTAAAATCAAGAGCAGACGTCACAGCTTTTCACTGTTTATGTGGTAGCCACCATAATATCAGTAGTGATTTTGTACTGCTCAGCTTTACACAGCTGGAAGAGACGTTGGTTTTACAGACAGGTGTTGAGAGCTTTCTGCAGACCAAGCATTCATAAATGTTTCCTTGCTGACTACCCATAACCCTCCAGTCACTTAGAGAGCCTCAAAATCACTGCCCCCTCATAGCCCACTCTGATGTGCTACAGAATTCCCCTCAAAGCTTCTTGTGTAAATTCCAGCCCACCTGGAGTTATTATTCCCTCCCCAGCCCACTCAATCATTCTCCGAGTCCTCCTAGTCAACCTCAACATTTTTTGCTAATTCCTTCTGCACCCTCTCTCTACAAGGTTGTCTTTCTCATCTATCCATGCATAGATTTTCATCAGGGTAACATCACCTCCTTCAGCTTCAAGAGATACAATCTAGAACCGCTTCTGTTCTTTCAGAACACGGATTGTTCTTTTAGCCCAGCACCTCATCATTCTCTTGCATCCCCTCACTGGCACCTTTTTCTAGGATATCAAACATTAACTACCTTAATTTTCATGATGTTTGATACATGAATGCATTTATCCTATGTTTTTTTTTCCTAACTACTGAGAAGACAATACCTACTTTTAGTTTTCTAATAGCAACAGAACTTAAAGAAAATCCAGAGTTCAAGATAGCTCCTGTGACATTTCTTGGTATGATAAGCAAATTGATACCAGTTTTGATTTCTTTCCTCAGAAACCTTGAGAGTTGAAATAACAACAGAAATAATTCAGCTCCTGTCTCAGGTGAACAGGGCCTTACAAAGGAGTTGAGAATTTGACAATTTTCAGTGCAAGTTTTAAATAGTTTTAAGAACCTACAGTTTGTACTTCTTTTCAATTCAGAAATATATTGTATCCCACAGACTGAAATAACGTTTGCATGAAAAAGGCTACAAACATTTTAGAAGAGTTGATTAATATTTATGAATATATTAAGGACACTATGTATTATACCAGCACACATGCGGAGCAAGAATTCAATATTTTACTGTTCACCGGGATTTTATCAGACATTAACAAACACCTCTGCTATGCAGCACAGCTTGATTCTTTAGCCACCCCAGAAGGTTAGTAATAAAGATAAATAAATCTAGCACATGTTCTGAAATATCTTAGTGTAATTAGAGTATGGGTCTTAAAGGTGCAGCATTAACATCCTCATCTTATTCTGGAAACTGGCAGAAGATGCAGATTTTTGTCTGCTATTCCAAACATCCAGGCCAGCTGGTATCCACAGGTACACTATACAGCTCTTCTCCAGCTATCCAGATTTTTAACATGAAGCCTGGGTGGATGGCTGTGGATGGAGTAATTCTGACTCCCTTACTCCTTCACACATACAAAATATAAATTGGGAAATATTCCTAAATTTTTCAACAGTGACAGGAACTTGCAACATCTAATTCATCTGGAAAGGACAATTCAGAAAGGAGTAAAAACAGTGTGTGTTTTTGAAGTTTGACCACTTGTCACCTGAGCTTCAAAAAGGAAGCACTGTTTTCCTCCCTCCTTCCAGCTGCTGTATTCTGTAGATGATGGGACCTGTTTGAAGTTTTGCTTTTATTTAAAAAGCTTAAGGCAAAATTCTACTCTCGGATCTGCAGAGAACACCACAACAGAGATGTTCTTCTCTCCTAACAGGCACAGAGCTAGTCTGCTCCCTGTCATCTATTGTCCTGGGAGCCACTGCCACACAGGGAGAACACAAAGGGGACTGAAGTCATTGAACAGACTGAAGAGCACTGGGTGCAATGCAAAAAAAGATACACCACCAGACTCCAGAGCTTCAGCAAACCACACACTCTCACCGCACTCTACCTTGCTCAGATATGAAGGAGGTACCTCTGTGTTTTTAAGCAAAAACTAATCATGGAATGAAGCACATTGTTTGTAAGGGGGGGAAAAGAGATTCCTCCACCCCCTCCATCCAACAACACCTCAGAAACTCAGTGGCTTTTACCTCTAAGACTCAACGGCATTATGATACTTAAGGATACTGTTGTACATCAGTATTGGGAAAAGATTCAAATGACAATCCCCACCACGAGTGAATATTAATCAGTTGGCAAGGTTCAGAGCCCAAAACGTACCTTTACCATTTTATTGTAAGTTGCAGGTAAATTCCTACTACCAACCCACATTCTCTCATTGCTCTTGGAGAAGCTAAGGATATACAAACTCAAGAGCACCTTTAGCTTGAAGATTACAGATTCTCACAGCTACCAGCAAGACTTGCAACTTTACCTCATTTACTCTCGTGGCACAAAGACAATCATGAGCAAGACCCTTGTTCAAGTAATATTAAACTGTGAATATGTAAAAATGGATTGCTGGAATTCTACGTCATTTGCTTCTGCAGAAGCATCAGTTAAATACACATCATAGTTCTAGATTTGTTTCTCCTCGAATTATTAGTACAGTCAGTGTCACTGTGTGGATTATTCTGATGCTGTACAAAGATGGTTTAAAAGTGGATTGGTGTGTATGACTGCATGCATGTGTGTCCTGTGGCTACACGTAAAATATTTCTCAGACCAGAGAAGAGATTGTTCTAAACCTGATTTTACAGAGGGAGAGAAGAAACAAGACAGGAGAAATCTAACAGAGGACAAAAAAAGGAAAGAAGGTAGAAGCGTTGAAGTTCTACCCAGATTTCTGGATCATAATTTAATAGCCCAGTGCCGCAAAAATGCTTTTCTTTTCAATTTTTAGATTAATATAATTTTAAATCTTTAAAACAGGAACAGAACTAGAGGCTACCTACATTTGATTCCAAAAAATTTCTACGCGAACTCTCAATTTGTATTTAATTGTTTTTACTTCTGGAACACCCAATACATAGAAGTCCCTTACTTAAAAAAAAAAAAGAAGTATGATTAAACATATTCTGTCACATTACATATATATTGTACCCAGTAACGGAAGACAATATTTTAACAGCACTGCTTTAGAATCATTCCAGAGCATTCAGCAGGAGTCAATTTATACTGCAAGAGAATAATGATGCACCTCAACTCATTTTAATTTCAATAATTGAATGAGAAATAGGAAAGCCTATTGAAAGGACTGTATTCTGGTCAAAGACTAATGAGAAAATAGTTTTGAGTCTCTGAGTCAGCGGGTGTCATGGTAACACTGCATTATCGAAATCTGATTAGCATGCCCAGCAGCTTTATAAATGATAACATGCTCTTCTAGTTGCATTTCCCTTTCTTTCCCTGTGATGAGTTTTATACTCATAACAGGTAAAGAGTAAGGCAGCATTCTGTTTATCTGCAAGTTAGACTTAGGATGTCCAGCATGCTCACAACCTCTCTGCAACTTGTCATTCAGTAACAGAAAAATTTTACTATTATCTTAAAATAAGGAGATGAGCCTTCCATTTCTTTCCTCCTGTATTATATGTAATTATTTAAGTCTATTATTCTCTTTTTTAAAATGTACAAAATTACTTCTAAGGACATACACATGAAAAAGTGAACATTGTGAACCACAAGCATCTTAAGAAAAAGCCTGTGTTTCATAGGAGAAAAAGATGCAAGAAAAGATTAAGTGCATGTTTAATTAATCCCAGAAAGCATGACTCCATGTTCTTGAGGCTTTGGAAACAGGGAGGGGATTTTCTTGTGTTTAGAGGATTGTTTGTGCATTTTCTAAGACACTACAATATCAGAAATCAGGAGGAACCATGAAATTAAACAGGCTACTTTTCGTTCTCATGAAGGAAAGGGCTAATATTGCTTCATAAAATAAATACAAAGAAAATGTGAAGTTGAAGGTTTAATAATGCTCTTTTATAAGCGAGTCTCAGGTGAGCAGCCTGGCAGACCTTTATTATATTAATAGTAAAGAACTCTACCACTACTGTAGCCTCACAAATCTGATGCAAAAAATCATTTTAACAGGTAAAAGACTTGATCTTAACAAATGAATTTTTTTTATATTGAAAGAGAGTAAAATAGCATTCTATTTTTCAACAGAATGACCAAGAAATCTAGTTCATGTTTGGCCTATTTCCATGACCCTTGTTTTATTTCTTATTTTAAATGTTCACTTTCATTTATTAATTCAGCTTTAAATCTGTATAAAGAGAAAGGAGGAAAGCTTAGATTCTTATTCTCTACATAAACTCAAATACTCTTAGTCATATGACAAATAATGCCTAGTACAAGAAAACAGCTTTTCTGTATTATTAATAATGGAACCTTGTTTGTTATAGTGCATGAACACGGAAAAAATTAATACAGCGAGACCTAAAAAGCTTATTACTCCTTGTTACGTGCACTGGCACATGGACAAAGTTTAAGATGTACAAAATACTAAAAGCAATCAATCTTAAGTCAACACACCGAAAGTCAGAGGAACATTTATCTACATGCTTGGAAATTCAGCAGAGAGTGCAGGGTAACACTGAGAATAGAAAGTCATCAAAGCAGGCCAGTGAACAAAGAACGAGCAAACAAGTACTCCCCAGAAGGGATTAGTGCTAGTTCAGGGGACTGTTTGCACTAACCTTGGATGGAAGCAGAGCCCGAAAGGCAATCAGTGTGACCTTCACCTGTCATGATGATGTTCCCATCAGAAAAGCCCACATTTTCCAGAGATGGTCATCACTGCCAGTGACTGCAATGTCTTTTCAAGGATGTAAAGCCAAGCTACAAGAGAAAAGAAAAGCAGATAATATTCTGTATCAATTCTATTTTATGTGAAATACACAGCAGGGAGATTAATTTAACTCAGGGCAACAACTACAGAGGACTCAAATTCTGGAAGGACCGAACAAGCAGTGATGCTTTCTATGCTCGTAAGAATTTAAATATATGCTACGGAGATGAGTTTCTGCTGCTACTGAAGAAAGCAACAAAACATGACTGACTTCTGTGAGACCTGAATTGTCTTCACACTCTCTTGAAGTTCCCATTGATTAAAACACTCAAATACATTTTAAAATACATTATTAGATTATGGCCTTACAAACACGCAACATGATAACATATGAACGAGGAGAACCAATGTGAATCACTTTTTCCCCACACTCAAATTAACTTCAAAACCATTGGTGTGTCAGCCTGCTGCTGACGGCCAAAGGGAAAAAGGACAAAAGGACTATCTGCTTTTTTTTTTTTTTTTTTAATCATTTTGCCCACAGGTCTAAAGTCTCCTACCAGGGAGAAATAACTCAAATGGTAATTGCAGTCCAGGAGCTACATACAGTCTTTGCCATCACTTTAGCACCTATTCACTAGGACTAGGTCAGAAAATCCATTTCAATTCTATACTCAAAATGTGTTACATGTTTTCATTTTTTATTATGTAGCACACTGGGACGTAATGGAAATCGTACACTTATCACACCCCTATACTGAAAACACGGTTTATTTTTGATTTGGCAACTGCAGTGCAGCTCAAAATGGATCCAGGGAAGAAAATACATCTGTTGGAAAGATAACAAGTAGCATATTTCATATGGATTTGGTTATTTGATTTAAATTATTGTAATGCTTTACTATTTGTTGAACATCAAAAAGTGTCTAGGAGATGACTTAAATCCCAGGAGTAGATTATTTAAATAGAGTAAATCTGGAGTTCAGAATCAAAATGCAACAGTGGGGAGAGGAATCACAACTTGTGTGTGCACCTATTTCAGCTGTGCATCAGAGCTGACAGTTTGCAGAGAAAAATACATATTAAAACATAATCAGAGTAGAGAGAAACACTGCTAAGCAGCCAAGTGGGAAGAAAGAGAGGTCTTAGAAGGCACACTATTATAAAAATATCTTCTTCAATAATACGTTCTTCTTGCACTGAAACTATTTCATAAAATTCCTAAACCAGAACCACAGCTTCTACTGTATTGGGAAAAATAATTCCCTCTATCAATTCCATGTTAAAACCATAATTATGTCAACTAGATTTTCATCAGAAAACACATCTACTCTTGCAGTTTAAGGCACAGTCTAGGAAGATTCCTACAGATTCATTAGTTGAATTTATCTGCTCAGCCAAGGAGCCTGGGTTTTACTCATTCTCTAGTTTCTTAGAGAGAAAAAAATGTTTTCTATCTTTTCCTGAAAAAGAGAAACTTCCTTTGCATTAATAGGGAGAAAACAAGAGGGAATTATGCTATTTAAATTCTCAAGAGATGCACAAAGAGCAATTGTATCACTTAGATTGGTCACAGCAGACATCGAGAAGAGCAAGGAGGGAATAGAGACGAAAGGAGAAAATTAAAGGCTGAATGAAGGCATGCCACTGGCCTGCGAATTACAGCATGAGACCAAGTCTCTCAGATTCCCTCTCGTATCGGAGACCTCCAACTTGCCAACACTCCCTATGTAAACATTGCTGTTTCCTGCAGCATGCACAGGCACATAGCATTGTTATTCTGGGGACTGCTAAAAAGGAGACCTGCTTCACAGAAAAATGAGTGGGCTAATAACTATGAAGATGAATCCATCAGGGCTGCAACACACACTCTCCTCTCAGCCTCTAAAACATAGAGGACCTTCCCTCACTGGCATGCATCTTGCCATGCACCACAGAGAAACAACACCTGTGTAGGAGCATCTTTTACTTTCTAGCAACAAGGTCCCAAGATCCTCTGGGTGCAGCAAGAGAATGGCACATGGAAAAGAAACAGAAGAGGATTCAGGAAGACTAGAGAGGGAGGAGAGGATGCCCACTGCAAAACCACTGACAGCACATGCTACTGCAGGAAGCTTTATCACCAATTCAGGCATGTCTATGATGCAGTTAAAAGACTGGATTTTTCTGTTTTGGGAACAACTTTATCTTTGTGTTACTTAGAGGAAAAAACCAAGCAAACAGTGGCATATGGATACAGCTTACATTTTTCTCTTAATCTATTTCAGATACCCTACAGTTTCCCTCCCCACATATGTCTGCTATTGAGTGCATGCCTGTTGTGAAGAATCACAGAATCACAGAATTATCAAGGTTGGAAAAGACCTAGAAGATCATCTAGTCCAACCATTACCAATACTTCCCAGCTAAATCATATTCCTCAACACAACGTCCAAATGTTTCTTGAACACTCCCATGGTCGGTGACTCCACCACCTCCCTGGGCAGTGCATTCCAATGCCTGATTACCCTTTCCGAGAAGTAATACTTCCTAATGTTCAGCCTGAACCTCCCCTGTCTCAGCTTGAAACCATTCCCTCTAGTTCTATCACTGATTACACGAGAGAAGAGGCCGACCCCCAGCTCACCACAACCTCCCTTCAGGAAGTTATAGAGAGCTATAGGGTCTCCCCTGAGCCTCCTCTTCTCCAGGCTGAACAATCCCAGCTCCTTCAGCCGCTCCTCATAAGGCCTGTGCTCCAGACCCCTCACCAGCTTCGTTGCCCTCCTCTGAACGTGTTCCAGGGCCTCAATGTCTTTCTTGCAGTGAGGGGCCCAAAACTGAACACAGTACTCGAGGTGCGGCCGCACCAATGCCGAGTACAGGGGGACAATTACCTCCCTGTTCCTGCTAGTAACACTGTTTTTGATGCAAGCCAGAATGCCGTTGGCCTTCTTGGCCACCCGGGCACACTGTCGGCTCATGTTCAGCCGAGCATCAATCAGTACCCCCAGGTCTGTTTCCTCAGCACAGTCCTCCAGCCACTCTACCCCAAGCCTAAGACTTTCCATCAGTTCTCTTTTGTCACATTCATCCTAAATATCTGCCTTCTTAGTTCAAGATGTGTTACACAGTGTTACTTAAATTGCCTTCAGTCTACCTTTCACTCAAAGAAAGGTTCATCTACTGGCTTCCTCCAGATCCTGACTCACTTTCTGAGCAGTCCTTACCCACTGGCCTGGCTGCAGCTGTGCTGTTGTTCATTCTGCCTGAGCATCCAGGAATTTTCCCATTCTTAACCCTCCAACATGCTTCCACTCCAACTTTTGAAGTGTCCAAACTTCTTCAGTGGGCAGAGGTTCCTAAAGAACTTTGAGACAATCCATAAGTGAATTTCATACGGAAGAAAATACCTTGTCATCAGAATGAAGCCTACAAGTTTATGTTTCACTGGCTTTTCTTTTAATTTCAGAGCTCTTATAAAATACTGCCACTGTCCAATGTTTTTTTTTTTCCACACCATTTTTACAGGCACACAGTGAACACTATTTAATTAACAGCAAATCTGTGACACAACCACTGTTGAGCTGCTCGTGAGAAAGGGAAGCCCATTCATCCAAAAGCTGTTCTATATGCAACATTAATTAGGCACCCTTGTCTTCATTTCTGGCAATCCAGCATTGTATAGATTTTTGCTTCATCTCTGTTCGCAGGGTCTAATTATTTCCAGCACAGAAGACTTTGGGTAGATTGGAATGAAAATCAATAATAGAACATTTGTGACAGGAACATTAGTTTTCTCCTCCTCCTCCTCTGAGACAGAAGTGGAATCAGAGGAGACTCAGACAGAAAAAAAGAAAAAAGAAAAAAAACTACCAAAAACCCCCAAAAACCTCTCAGAAATTTGCTGCCGGTGAGCATTTAAATACCTATGTTTATACAGCTCATTCCAGTATTATAAGACATTCTCATCTCTTCAGCACTTACCATGGCAGATACATAGCAATCCCAGTAACTTGCTTTCAAAACAATCATCGATTATTTTACTTTATTTTGACTGAACCATAAATAGAAATATGGTATCTTCAGATGCAAAATACTTTCAGTCTCAGTATGTACTACATTTGATCATTTCACATATAACAAAGTCAACCTTCAGATTAAAAAGCATTAAATCCAAAGCTGTCTGCATAACCTTAACTGTGTGTTTGTTTTGATACGAACACTAACGACACTGCACTGAAGCAGGGGAGATTTCAGTTAGATGCAAAGGAAAACTTTCTGGCAATAAGGTTTCTGAAACACTGGAACCAATGGCCATCTGGCAACGTTAGCCTGTTCGTAAAGCTCTCAGCACACCTATCATGTTGCCTAGGTAGATTACTTCCATCAAGGTTAGGAGAATGGACTGCTCGGTATCTTGAGGTTCCTTCAAGTCCTAAGGTAGCAATGTTCTTACTGTGTATCAGTTCATTCGATGAACAAAACAGACAGTGCTGTGAAGGGCAATTATAAAACTATAAAAGCATTACCTCAAATCTCTGCTAAGGCATATGACCAGTTAAACCTGACTGCACAGATGCAGAACAGTAAGGCATAGAAAAACCCCTCTCATTTAAAAAATAATTTTAGTGGCTTAAAATATCTCACAAAATTACCACATACTCAGCCTTTTTTACCAACTTCCTACAGATCTCAGGAGATTGCAGGAAGAGTCCAGAAATAAAAAGTTAAGCTAAACAGTCTCAGAATTAGGCACTATGAGAATGACCAACTTAGTCCTCTGAGCAACTTATCCAGCCTCACCCAATTGCTCTGTGGCAGAAATAAGGACAAAATTCAGTTTTCTATGGTTTCATATATAGGACTTCTACAGAATATAGACAACATTTAGCTTCCAAATTCTAATATGGCATTGTACTGAATATCACTTGCAATACGTAATTTTTAGAATTTCATTATTTGATCAAATTTATTTGCATTCTTAGATACTGGCAAAGAGAATTGTTGTAATGCCAGCAGCTGCTTTCAGACCAGGAAGCTCTTCTGCTGCATTTCTTGCTCCAAAGTACGAGAGTAGCAGAGTTTCTCCAAGAATTTAAAGAAAAAAAAAATTATTAAAAAAATACACACATTTTTCTTGGTCGCAGAAACATTTTAGCTAACGTTTTCTTTCACAAAAATTCAGCCTTACACACAATAAGCACAGGAAATTTTTGTCTGCGCAGTTACATTCGGGTGAAGTTAATAATGTCTGAAAAACTCGAGTTTCATAACAGAAACTGTTGGGAAACTGCAGTTATTTCTTCCTTTACCATCAGGCTCTCTAGGTGTGTTGGAACGGAAGAGCAAAGCGGGTTTTGAAGGCAAGGATACACTGAACTCCAGAGGATGGCTACTGACTACGGCCTCAAACAAGAACAACAAGTATTTACCTAAATATGAGGCCATCAACAGCCCTACTAAAACCAGTTACACTGTTCACACACATATACCTCATTATATTGCTGGACTGTGCCCTAAAAATCTAAAGAATATGTAAAAGCCAAGAAGCTATTCCAGCCCCAATTTTGCTGCTCACTAGCCAGTCATGCCAAGACCCAAGACAAGTTAACCAAGCCACTGGGAACAGTTTCTGTAGCAATGGATGGGCAGATTGCACAACCTAAGCACATTTTTCGCACCTCCTGTGTCTGCAACAGCTTTTGAGGCCATACACTCGCCACCATCCAGCCCGGTCCCAGGCGCGACTGCTGCGTGTGGAGGATCGGCGCTGTGTCCTCACCTCTGCAACCACACGCCACAGATTTCATTATAACAAGGTCAGTCTCTGAAGATATGACAGGTAAAAAGGGTGGAAGATCACACAAAAAAATTCAGATCAAGAGAAAAAGCTAATTTTTATCTCAGGATGGACCGAAAGGCAGTAGCTGGCAGTCATGAAGACCCCTTCACCTTCTCTTGATGAGCAGAAAGGGAGTGACAGGAAAATGCACAGTTAATCCCTTTGTTTACCACACCTTTTGGCACATCTCTTGTTTTCCTCCTTAACTAATGGCAGTGCAGTGGGGGTGAGAATGAGGAAAAAAAAAGCGCCAACAGAAGCATTTTGTACAAGGTGCAACTGGGAAGGTGCTGCAGGGGGGCTGCAGGCTGGTTTCTGTGAGGAGAGGCCGGGGCTGCCCCAGGCCGGGCACAGCCGGTTCCAGCCAGTTCACACCAGCTCTGCACAGCCCCACTGCCGGATGTGGTGGAGCCCGTCAGCAATGATGGTGCCACTTCTGAGAAAACGTATTAAAGAAAGGGCAGTAAATGCTGGACGGAGGGAGGAGGAGGGAAGAAAACCAGAGAGAAACCAAGAAGCAGGAGCTCCACGGCGCTGGAGCAGGTGATCGCCTGCAGACAGCCCATGCTGGAACAGATTTTCCTGACAGGAATTGCAGCCCACAGAGAGCCCAGACTTTTCCTGAAGGTCTGCAACCACGGGAGAGCCCATGCCAGAGCAGGGGAAAAGCACGAAGAGGAACGAGCAGCAGAGAGAAACTGCCCCACCCTCATGGAAGGGTGGAGGGGTCTGCAGCAGGAGCGGAGCTGGGCAGCGGGGTGAAGGAAAAGTGCTGCGTTCATGTTGTTGTCTGTGTTTCTCACTACTCAAATGTATTTTAACTGGCAGGAAATAAAACCAATTTTCCTCGAGTCTGTTTTGCCCATGACAGCCGTTGGTCTTTATCTCAAAGCCATGCGCTTTCTCAGCCTATTTTCTCCTCCTGCCTTGCTGAGGGGGAGCGAGCCAGAGGCTGGGTGGGCATCTGGCCCTCACCCAAGATTAACCCACCCAGTAAATTAAAACCAAGCACATCACAAAAGCCTAATCCATCATTTCGCCTGCTACAACTTATTCTAATACATATTCTTTGAGTATCATGTCTCTAATGTAGTCACTTCTACCACCTTTTTATCTTGGCTCGAGTTATCCAGTCTCACCTGCCAGTATACTTTCAGCAATAATTATAACCCTGACATTTAATTCAATGTTTTATTATGCGAAGGTAGCATAACTGAAAAGCTTTGCATTCCTGTTTGAGGTCTTAAAATTTATCTTTTCATGACAAAATGAAAGACAGAAAAAAGCTTTCAGAAGATAAAATAAGAGCTAAAACAAACAAACAAAAGGATAAAGAAAAAAGAAAAAACCAAAAAAACCCACAAAAGTAGGGGAAAAAACCCATAGCACAAAGCTCATATCTTTTGTTTCATTTATGTAAATGCCTGTCTGGAAGTCAGTGATAGATCTCACTCACAGCAATGCTTAAAAATCTCTGTCCTGTCTAGTGACATTCCTGGCTGCTTCCCAAGCTCCTCTGACTCAGGATTTGTGAGGAAGAAAACTTGCTAAGATCTCAACATACCTAAAGTTAACCTTCTAGGCTGCCTAGCAGATCTTTGTACATCGCAGAAAATAAATTCAGAATAGTCTTCCAGAAACTTAAATGCATATCTCTAAAAGGCCCAGACTTCATAATTCACAGTGCTAGTCAATTTACTTATTCTGTTCATCATGTACACAAAATCTTAGCTGTGCAGCCATAGCAAACATTTATTCTTGTGAAGTGGAATAAATTCACACACTTTCTAACTTGGCAAAACCAGCTCTCATCAAAAATCAAATTCAGAAAGTGAACACTCCATATAACACACAATGCTTCCATAAATAACTGTACTAAATGCATCATTATAACTCACAGAGATGGACACAGTTGAAGTGATCAATTAATAAAGTCCATTTTGTTGTGCTCTGCCTTTGGTCTCTCTGTTTATCCACTCTGTGTGCAATTATCAAAAGGCACTGATTTGTATAGCTGAGTGTTGTAACCTGCCTAGGTTTTACCACATTAGATCTGATTATGTACATGCTGGGCGAGTCTAAAATAATTTTCCCCCTAAAAAAGGTTGGCCCTGCATCAAATCTTAGAAAAACTTCAAAACTATGCTGTTGATCTGCATGTGTTTTATTTAGGTTTTTTGAAGGTACATGCACATTCTTGAATTGCTCACTGCCAGAAGTCCTGAAGATTTCACAGCATATTAATTTAAAAACATACATAATCCTTTTCAAGATAGAGTCCTTAACATATCAGAGAAAGACATTTCTTTCTAGAACCTATACAATAACATGCAAATTGTGTCGTTATAGTCCCATGGACTGCAAACCTCTGCAACCTAACATTAAGCCTTTTATCTAGAATGCTTCTAAAAAACAACTGGCATGAATCTAAATCACTTCTAAGACAACCTTTACTTATTCATTCCTTCCATTTGCTTATAAGGTTGTTGATAATTACTGCTGAACAAAAAAATAAAAAAAAAATCACTTAGTCCACAATGTCAGCTGTTACACATTACAGAAACAGTGCACTTCTAACCTGCGTTAAACCAAAGCAGCAGGCAACTAACAGATCTTCACCTTACTCCACACTGAAAGGCATTGCTTATTTTCAGACAGCAGAATCTATGTGGGTTTTAGTGTCTGGGGATTTTTATTTAAATTGTCATACAGTTTAGATGATGACAAAGCTGTGAACAGAACAACAGACAGATCAAATAGTTTGGGATATTTTTTGTAAGACTGAGGGTGCTTTTAAAGAAACTAATTACTTCAAGAGTCATTCCATGTGATACCAGTAGCTCACAAGCTCTTATTTCATAGGTATCTGAATCAATTTTTCAAGCTTAGTCAACTTACTAGGTACCCAGCATTCTTTAAGGAGAAGCGAATAACCTAAAAGGAAAAAGAGAGAGTGAAAGTAGCAACAAACAAGTAGATGCAATTAACACGTTAGAACATTGATGTCCCTTCCTAGTATCTTCCCTCTGGAGTGAAAGCTGAAATGATCTACACCTTGATTCATAGTACCCATCACCATGTAACTCATCTTTTACAATCACTTCCTTTCTGAAATATGCTAAATTACTTTCTTTTAGGGAAAGGCAGTCCCGTATGTGTACTCAATTACAGCATTAGAAATAGTATTGAAACCAGATTAGCTTAGATCTGCACAGTGTTGAAGCAATACTTCTGAAAGAGATCGCAGCTCACAGGACACCTCTCTAGAGTGCCAGGGAAGAGGCTACAGATAACCAGGGTTAGATCATGTGCAAACCTTGGCAAAGGAGCAGCCCATATATTTTTACGCCACACCTGTGATTGTGAACCACTTCAGAGACAGAGAAGAGAAGGGAAATGCAATGTAGGCAAACTAGCATACAACTTGCCCTATTCAATATATAATTGTTGCCTATTTTTTGATCTGTGCATTAGGTACTTGGTGGGTTCTGAGATAATTGCTTGTCTTCCTTTGTAATGAAAGACAAACTGCTTTTCTAAAAGGCAATTTTAGCTTGACCAACTTGAAAAGATGCAGATTGCTTTTGCAAAAGCTTCTACCTGTGGCCTGGTTTGAATTAGTTTTCATCGTTACCGTTAGCAATTCCCAGCCTTCTGTTGCATGGCAGCTTTTTCACAGCTGATTAGGAGCAGTGTTGTGGTATATGAGAGTTTGGAACGAAAACTACTTGAAACTTGCCAGTTGGTAAATTCTGTTAAATTATCCAGGTTGATAAAAGAAAATATTTAAAAATATAATTTGCAATTAGAGCATCAAACTGTCAACTCACATTTCTAAATTAATAAGAAACCAAAGCATTAACTTTTCAAGGTCAGTTTCCCTCCTGTGTTTCTTTCTCACTTTTGAAGGCAGGGAAGGGTATTATGCTCTGTGCTCTATTTCAGTTCCGTAATGCTGAAGAATGCTTCCATCAACAGAATTAATGGAAACTCTTTTGGGAAGAAAGTTACCCAAATGGCTAGTTTCTTCACAGTTAGGACCAAGAGGCAAAGTTGATACTTATGATTCATGTTCTTCCTCTGATGATCTTCATAACCAGATATATATGTATGAGAGAGAACTGGATTTTATTTTAGGTTCAGAAAGGATTATGGTAATTCCCTAGACCTGTGATCCCTAAATTATAGGCTGCAGACGCTGGGTGGCCTGCAAAGCTCTGCTGAGTAGTTTGTCTACCCCAATGGCTGTGCAATTTTCCCCACTGAAGAAAAGGCTGTTCAACTTTTCCATGACATTTCAAGAGGAAAGTTTTTCAAGCTATTTGCTCTACTCTCATCTGCTGCCCAGAATTACAGAAACATGTGCTGAAAGGCATCATCTAGTCTACTTTGTGCTAAGGGAGCATTGTGTAGACTCACCCAATAGAGATTTGAATAACTTTTCCTTGAAAAGGAGGTTCTACAACACACCTCTGTAGGTGGCTTTTTCTGGGGTTCGCACTTCAAAAAACATTTTCTAAAACACAGCCCTCATCACTCAATGTAAATTACAGAGATTTCTCTTAATCCTTCTCTCAGGAATATAGAGAACAATTTCTCATTACCTTTTCTATTAAAAACTTTATATATCAGATGGTCATTACTAACATTGTCTTAAATCAGGCAAACACAATTCTCTAACTGATGCGTTTTTCAACACTTTTTTAAAAGTCACGACCAAACATGGGTACCATATGTCAACTCAGACCTCACTAACCCCAATTTGGAATAATTACCCAACATTACAGACACCACATCTGTCTTCACACATTCCAGAATTCCATTTCCTTAGTTTGCAACACCAATGCATTATAGACTTTGTTACCCATTTTTTCTCAACAGATATTCCCCATCTTGTATTTCTGTATCTGAATTCTTTATCCTAAATACATCATATGGCACTTCACTTTATTTAATTTCATCTTGCTGATTTCAGACCATCTCTCCAATTTGCCAAGTTTATTTTGAATTCTGATCTGATACGGAAAGGTATTTGCAACTCCTCACAGGTTGGTGTCATCTGCATATTTTATAAGCTATTCTATATTCCATCATCCTCGCTGCTAATGAAAAGGCTGAATGGAACTGATTTCCTAAGCAAATTCCTAAACTGAAACACAGGCTGTAGAGTTCAGCCAAGAGGTTCCTGCACCCAGTCCATTACACTGGTTTGTACTGAAACTTATCCTGTAGAAAGGCACAGAATACATATTTTAAAACCTTAAATGCAAGAAAAGCCACCATTTGCTCTGCTGAATTGCTGTGATACTTAATTATCTGCTTTTTATTTTTGCAGAATTTTAAATCAGGTCAGCTTCACTCTCCAGCTACATATTATACTCTGTTTACTATAACAGAGAGAATATCCATAGAAAATACTGACTTACAGAATTACAGATTCTACCGTATCATTCCTTAAAACTTCTATAGATTAATCTTCACAGACCATATTAACAGATGTTACGAATTCCTGAAATATTTTGTGAGACTTGAACAAAGTAATGCTGTTTTAGGAAAATCAAGTCACTTTTTGTTTGTTTGCAGTTCCTGGCTCTGCTCTGGATTTATGTACAATCCCTTGTAGAAAAATATTACCCTACTGGGCAAAACTAAGCTGTTTAAGACCATGTCATTTATAGAACATTTGCTGTGCGATATTTGGCACATTTGGCTAAATCTTCTGCTGTGCCATGGAGTTAGCCATGCTGGCCACCACTAACCTCCTTGAACACAGCATCATACAGTATCAAGACGACCTTCTATCCCTCCATGTAACATTTTGTTAGCTGTTGTTGTCTGTGGTAAACATCCAAAAGCCAGACTCCTGCAAAGACAGTGCTTATGTAAACTGTGCTGGAATGGTAAAAACATAAAAACAAGTCAAATGATTACTTATTTTACACAACTGCAATTCTATAGCAACACTACCCTCAAGGGTCGGCATTTATCCTGCCTCCAAATGACTTTTGATTCCCTTACACCTGGGCTATAATGAAGGATAAAGATCTGTCTCAAAAGCCCACTGCTGCTTTCCATCAGTGCTCATTAACAAGAAGTAACAAATATGTACTACTAAAGTATACTATACAGTCCTGCTTCCACAGAGCAGGAAGAAGAGGGAGAAAGTTGTCTGTCGTAGTGCTGTGAGACTCTTAAGTCATCACTCCAATGGAAAGAAACATAGAGTCCAATTATAGATGTGTGGTTTTATGAGTGCTTGGTATCCTATGTCTCAGTCTTAAAAGAGCTAAAAACATCTCAGTTTCATTTTGCTACCACCACTTTGTGTCCTGCTGCATGTGCATCGCATAACTGTCTATGAAAGCGAAAAAAATCCAGATTCCTAAACTTTGGTTTGCAGACAAATACTAGCCTGCAGAGACCTAAAGACCTCTGAGAATCTGGCCAAATGCTACTAAAAAAAAAAAAAACAACAAAAAACACAACAGTACTTTTTCTAAAGTAATTTGGTTTACAAGTGTAAATGTTACTGTATTGTTAAGGTATCAGAGCACGATGAATAAGAAGAGAGGTTTCTGCTTATTTTTGACATTAGAGAGACCAGACTTACAGGAAATATTATTATTATGCCATCTATTCTCTAAAAAACTAATGATGTCTTTAAGAAAAAGGTGGATGAACCACAGCACTGCATCTTGCAGAGGTCATTCAGAAAGTCACACATATACAGTTGCAAGATTTGCTTCTCATGAAGTAAAGGTATGAAGCACAACCTCAGAGAACAGTTTCCTTTTGAGGATAAGTGTATTTGCTTTGCTGCATATTTTTACCAAGACATTGGCTATTTAGTGAACAGAATCTGACATGCTACACACCGAAGGTTGCCAACAGGTGCTGTAGAGAATCTTTCTGTATGAAATGTCAGGATACTCATCAATTGACCATTCAGTCATTGATGAGTCTGTACGCTTTTCTACAGTACCTGTATGCATGTCTTCAGAAAGACTAAAGTGTTTGGGTTTTTTTTTGAAGTACAAGCCCCAGTTCCTCTAAACTCAAAATATAGGAATATTTTGTACCTTTGTATTAACTAAAAACCAGCTACCTAAAAGCCAATTCTTGATCAGATGATCAAGTATAGTATTAGCTCCATCACACATTCTAGTTTTAACATCTGGACAATACCATTTAAACTTAATCAAAATGTTCTGCAGACTGAACCCCCCTTGTGTCTACTGCAAGCTCGGTATTACTGTAAAATTAAGAACTGCTAGGAAGTAGAGAGTGCAACAGAATTCTATTTGCCATAGGAAAAAAAAATCAATATGGTAATTGTAAGAGTGCAAAATGCAGTTTAAAGACCAATGTTGGCAATTTTTTTTATTCCACGTAGTAGGAAAACTAATGAGGCACATCTTAGATTAGTTTAGTGTAATCCTAAAAGCACTAAATAACATTTCCTATGTAAGTACTTTCAAGTAGACTGCTTAAAGAAAAAAAAAATGCACAAAAGATTCCACTCTATTACAGATGCAAAAACACAAGAGTTTAAATCACCATTAAATCAGAAATTACATGGACTATTTTTGCTACCAGTAATTACTCCAACTTGGCAGAATACTTCACATCATACTAACTTCAATTTTAACATGAAAATTGTTTCATTTTCTAATTAAAAACCATCTAACTTTAAAAAAACCCACCACAAACAATAATACACACTGGGATAGAAACATTTTAAAATAATCACAGTAAACAACAGATTTTAGGGGAGCCGCTCTATATAAAGCTACACTCATCTAAAAGGACCCTCATCAGTTCCTCTACCACGCTGAGTAAAAAGGGAAGCAATCTGAGCATGAATAGCTTAAACTCTCTATCTTAAAATGGCAATTGTACAGACCAAAATCTCTTACAATGGCTACAGAGAACTCAAAGTAGAGTCTCGGTCAGTAAATGAGCTACATCAGTACCCAAGCTGAGCTTATCAAGCCAAGGTGACAGGAGCACTGCTCTCTCCCACATGGCTGTTCAGTATCGTATCATGCAAGCAGAGCAGTTTGTTACAGGTAGGGGAAGTTCACAATGCCAGCAGTGGAGGTGTTGAATGCTTTTTTCCACAGACCACACCAAAACTTGAATATCTGTAGCAAGTCCAGGGCCCAGTTTTGCAAAAATTCCTTACGTAGCTTGAAAAAATAAGCAATTCTAGTAGTGCTGTGCACCACAGAGCCATGTCTATAATGTGCAGCATTTGCCCTGAAATAGGCTCTTTTCCAGGTCTTTCCAGAATTTTTGTTCAAACAAATTCATTTTCATCCATCAGTCTCATTACAGCGTGTAAGTGGGCAGCAAGAGGTACACTTTCAAAGCAGTGTTTGGGGTTGTAGCCACAGGAATCTCTGTAACATCAAGAAATTTCTTTACATACCAGAATACTCTTTTCCTTTGCATGTAACATGGATAGAGTTTTGCAGTGTCCATGCTCGAAACCCTGCAGCTAGATGCTAAAACTAACAGAATCAATAGAAATCCTTTGTTCATTTAATGGGTCTTGTACAGAGAATTGCTTAGAAGAAAAAAAATACCATTAAAGTTCATGGGAATTTGGACTGACTTAGTATTTCAGCATATAGCACTGTGCAAACAGTTGCTTAATGTGCTTGATTCTCCCTCTGTAAATGCCACTGATCAGCTGTATCAAGCAGCAGTGCAAAAGGAAACAATACCCTGCATAGTATTTCACAAAATAATTGCATTACAGTAATAAAATAGGAATTTATAGAAACATCTACTTTAAACTGTTTTTAAAGCTTCTGAAATATATGTGGTCTAATTTACTTTACACCTGCAAACTCGTACAAATAAAGGTACTCAGTCCATTAAAGCTTTACAAGTCAGAAAACACAGAAGGTAGCTGTACCAAAATATTTCAGTCTGTTAAACCACACCTAAAATCTCTCATAAAAAGAATAAATAATTCAGATGTTACGCGTGTACATGGGTATACAATAGTGGAGCTTTATAGTGTTCTATTTAAGACCTACTCCTGCACACATAGTGAGCTGATTAGAGGAATTTGGGCTCTTTGTACAGATTCAAGTGTTCCAAAATGAGCAAATTTGGAAGGACAAGGTTAACTGAGGAGGATCCAGAAATGGAGTGTCCCTATGATATTTTAAAATATGATCCTACATTGTGCTTTAAGTTCCAATTGTAATGAAGTCAAACACTTAAGTTACATGCATAACTTTATGCACACAATTAGCCCCACAAAGGAGAGCTGAACAAGAAACTGCTGCAATTTATTTTGGTTGTCAGCAGGATTAATTACATCCTTAAACTTAACTACTGCCCTGTGTACTCACGTCACTTGTGGAGAACAGTGGATACCAACACAGCACTATGTACTTAGGAGCCCCTATTCCCAGCTCCCTCATATCCAGTGAGAAGATATTCCAGTTCTTGTCCAAGTTGTATACAGTGAAAAAAATACATTTTATGAACCTGAAAAAATAATACATCTTGCCCTTGTTATTGTGTGTGTATATATTACCAGAGCTTGCTATTGCAGCTGGCCTTCATATTTGTATGTAATAAACTAGAATATTGAGAACAAGTATCCGTGTAATTAGCACATCAATCATGTTGTTCTTTAATATAAATGAAGTATTAATTCACTTCTCCACAAGCTCCCTCACCATAACTAATGCAAATTATTAGTTAGCTAACCACAAGCAAAAAACAAAGTGCAGAAAAACCACTAAAAGTACACAAATTTCATCAGCCACAGCAACATCCATATTAGTGAGGCACCATCCCAACAGCTACAGCTGCGTACAGAGGCAGGAACACCCTGCACACACAAGTTTGCCAGCTTCAGCAGCTAGTCGGGGCATCTTCATCAGCTGCCAGTCCACAGGCTGCTGTGAGCTGTGGTCCGTAGAGAGCTCCCATCTTTCTTGTTACCCAGAGCCAAATATTCCCTTTTTAAGGGAAGTGAGACAGGTTTAAGAAATGTTTCTGACATTTTTTTATGACTGCCCTGTGATGCAGGAATACTGTACCACCATCTTCCTAAAAGGCTTTCTGAAATTCTTCCAAGATCACTGCTCCAGAGTGTTGGGCTTCTCCCCAGATAATACCACGGCTGCACCAAGGCAAGGCAAGAAGTCCAGCAGAAGATTAAACCACACTGGGAAGAGTAAGACCGGCACAGACACAGCACCAGTGACACGTATGCTGCAGTGTTCCACTGACCCTGCGCTCAAATACAGCGAGTTCACGCCGCTCCATGACTTGTAAGGCCCTTCTTTGTGTAGCTGGAGATACTATCTGCATACTTCCTTTCTTCTTATTCAAACTCAAAAAATTATTCTAAGAACTAAACTACGACCCTGGCTGTAAATGCACACGCACTGACGAAGCAAGCCTCTCTGAAATCAAAATGAATACAATGCAGAAAATCGTTACGCTGTTAGTGTCTGTCGCTGTAGTGTAGCTACTCACTGCTCTCCCAGACCACAGCCTTCTTGCTCCGCTTTTACAGATATCAGTACATATATTTCTGAAAACATCAACTTGTTGAACCCTACTTCCATGTTTCTTCTGAGGCGTGTTTCTCCCCACACATATAATGGTTTCTCACTCTGCCTGTGACAGGGAATTTCCTTAGCATTTTTCAATACCATGCTACCTAAGAATTCAAATCCCTCTTTTCACACCTACACTGCGCATACATACTTCATACATGAATTTTTCACTAAGGCTTATAGCCAGAGACAGCAAGACTCAGACGCCCAGACTATTCAGTGACCATGTTTAGAGGCCATGAGACCCTCAGGAGTTACTGTAATACCGACAACTGGATACCATGCTGAGACATATCCCTCTAAACAATACAGCACAGCTATCGCTTCCCTTAGAGACATTAAAATTTTAAATGCAATTTTCTTAGTTTTGTTTGCAAAAAGAACCATTTTCCTCGTTCTATATGAGTTAGCAGCAAATAACCAATTTAATTTCAAGAGATGTTTTGAGAAGCTGTCTCACAAGAAACAGTGCAGCTTTCCCCCCTGGATCAGAGTACCACCAACCCACCAGGCTTCACCGGCATGTGGTGGTGTGGATGCACAGCACATCCTACAGGTTTCAAACAGCACGTGGGCAAGGTTGTCATCCCTCCTCCCCCCATATATTTGAAACAGCTTTCTTTTACATTAACTATTAAACTTTTAACTATTAAGAAAATACTTTTTTGAAATTTTGCTAACGTTTTTAACTCTTTACAAAATTTTATGCCTACGTTTGACTCAAAAGACATAATGGAAACTTCTTTTATATCTGCATCCTTACCAGCTACTGAAGATCATCACTGCACTGGTCATTAAATAAAGGAACCATATTTTTATTTATTTATTATTAAACCAAAAGGGCTTTGGGGAAGAACATTATCTGTCAATCACTACTATGGATGATGGCAAACAGGTTTAAAGAATTCTTTTTCAAAAGCAGTGTGTTTATTCCAATAAATAAATGTTGGTCATCCTGGCATCCCCAGATAACTATTACTAAAGTCGCTGGATATCAATAACTGCTGAAGGAAGAGCTCCAGTGCCATCCAGCCAGCTGTACAGGGTCACCTAAAAAACAACACAACGGAAAATTTCAGTTTATTAAGACAGACAATGGCATAAACACTCCAGAAAGGTGAAATTGTTCCTATTGATGGGGCCAGCTGTCCTTTCAACACGATTTAGGCAAATATTCTTCCAAAACTTATTTATACTAGGAAGATGACAAGTTGTAAAACTCTTCCCCTAAAGAAACATTTCTCTAAAATAGCTATGGGGGTACATGTACAGGATTGTTTAAGCACCTTGCCCGATAACCCTTCTTTCACCTCCTATCTACCTTGGCCCATGATACATGTTGGTAAATTTGGGACCGGAGGCCTTTTCTAAACACAGACACCTGATTTGGTACAACCCAGATGGAAAAGACATGATCATTTTTGCTATTTTGTTCCATCGTCCTTGACACTGAAACAACTGTTTCTCTGCCTGACAGATGAAAAAGTTGTCCTGAGGTTAGACAAACGCTATTTCGACTTGTCTGGGCTTCCTCCACCTTGCATCCTTCCCCAAAACCAAACAAAACAAATGAGCGCAGCTGAGGGCACCGAGCACATCCAGGGGCACTGGAGAAATCAGCCAGCACCGTGCTGTCACTCTGTGCCCAGCTCTGACTTGTACAGCCTCTACGTGGCACGCAGATACCTACCGTGGGGAGGACAGGATTACACAAGAAGGACGAGGAATACTGGTGCAGAAGCAGTGGTAAAAAGCCGGTTGGCTTAAAAGACCCTTACCCACCATTGTTAAGGAAAAATGAACACCAATTTTGACGCTGTGCATTCATCCAGAACCCTGTGCTGTATCAAATTTTCCTGCCTATTAGAAGGACGGTATAGCATAATTCCTGTGCTAGCCCAGTTCGATGGAGCTAGTTGAGGGGAAGACAACAACAGCAACATGGCAGGTGGGGCACTGGGAGCACAAAGGCACCAGGAATGGCTTTTGAGTGGGCAACAGGGGCAAGAAATACTGCATGTGTAGAAAGAAAAAGAACTGGGGAGGGAAAGGAAAAGGTGGACGTAGCAAATTTGAACTACAACAAGGCTAGAAGGCTGTGAGCCACTGTGCTGCAGTTCACAAACATCATAAATATATGCTGAAAGCAAAGAATCAATTGTAACAGACTGGCAAGGCTGTTACATCCTGAGGAACCTCGCTGTCTTTGCAGGTGTTGAGGCTGCTGAAAAATCACGAGGTGGCTCTGCTGAGTCTCTGAAGTTTGTGTCCAAAATCGAATCATTAAATGCAGTATAATATGCAAAGAATGTCCTATCACCAGAAACAAGGAGGACAAGTAAGGAGATGGTAGAAAATTCCTTCCTGCAGTCCTTTCAAAGGGCCAAATTCCATCAAAGCAATAACCCCACATGTACATCAGCCATCACCAGATGGCAGAATTTGCTTAGTAAACTGAAAACCACTCCCACGCCTTTTAAAAGCAGTAAGGGAGTGGGGAGGCACACCGAGTTGCTCACCTACTGCAGTTACTAGCTAGGGACCCAAAAGAGGCTAGAAAGGAATGTATTAGAGATGCAGCAGTGCTATCCAGACCTAAATGTATTCTGTACTATGAATTCCTGTTAATACACCTATAGTTCAGCAACTTTTTTGTATTGACATTCATTTTTCTCCTCCTTGAACGATTCTAGATCATGCTTCCTGGGAAAGAGTGAGGCAGAAATATATAACACAGACTAACATCCAAACTCTTTTTTTCTTTTTTTTTTCTTTTCCCTTCTTAGATGTACAAACAAAGAAGCCAGTAGTGAAATACTTGACATTTTACCTTGGATTGGTTGCAAGAGATTCTGAAAAAACTCCTAATTCAGTTTTGCAAGTCAGGTCTCTTGTGCTGTCAGCCCTCAAACTATAAAATGATAAATGATCAAATCATTGGAGGGAAGGGGGCTATGTGTGGAGGGGTTTGGTTGTTTTACAACCCCCTTTGAAGTGAAAAGGTTCAGCCTAAAGAATCCTATGAATAAACAAATGCTGCCATTTCTACTTGCCATTTTACTTTATAGATCACACATTTTTCACCTTTTCCCACGTCCCTTGGTTTAGCACAGAGAAACACTGGCAATGCATTTAGACAATTTTTTGTACCATACCCCAAAGGGTGGGAACAAGAGTTGTAAAACATCCTCTACTCAATGACTCTCTGATGCAGAAGTAGCAGCTACACCACACACACAGGGGAAGAATGAGGAGACAAAGCACATTTCAAATACAGAATGAAATCCATGTGCAATCAATGCATAAAGGACACACTGACAGGTACTTGAGCAGAAAGTCTCCCTAAGATAAGAAATGTGAAAAGGGCATTTTTCCAAATAAACAAGACTGTGACAATTTTTTTTTTTCAAGAAAGAATTGAGGAAAAGGTAGGCCTAACAATAAAAATGGAAAGATGGAATCGTGTTTCACAGCAATTGACATGGGCGATAAAGGATCACAGGAGGAAAAAAAACCTCGGAATGAGAGAGACACCAGAGTTTTCTCTCCTGTACTGACACTGCCGTTACAGCTAATTACTCTGATAAAGTGTTGTTATTTATATACATAGACACATACACAAAATGTAGCCTTGCATGAATTCAGGCAAACCACTGCCGAAGTGCAGCAAAGCAGTTCAACTGAATCCACTGAGACCAGACTAAGCAGTCCCAAAGACCTGTTCTCCTTTCCTGTTAGCTCTGTACTTGATTTTACATGTTGTACCAGGAAGGGGGTAGGTTTGCAACACAACCTCTAGGGCAGGTCGTTAGAGTGAGACAATTTTAAACAAAGGAATACTCTTTGTATTCTAAAGATTGTGTCAGTAAGAGAGACAAAGAAATGTAAAGTTCTTACTTCTGCAAGGAATTTTTTTTCAGCAAGGTTTGTATACACATACCAGTTGTTTCCAGCCCTTAAAAGGTCTGCTTGGCATTTTTGCCCATCAATTATTGATACCTGACACATGATCGCTGACATACTTATGCCAGTGCTTGACAAAGGTGCCACAGAGAGATCCTGACACACAAACTCACTTATGCTACTTGGAGGAAACAGGCTACACATGACATGCTGTGAGAGTATTCCCTGCAGGCTGAAGGTGAGGAAGATGATGCCCTAACTCCTGTGGATGCAGAAGGCTTGGAAACCACGCAGCACAGTGGCAGTAGAACTCTGCAGGGCAAGAAATCTGAGATGTCACACTAAATCTGGTACACTAGAGAGGTATGAATAGAGAGCATCCTCGCATTTCATACAAATCAGAATCGTTTTCTTCTGGCTAGTGCTCAGAGTTTTCTAGTGTCAGGCTTCTTGCAGCGGTCTATGGCAGCAGAGAAGAGATAGACAGTATTACTAATGTCCTGTTAATTTGTGAACTTTAAAAAAAATTCAATTGCAAGTTGAACTGGAGACATCTAACATACAGAAATTTGTGTTTTCCAACTGTTCCACAGTGCCTAGAGGTGTGGGCTGGTGGCCTAAATATTCAATAAATATATAAAAAACTCAAATACTTCATTTCCAGAAAACTTACTTCTGAGCTTAACACAGTAACTTTTCATTAATTTCTTCCCCTAGGTTAATAGGAAACAAATTACATTTCGGAAAATGGGAATGTTATTTCCCTACAGTTTCTCTCTTATGTACTTGCACCTGTAAATGTTTAAATATTCTAAAAACATATAAGTAGGGCAAGACAATGGACAATTTATTCTTCTGTAAGCACCGTGCTGTGTAGGATGGATTGAAAACATGAAGACAAATTACATCCCTTAAGTTGTCTGAAAGGTCTAGCAGGCTTGCTGCAATAGCTTGTTCTGTCCTTAAAAGACTTGTTAGAGTGTAGATAGCATTAGATGGGGTCTTGCAGCACTAGAGCAGAAATGGGTGGGGATGCCAGGTTTAGTCGAGAGTAACAAATGGTAACAGGCACAGAAATAAGATCAGGAAGACAAGAGAAATAAGGCTTGGAGTGGTTCATCTGCAGCAGAATAGGCAGAAAACACCACTGACAGCAAATCAAGAAGCCCAGATGGTACTCGCTACTATAAAGGCGTAACAATACAAGATTTCATGTTACATTTAAACAGGATATAGTTCTGTTCTTCCAAACCTTAGGTTAAACCCACTACTGTGTCAATACATCACCTTTCAAAATGAGATATATATGTTGTGATAATACTGTTACATATTTTTTACTTTTTCTGTTTTGACATATCCACCCACAATGTGAATAATTTCTAATAGAAAGCTAAAATTACATAGTAAAGTAGGTATCTTCAAATATACTTTGTGTTCATTTTTGACTGACTCTGTAAAATTTTAAAGGTCTTCATTTCCATTTCTTGTGCACAAATGCCAGTCAGAAGCAGAGCTATTTCAACCGATTCACCCCATTCACTTTCCAAGTGCAAAACCACAGATGAAATTTTGCCAGTCTCCACACCAGTGTTAGGCTTACAAAAGGAAGTTTCCCTGCAACAGGTCAATGGCAGAGGTTCCAACAGCACTTCATGCGGCCAGTACTGGGAGTCTCCTGCTAACTCCTCAAGTCTCAATGAACAAATGGAATTTGGTTTTAAATAGCATCTATTTGCAGCAGCCCATACTTTTTCACTGGTGCTCTAAGAGGTAGAATTTCCTGTAAGGATCCCTAAGGGGCAGCACAGCTCCACAAAAGTGCAACCCTGTATTCCAGTGGCAGTTGCAACCCACATTTCACAGGGATCACGTGCCTTTCATTCTGAATCTTCAAGCACCAGGCAATTCCTAGAAAGATGCTGTCATGGTTCCCACAGACACAGCACAGAATCCCTACTGCACATGCAAACACACCCTGTGGTTCCTAGCCCACACTCCGCACAATAACCTGTTACACGGCACTTTGCAGGCAGCTTTGTGCATCTCCCTACGGCTTGCAGGGGCAGAAACCTCCCTTTATGCAATGCAAGGCTGGAGGGCTTCCACATGTTGTAACACTCTTAAAGATGGAGGACTTATAAGTTCAGCTTCACCCAGCCTTTTACGTAAGGGACAATCAGTTATTCTGTCTGAGCCCCCATAGGTCAGGAGCAAACCTCCCGTACCATTCATACAGCCAGAAGTGTGAGATCTGGTCTATAAAGAAGGGTGGAAAATTACCTGGTCCACCAAGCTCTAGGGTTGTGACTAGCAGTATAAAGTCCAGCTGGCACTGAGTAAAAAGTTGTAAACCCCTGGGGTAGGTAAGGGGGCTGATACTATTGAATATTTTTATTCATGACCAGGATGATGGACCTGAACACATCCTCAGCACGTCTGCAGCCACACTGGGGTGAGCAGTCGGTATGCTGGTGGGTAGGGCTGCTGCTCAGAGGCAGTAATAGTAAATAGTAATTAACTTACTATCATTTAGGAAAAATCATCAAGTGGGATATTTTATTTTGAAAAATAGTACTAAAAGAGTAAACCAGAATATTTTTGTAAGCTTTCTGTTAATTACAATGAGAATTCTCAGAGTCTGATTCTCATTTCATTGCAAACCAAATGCAACTTCACCGAATTCAGAAACATTCTGATGCCAGATTAGTGTTCACAAGATAAAAGAAAAGCTCCATCAACTCAAGAATTACTACCTTCCAGAAATGCAAAGTTTTCACACCTTTCTTGGGATATATACAATAATGGTGATTCAAGTGTTTCCTTGATAGCCAAGCTAGAGTCTCCCTTAAGAGACAACTCAAGAGACAACAAGCATATTTCCACATACTGACTTGGAGCAACATATAGGACAGGACACATACATTCTTTTTGTTTTGCCTAAACAGGATCAGTCCTGTGCACATGCAACAAAACAAAAAAATCAGAAAGACTTATTTTCAGGCAACCTCTGTTCTGATATTCTGGTTTCCCCTACAAGCCCCCACATTTCAACAGTGAATTTAGCAGCGGCAGAATGCATTACACAGTTCAAAGAGATGGGTCTGGAACCTTGCCTCCATTTCAAATTGGTTGTAACAGAAAATCATTTTTACTGATGTAGAAAACAAAACTACTTTAATTTGTATTTCCTTTCTGTATGGTCCATAAAGAGAATCCATAGGAGAGAAAGGTATTGTAAGACAGAATGAATTGATGTAGTTTACAAAAGCCAGTGAAACTATTGAAAAAACAGTCAGCATGCCACATTTTAAAGAAACTGTGTCAATTCATTAAAGAAAACCTACTGGCTTATTTATAGTTAAATTCACTTCCCTTTAAGCTAGGGTGTTTTCTGTCTTTCATAATACTGACATAAATGACATGCTGATTTTTTTCCAGTCTAAAATAACAAGGTACTGGATTATGCAACTGATGTAAGAAACTGCACTTTCATAGAGCTGAAAAGAAGATCACATATGTGGAAGTTTCAGGTCTACAAATGTTAACATTGCTTACACCAACTTCTCGAAATAAAATTACGGATTACAAATGCTAAACACTGTTTTATGAATATTAAAGTTCAGCTGAATTCTTCAGGCTCTGTGAGGTATGTTAAAATTAGAAATGAAAATTTTTTAAAAGGTCATCATACCCCATCATAAAGGAGATAACTTTCAAGATATAATTATAGAGTACAAACTCCAGGAAAAGAAGAATAGAAATGTACCTGCCACATATAATGCAAAATTCTTAGCAAACAAGAAAGCAAGTAAACAAGCTTCCATTCAAACTTGCACACCTGTGCTTAGGTTTAAAAAGACATTCCACTGCTTTCAACCATCACCTTTACAACAGTGTACCTGAGTGGCGGCTAAACCTAAATAAAAATCTTTGGACAGAAATCTGTGAGTCTCCTCAAATCACTCAACAGCTGACAACCACAGCAACACCTCCCACGGACTACACTGGAATCAGAATTTCACTCCAATTGTTTCTGGTTAGGGACTGGATAGTTGTGGGGTTTTTAAAAACTTTGAATTAAAACCTAATCCTTTAAGAGCCTGAACCATACAGGTGATGATTTTGTTCTTAGAAATATTTATTAGCTCAAATCTTCCTGCTCACACAGATAATCCGATCAGGTTCAAAACCAGAAACAAACATTCTGCTGTACGAAGGTTTTTACAGAGGAAAAGAAAGGTGGTCACAGATACTGACGGATGCAATGGAGACAGAGCAATGCTTGGAGAAAACAAAAGAACACATGGCTAAAGTGCTGAAGGAAAGAGAAGAAAGCCTGAAATCACTGAAGAATGGGTGACATAGCCCCAAGAGCAGGAGGAAAGGGCTGATCTGTCAGTAATGTTTTCTTCAGACAATAAATTGGGATGGTACGAATGGAATGAACAGAGGCCAGGATGGCGATGTTTTTACCTTGAGCAAATCTGAGTACTGAAGACCCCTAAACACTGGCAAACATCAGCAAACCTCCTGCAATAAAAAGGAAAGAGGTCAGTCTTAATGGAAAAAAATAAAGAATACATGATATAAAGGCTAGGAATAAATGTGGAAGAGTAGTGCAAGATTTATACTTTAAAAAGCCAAATACAAGCTTATATTTAACATAATGAAAAAACCTGACCATTTTCTGACAGTTACAAGCTCTTTATCTGGGTTTGTGAAAACTGGTATGAGCAAAGGCATATGCTGTAATTTCTACATCTAATTTCCCTCTTTTCTAACATGGTTATTAAACCCCCTGAGATACTAGTAAGGTCCTGGCGATGTGTGTGACAAAGCATGAGAGGAAAATGTGTATGCACAGTCCCAAGGTACTGCATTTCCACTAGGCAGGTAGCAAAAAGCCATACACGGAAGAATATAGATGTTTTAAAGTCATTAAGGTATGTCCTATGGATAGTATTTCAGAGAACATCTCAGTAACATAAAATAAATAAATAAATATAAAGGGACAGGGCTTAATGAGACTCAGAATATTTGACCACCAAGAGAAAGGCTAGGTTAAGTGTTTCAGTTCAATACACTTCCAGGAAGAGGAAAATTACCAAAAGGCAACTAAGTGCTACAGTAGAGACTATCCATATTTAAATCCTAGTCTAATCGAGATTAAAGACAAGGAAAGTAAGAATTTTCAGTGAATGCTTAAAGGTTGCAGTCAATCAGGTTAAAATTGGAGTCTTGTTTTTCTCCCCTGTGACTCCTAATAACTCCTAAGCATCTTGTTAGAGGCAATTATCAGCTAGTTAATAACAACAGTTTAAGTGGATGACAGAATGTCGGTTTTTTCAAAACATTCTCTAATAGAAAAGAAAACCCAAGCATTCTCATTATACTATGTACAAGCCCCATCACCCAAGTATCACAAGAGAGGGGGTAAAACTGAGGTAACATTCTGAGCCCTCTGGGTGATCAGATCCTGATCCACCTCTGGATGATGGGATAAATCCTACATCTCCTTCCTGCTGGCAGCATGAGCCACCTGGGACAAAATGGTACCCAAAGGTACACACAAATGAGCAGTCAAAGCCATTCATCTATAATGCATGGAAAAAGTTGTGTTGTGCATTCAGTCATTTAAGTGAGTCCTGCCCTGTTCTACACCGTGTCTGGTATTCTCGGTCAAGCACCTTCCATTGAGCACCACATGCAGAAATCTGATAAACGCACATTTATTTTGGCCAGCGTCCAAAGGGTAACAGATTTAAATTGGAAGAGGGCAGATGTAGATTAGATATTAGTAAGAAATGTTTTCCTGTGCGGGTGGTGAGGCAGTGGCCCAGGTTGCCCAGAGAAGCTGTGGGTGCCCCATCCCTGGAGGGGTTCAAGGCCAGGCTGGATGAGGCTTTGAGCAACCTGGTCTAGTGGGAGGTGTCCCTGCCCATGGCGGGGGGTCGGAAATGGCTGATCTCTAAGGTCCTTTCCACTCTAACCATTCCATGATTCTATAATTCTGTGATTTAAAAAGGACAAATGGGGAAGTGAGATCCAGCTAAATTACAGCCGTTGTGGAATGTGCTTGACTCTGGTGGGCACTGCTGTCTGTATGGCTGTGCTGGTGAGAAACACACAGGTTTCCACGGTCCTGAAGCAATAACTTTGGAAAACTACATCACGGGTGAAAAGCCATTAATGCACTGCATCATAAGCATTCTTCTTGATGTGACTTGGGACTAGCCCAGCCACCCCTTGGTCAGGCACAACGCTCTTACCTGTTGTTGCAGCACAGCTGCAATCACAGAGGTCTAGGCGGCAAAGGGCGAGAATGAGGAGCAGCAGGGTGGGAAGGAGATGTGGGAACTGATGGCTTAAAAAGCACAAAGTAGGTCTCACAGTATAAGCTGCCCATCTTCCCTGGGATACCTGGAGGTTACTCAATATGGGGTTGCAGAGTTAGTACTGGAATGTGCAGCTTCTGCAGTGTGACTGCTAATCACATCCCATGGGCTCCAGGTTCTCCACCTGTAAAACGGTGACTGTAACTGTCTCTAGTGTTTTAAAACTCCTTGAGCTCAGTGCTAGGGCCTAAGAAAGTTCAGTGAGGTCTGTGTGTCAACCACATTGTCTGGAAATATATATATGTACTAAATCCTACAGGGTTTGTACATCCTCCCTTAGAGTGTAAACTTATTGTTGAAATCTTGTTATTCCAAACAGACTTTGTAAGTGCACAATTTAACAGACCATTCTTCCTTGTATATCCACAGGGCACAAGAGATAATCTCAAAGCAAAACCTTTGAAGGAGGTTTATTAAGATTTTACATTTTATGACTATTAATAAGCTACGGAGAAAAAAAAAAGAAGATTATTTAAAGAAACTTTTTCTATAGTAGAAATTAGCAATAAAAACACCCAAAGAAATCAACATTACATTCATTACAATGCAACAACAGCCATACACCGGGATGAATATGGCTTGGAGGCTCAAACATTTATAAAGTTGCGTGTCAATTCAGAAAGGACTTCTGAATGTAATCTCCTTCCCACAATATAGGCAGAGTTATAGTTTTGCTTAGAGCCAAACCGTCATAAAATAGTTCATCCTAACACATACCCGGCTGGCAACAGAATTATGGCATGTTACATACCACAGAATAACAAAAGAGTATAATCTTCTCACCCAGAGACTGCTGAATCAATTTTAAATTTTACACCTGAACTGTCTGGATTTAATTAGAGTGCTGCAGTATCTCAGTGTTGTCACTAATAACAATATCACCAGTAAGCAGATAGTGACATTAGAGGACCCAGAAAAACCCTACTATTTACTTCTTTAACTAATCACAGTGCAGAGGTGCACATGCGACTTAATCAGCACGTAAGAGGCAACAATTTTCAGTAACTTGGAGGCAGCGGTTACTGCTCATTCATACACAGAGTATCACAGGCCGGAGTTTGTTCCTAACTTTTTATTGTTCTTTGAAGAGCCGAAATCAATCTATACTTTTCATTAAATTATCAACAACTCCTTATAAAATAACAACCTTCTTCATTAACTCTTCACTGCTTTCAGCAATATTTACTTCCGAAAAGGCACATTTTAAAAGGTAACTGGTGTTAAGCGGTGACATTTCTGAAGCAGCCATCCTGAAATACCTTCAACAGTTTGATTTGCAAAAGCACAACTTGTGAAATCCTCTCCCAGCTGTCACTACCTCAAACCTAATATTAATCATCATCTTTAAAGAGAAAACATTACATTCATCTAAACAAAGCAGTATTTTGTAACTAATTAATAAGGAAATTAATACTAGAGGGCAAACAGTAGCAGAAGCAAAGAGCTTCCTTGTTTATTTTCCTTAAAACGCAACCACCTTTCAAGCAAAACAGAAGTATGAATGTCTTGCTATTGTTTAACAGTACTTAGGTTAATATTTGTACTAAGCCTCCAAATCTGCCACTGTCAACGCAGCTTTTCCTAAATTTGCAACAATCTGAATATGCTTTGTGCTTACAGTTAAGAAATCTCCTCTTGATAAACCTGCCTCCAGAGTCCTTATTAGCCCTCTATAACACAGTGCAGAGCATTTCTTTTATTCAGGATTTACATGAATGGAATCACCAAGACGCCAGTTGTGCCTACCTAAAAAAAATGCAGATCCAATCTCCTCTTCCTCCAAGTGTCTTTTATGTCTAAATGATTAATGCAAAAGGAATCCTTTAAAATCAGCATAATTTATTGATATTTTTTAACACTGGCCTGATTAACTTTGCCATAGCTGACACTATTAATCTGTCAATAATATAATATTAACAACACTGGAAGCCATGTAATTAATAAAGAAAAGAAACACCTGCTGTAACATCAGAATATTGCTGGCTATGCATTAGAATTTCAACGTACTCATCACACAAAGACCATAAGGTCGATTTTATAGAAGTAGGTTTCAAGTTCCTTATCTCAAGGTTTTTGACCAAAGTCGCACAAACACATTCCTGTTTTGTAGACAAGTTCATATCCCGAATAATGATTAATTTTTGAATATTAAAAATAAGGATGCTTTTTGGTTTTGTGGGGCTTTTTTATCTAGACTGTCATACCACAGTCAAGGCCAGAAGTCCCCATCATACACCCAGATGCCCTTCCGCCTTTTTTATATGAAAAACACTATTACAAAGATCCCGCTGCTGCTGGCTTCAGGCTGAGACAGAGCAAGGCCCTTTGTGTCCAGATAAACTGCTTCTTGCCTTGTTTCACATAGAGATACTACTAGAAAACAGAGGGGAACAGCCCAAGGAAGACTTATGTAAAGCAAAAATGATGACACAACAAAAGGAAAAGTCTTCTGGCTTAAGGGGAAAACCTGGGGAGATGGTTGAGGAAAGTTCCTTGGGCTTTTATATAGACGTAGCAGAAAAATACATTTCTCTGTGGAGACTGAACATGATCTACTCACATTAAAACCTCATTCCAGCCAACATTTGCACGCTAACAGACTGAAGGAAGCAAGCAAACACAAAAACACAAATTAAAACTAAAGTGATCTGAGGGAATGGGTAAAGCCAAAGTTATGAAATGCCGTTATCCTTCTCCAGCATAAAAAAATATGCTATATCCCCAAAGAATCAAGTCATGCACTCCTGCAGAAAAAAGATAAATAAATTGTGAGATAATATAGAAATACTCTGAATTAATATTCCACTCAGCTCTCACTCTTACCTAGGAGAGTCAAGATGCCCGGTTTCCAAAGGATGTCAAACAAAAAAACTCTCACTGGTAACAACGAACTTTTCACTTGCATTTCAATACAGAGGGAGAGAATCAGGCTTTTTTTTTTTTGAGAGAGAGAACATTCTAGATTTCTTAGTGATAATGGCTGAAAAATTTTAGTTAGCCAAACTATAACAAACTTTCAGGAAAAAACGCAATTTGCTGTGTATTTACACAGAAAAAAAAATTGTTCCTTTAGGTTTTAAATGATTACACTAATTTATTGCTGTATATAAAACCTTTGTACCATCTATACTGCAACATATACTGAAATTAATAATACTTTCACCTTTCCCTTCACCTGCCCTTCTCATTTAAAAAGCAAAGACAGTGTTGCAAATCCATCCTAATAATGACATGTTAATTACTGTATCAAGAATCCCATCTTTGGCCGCTTATCATTGGCTTTGTACAGATAAATTAACACTCACAGTCTGCAATTTCTTATCTACCGTCCTCTTCCTGTAAATAGAGAATTTTAATTCTCAAGAGCAAATTCCACTGCACTGCCTTTGTCACAAAGGGATATAAATTGAAGGAGATGGAAAGGCCAATAATTTGGGCGTTGCTTAGCTGCCACCAACTCACCAGCTTGCAAGCCCCATTTACAAATGAGCATAAAATGGCACATAAAATTTAGGGTAAGATTTTAGAGATGAAAGACAACCGCTTTCTTCCTTTCTGATACAAATGATTGAAATGAACAATATCTACCGGACTTGCCAAAATCAGCCCTCAGACAAGGCAACTAATAATTTGCTTATATACACAAGCAATAGTTACAACTATTGCTAGTATAGTAGTAATATAGTAATAGTAATATCATTGCAATATTTCTCCTGAATTGCTGGCTGCAAGTAGCAAACAAAATTATTCTAGCTGGAGCAACTCCATTCTTAGAGTAAGTCCTTGGTTTGTGTACAGACAAAAGCTGGATCTCCTTGATCAAATTAGAAAAACACCAATACCACCCTATCGCTTTGAAAGGTGGTTTTTCTGCTTTCATCCTGCTGAAGGAATGCTTCATCAGATCCTCTGAGGCATACAAATTGCTACACATTGCAGCAAATGGACCTTGTTCAAAACCTGCGACTGAAAGAAACACTCTAGAACAGAATGGAAAAATTTAGCTTTGATCAAAGCCTCTACCAGACATCATCTTTAATGTGGTCATTTAGGTGAGCAGAGCTAAAATTTCTACATGCACGTACACACCTATGACCCTTGTATATTCTGACACCTCTCTCTCTTTTTGCTTCTACAATATCAGTCTTAATTTCCTCTTTTTTTTTTTTTAAGAAAACACATTCTCCTTCCCAGTTATGTTTTTCCTTTCATAGTGGGGTATTATTACAATCTCTCCAGAAAGAGATCGTATCCATTAACTACTCTGGATCTTCCCCCAATGTACAGGCTACAATGGCACTGACCAGAGACAGCATTTGGCCTCATCTCACATTAAGATGAGCCAGTTAAGTCTTCTGTTTTGTCCCCTGCTTTACTTGAAAAGAAAAACATGACTGCCTAAAATCCCAGTCCCTTTTTGCTTACCATAACAGTTCTCCGTTTCTATCAACTCCTTTGGGTCCCAGCATTCATGCCAAGAAACACTTGTGGGTGTAGATAGCTTTTACACATAAGACTTTTATTTCTTCTTCTTTTCTAGCTATGTGTAGCATTTTGGCCTTTACCTAAGTTTCAGAAAATGCTGTGTTTCTGTTCTGACATTTTTAGGGGTACAATACAAATGTAAATTATGTGTATTCTTAATGGTGCAAAAAGTAATCTAAAACCCTCAGTGAAAAAAAAAAAAAAATCTTTAGCCAGGACTAGAAGCAGCCTGTTATGTGCTGACCTCCACTGATATCCTTTTAAAATCTCCAAACGGTTGCAGCTGCCATGGTTTCTTTTACAGGTCAACAACCTTTTTTGATTAAGTGTTAAAAGAACCCTTCTCATTATTTTGGAAGACAGTATTTCTCCAAGGTTTCTTAATTTAAATGAACATTTGAGTTTCTGTCTTTTAAGGGCTGTTATTTTCTACATCCCTTTTCTGAACTCAGAACAGGAGATCCCTTTAACTGTTTAATCTTCTTGTTAGCCATACCCATCTGTCCTTGCAAGAACCTGGCGGAGCAGCAAGTAACACGGATGGCAATTTGAAGCCAACATGTAATCATTAGTTTCAAAGTCACTTTTTAGGATCTTCAGCTTTAGAGAAAAAAAACTGCCTTTCTCCCTTGACTTTAGAAACTTATTTTCATTCTGACAACACTGGAAACTGTGATTATACTAAAAGCATTTTAAAAAGTTGAAATCAAATTACTGATAGATATGCATTAGCCTAAACAGAATCCTCAAACAGAAGAGGATGTCCGAAGAGAAAACACACCCACAGAGAACACAAGGGGACAGTACGTTACAGAGGCAAACTTGAACAAGCAAGCACAGTCTTCCTGTTACTCATTTTCAAACAAGAAAAAAAAAATGTTGAGGTACATTGTGTCAGTAAATTAAGTAGTGACCAAACAGTTTCAGCTTCATTTCTACTGACCCACAAAACTTGCTAATATACACACAGGCACTGAGAACAGCTGGCAGCATGGCTGGATCCACTGGCTTTGCTCTCCTGCAGTTCAGAGTAGCCTCATCTGCACCGCAGCTTATCTTTTACCAATAAGAAATGGCATGTCTCATCGGCTCACATAATTCACTGAGAGCAAGCAAGCTCCAGACTGGTAAGAAGAAAGCGGAACAGACAGAGCAACACAGAACCTATCTGCATTTGAGACGCTGGCTGTTGAAACCAGTGCTGGAGCCCCCCCGGGGCAGTCATTTATTAGGCAGAAAAGAAGGGACACATAGCAAGGAAAGATTCCCCCCCCAAGAGGTCTGTGATTGAGGAGGCAGGACTGAGTGAAGGACTCCGTGTATAATCCAGGCAACAAGACAGAATGACATAAAACAGAATTTCCTAATTGAGCAGCAGTTGATCCAGTTCGACCCCTGGACAGAAGGCCTCCGGCACCAGGAGAGCCACTCTGCTGGAAGAAATCCCAGGAGAGCTAACAAGCACGGCCGGGGCTGGTGGAAAGAAGCTGTATGTACTTCTTTGCAGCACGAGGGGACACCTGGTTCTGCATTCCTCTTAGAGAACAAGTTCAGGCAACTAAGTATATGAGAAAACAGAAATAAAACACAAGCATGCATAGCACATATAGCACAAGTATATGGAGCTCATGTGCTGTGCTTACAGCGTAAGTGGGTATTTATAGCATGCTTCTACCTGTACACTACTGGTTTTTATACTGGAAAAAATGAGCTAGTGATGTTTTGTCTTGATGTTTTCTTAACAAACTTACAATTAGGCGAAGTGCTCTGCCAATCAGAATGTTCCAACACAGCAGCAACTTGTTTGTCAACTGACAAATTACCAGCAATGAGTGAAGCTTTCCCTTCCCTTATTTCTCTACTGCCTCAGAAGAATCAAGCCATCAAGGAAAGACCAAGACTTCTGAAGATGAACAAGATCCATGTGAGTCAGGTAGCCAGGTGCATTTTGGTTTACAACAAGCCAGCACAAACTCTGGCATGGTTTACAAATAACTCACAACTATATGAACACGTGAAAAATGTATGTAACACCGCTGGGATGCTTATCAAGCAACTACTTATCTTCAACCTCAGAATGAAAGTGACAGTAGCACTAAAATATCTTCAACACTTCTTTTCTTTCTCCAGGATTACTCAAAAAAAAGCTGTTGAGTATATTGTGTGAATTTAACAGAAAATAAGCACAAGTAGCATCCTCAGTTAATTTAACTAGGCATTAAAATAAAGGAACATGTTAAGTAAAAGTTAGGTGCAGAAACACAAGGTCAGAATAAGAGGTAAAACACACAGCTCAAGAAACTGCACCAGAAAATACTAGCTGCTTGCTAGCAGGACTCTTGGCTTTGACTGCTACATCACAAGTCAGACAATGCAAACACCAAGAAATATGAATGATGAAGGTGCTACTTCAAACACACCTACAGAGAAGTAATTCTGAAAGTAGAAATACTGGTAGCACTTGAAAGGAGGTCTGTAGTACAGGCTCTTGCTTGAGGCAGGACTATCACCAGTACCAGCTGTGGCTTTCTCTAGCCAGCTGTTGGAAACCTCCAAGGGTGGAGTTTCCACCACCCCTTTGCACACCTATTTCTGGACTGCACTATCATCCCCGTGATACAGTGTTTTCTGATGTCCAGTCTGCACCTCCTAAGCTACATCTAGTGGCCACAGTCCCATTTTACCATCTTCCACTCTCAGATTTTGGCTCCAGCATCCTTGTAACGCCCCTAGAGTTGTTGTAGGTCAAGTCCCCCTTCAGCCTCCTTTTTGTGGGCAAGTAAATAAGACCAGCTCCCTCAACCTCGCTTCCCAGGCTGTGTGCCTAATGACCCTACTCGTTTTGGTAGCCACCTCCGAGACCCTCCCTGGTTTCTCAAAACCCATTTGGACATGAAAGGCCCAACACTGGATACAGTTTTTCAAGAATAGCCTCACCAGTACCAAGTGGGAGGACAACCACTTCCCTTGTACCTGCTGGCCACAGTCCTCCCAGTAGAGCCCAGTATGTTGTTTTCTTTCTCTGGGAAGACAGCACATGGCTGGCTCATATTCCACTGTCTCTTTTCTAGCAGGGCAGAGACTAAGCTGGTTTACAGTCTGTACCTATGCGTGGGGTTTTTTTACCCTGGGACAAATTTTGATCTTAACAGATAGATGCAGCTCCAGGTTGTGTTGTTGTTTTCCCCTGCTCACATCAGGTTTTTCTCTAGCTCTCCTGCCCTGTGCCATTCCCTCGTGCATTATTTTGAAGAGCTTCAATTGCAAATTCACAGCTGAATAACTTTGCCCATCCAGATGATGAAAATGCATCAAGGCAAGCAAGGAATTAGTTTGTATCTTTAAGTGCCTCTGAACACTGGGTTAACATAATCACATAAAAGTAAGAGTTAGCATATATTCATCATATAAGTTACCTGGAAACTACCACTGATCATTTTGGTAACTTGTTCTACCTGCCTAAGCCAGCACTGAAACACTGACTGATGGGAGTCAGCAGTGTTTTTTACGGACTACTACTACTGTATATTCTTTCTGTGGCCCCTAGCTCTACAATAACTCTACAGAATATAAAATCACAATATTAAAACAGTTTTGCCACTATTTCAATTGATTAAAAGATTTATTAAGCATGACTTCCTGAAAACTTAAAAAAGATAGCTAGAAGGCTATTCAGGATAACAAGGCAGAAATTTAAAAATGGGACTTCACTGAGCGTTGGGCTTTCCGTTTCAGAATCCAAAATGAACAGTGCAATACACACCACAAAGCCTAAGAGACTGCAGCCATCATTCTGTGGCATAGATTTTATTTTGTAATTTCATACACACTTTACAACTTGCTGCAGAGGTTCCAAGCTATTATCAGTTCACGTTCTTAGCATAAAAGAAAGAAATTCTGCCAGTTAGCTGAATTTCCATCACAGTATCTGGATGAAGTAGTGTTAAGACTGAGCTCAAAAGAAAGGTAATGACTTTTTGTAAGACACTAGATCAGTGATCATCTTCACTAAGCAATGCAGATACGTCAGAAATATGTCCTGAAATACGGGAAGAAAAAAAGAGGAGATCTTGCATTCAAGCTGCAATTCATCTTTGTTAGTATTGTATGTATTTGTTGTCCGTTTGCACCAGTGTTAAGACTGCTGCTCATAATATTTAAATTCAAAGCAGAACGTTCACTTTTATTAACAAAGAATATAATAGAGGGAATGTTCTTTTTTTAAGATCTTCAATTCTTTCCATAAACATTTTAGATCTTTGGCAAATAAATTCAACTCTTCTTTTAACGCCAGAGCTCTCAATGCTGGCAGGAGATGGAAGCTGCCCAGAAGTCAACAGCTGCCTCCACAGCACATCACACCCAGAACTACACCAGTTCAGCTGAACTTCCCAAGAAGACAGACAAATGAGTTGAATCATTTTAGCATCCAGCTACGGGTAATTAAACAGTTAAATTATCCCTTCAGAATATGACTAATCACTCTGAGGATGAGGAACTTGAGGCATTTGATGCTGTGTAGGTCTTAGTACACAAGTGCAGGGCATTAATGGCCCTTACAGCTGTACATCCAGGAGTTATGCGGAACAGCGGAGGTCAGAGGTGCATACTGCAGCACTACTGTACTGTATGAAGACATATAGACAAGAATTGTGATTGCCCATCACCTACAGAGCTTGTTTATCAGCTTCTGTGGGAAAGTGGGCTAGGTTTTGACGTTTTCTACTGACATTTGAAAGCCAAGTGATCTTATTACCCATGTAGGTCTTGTCGGGTTCACTTAAAGTTTCCTTGGCTAAAAGAGTTTTCCGTTGAGCTAATCAGCTGTTATGCTGGCAATCCTCCACTATGGATGGATACAAGAGATTGGTTTTTGGACCCAGAGAGTTCTCCACTGATGATCATTTGCCTCTCAGGTAACATAAATTATCCCCACACTGTTACTACACACTGGAGGTTTTTTTCGTTTGTCTTTCCCCGTTCCCTTACTGCTTCTGCCTTCTGCAGTTTGCAGTTTCTGGAAATGTATACTCCCTTCTCTCTCTGCCTCTCTCCAGATGGTATAGACAATGCTGCTCCTGTAACAGCCACATCTTGGACATGGGCATTGACATCCGCAGTGTTAAGAAAGCTGCTTCCAGTTACGGTATCTCCTTTCCAGGCAAGAGTGTTGTAAAGGAAAACAATCAAGGGTTCCTATAGTTCCTCCTTTTCTTTGGATGTAAAGATTAACCGGGATATATTATAGACACCATTTTAGAGCAAAGAAGAGAATTGTGGAGGCTCATCCATTTCCAACAAAGAAAAGGCTTACCGTGCAGGCACTGCAACCATCCATATTGCAGAAATGGACTACTGGGCTAACAAACAAGGCCATCCTTTATAACATTTAGGCACCATTCCAGCCCGCTTGCTCTATTCACCCCATCAAGCCACCCATCATTTGGCTTTCCAAGAAGTCAAGCCTTCCCTTGCATTTTCAGAAAACCTAACCATGAGGTTTCTAACATCCGCTTAAGAGGAATATTGTATACATGATCAAGTCATTGCAATAAATAAAAGTAGCAAAACATGTACTATTCTTTGCCCTTCACCAAGCCGCACTAAGCAGCAGACCTCCGTGCCAACAGCTGTAGCATTAAAAACAAATCGCAGCAAGAAAAGAATCAGCGTGTACCTGACGCAACACAGAGATCAGGGAAGCTAACTAAAATGCAAAGAGATTTTAACCAAGATATTGCAATTTATTGTGCAACTGTTTTAAGCACCGCTGGGAAATTTAATAATATCTTACATAAAAACAACCCTATTTTGAACATTAAACTGTCTGCAACATTCATTCTGTGATATTGGTATAATGATAAAGTATAAAAATACTTCAGTTTTTGTTTAGTTCTTTTCTGGGTGATGATGTAAACACCATAAAAGGAAGATCCAGCGAGAAATCAATTTCCACATGCAATTTGCTACAGTGAGATCACCAAAGTACACCACTTCCATTAACAACTGAAAGCTATTCCTGCATTACCAATGACAAAACATTCACCATCAAAATCAGCTGGGACATCTGCAAGGTTTTGAAGCAGGGCTTCACACAATCAAGAGCAGTAATTTGCATTTACAAGAAATAAAGGCCTCTTCTCCTTGCTTTGATGTGCTAAGTGAGAAGTTAACAAGATAGTCACTTCAAAGATACTTTGTTTCACTGACGGACCTTCAATTACCCTATCCACTGGACAAGGATTTCTTCTTCCCAGCAGTCTCCGGTTAGTGAGTGGCATCGTTTTTTTAAGCCATCTGCGCTCATAAAAACCAGAGCCCTTTGTGTAAAAAGAAGTAAGAACAACATGTTGCCCATGGAAGTTATCCTGTAATACATTTTTGTTCCTCCTCTATTTAATGCAGTCTTTGATCTCTATGTTTCTGTAGAGACTAAAACACTTTTCCCCACCACTGCTGCAGTTTATTTCATATATGCACATTCTAGTTAAAGCTCACAAGATACAGTAATTTTAGCCTTACAGGTCTCAGAGAACAGCATAAAAGTCGTGTGCTGCTACATCTTTTAGACAAGTTTTTTTTTTCCTGTGGTCAGTGAAGCCAAGGGAACCAACGGTCTAGTTCTAAAGAGACTTTATATATAAAGTCACAAGAAAAAGCAATTCATATGGGCTATCCAACAATCCAGACAGACATAAATTCTACAGGAACTGCCATGTGGATTGAAAGCTTTAAGGAGTCTTTATGACAAAAGAGGGTTGAAATTAATTGTTTTAAATTCTGTAATATACATTATTGTAATTCATTTTTGATGTTAAAAGTCCTGAAATTTAAAAATTATATTTCATAACATTGAAAATAATAAGTGCTGTACTGTGAGATCAAAGAAGTTTCATGGATTAATGCTATTACATAACACTCCATTACTGCTCTTCTGGTTTAAAGCATTAACTTTTCACTATCATTTCCCAATTCATTATTTCTCACACGTGCAAGCAGCCAAACCTCAAGATGCTGTGTCATCTGAATGGACTACACTAGGAACTTCAGATTCTTCCATCTCATGACAATCTGGTGCCTGGAGAAATCATCTTAGCCTATCAAACTAAACACACCCTATGGTCATGAGCACATTACATCCTAGTGGCTCATGTCAGTTTCCTTGGGGAGCACGGAGACAGGGTATCGGTTTATGCAGTTTATCCACCATGGCTTCATAAAAATAAAATGTATTTTTCACTCCCTGGAAACTCAAGACCAGTACATATATAATAACCGTAACCTGGTCAAATCAAAAAAAAAAAAACACAATAAAAAAAAAAAATAAGAAAAAAAAAAAGAGGGAGAATAAAGTCACCCAAAACCAAACCACCCCTCAACTCACAAAAAAATACCCCATAAGTTCTTGAAAACTACAACCACCAATACATAAACACCAGAATATCCCTTACGAGTATTGACCTGTGCTTTCGAGTCTACAGCAGCTTCTACGAATCCATCCCGGTGAGTCTGACTCTTTTATAGCAGCCTCACAAAGCAAAGAGAAGCCCAGGCATTTTAAAGACGTGATGTACAGCCACGGTTGCCAAGCTCACAACTTTATGAGGTGTCTTACGATAAGACAGTTTTGTAAAAGTAAAAGCAGAATTACACAGCTGCACCCTATGGGATAAACAGAGAGATGACATTAATATCTTTTTTTAATTTGCAAAGAGTACATAATTTTAAAATAGGTGTCTGAAGGGTTTGGTTTTTTTTAAAAAAAAAAGTCATATGCCTAGTTGGGCACAGTGAGTTCTGTTTAAGACTGCATGCATAATTCAAATATCTTATTAACAAACATTTTCACCCAAATAGAAGCTCTGAAATTATTCACTCAGACTAAAACACATGGTTTTTAGATGGGATTTTCCTGAGGAAACAATAAGGACAGAAAACATATATATTTTCTTTGGTTCTAAATATTACTAAATTTAAGATCCAGCCAAGCCTCACGTTTGCTCTCCATTCTCCACCTGGAATAGCCAAGACTCTTATGTTCCAACTTGAACACCGAAAGGGATACATGTTTTACAGCTTACACTTCCATGAGAAGTTCTGTTAAATCAATGTTGATTCTCAGAAGACATACTTAGCAATTTAGCTTGTAGCTCATTTAATAAATATTTTCAAAATTAACAGAATAAAAGAGTCAAGTAAATCTTAAAATAAAATAACTTCATTTTGATGGAAAAAAGGCTATATTGTTAATTACTCACACAAGTAAGTAATGTCAAGAACAGGAAATATTTTGTTTTCTTACATAACAAAGAAATTTGTTCTCATTTTTCACAATTCTTGCATATTCTAGGCTTCCTTAAAAAAAAAAAACAACCACAAAACCAAAAAGCAAGAAATTACGCCTGATCTTTACAGCAATACAGAAGTGATTTCTGTATTTTTAGATACCATAATGGGAAAGGTAAAAATGTTCTGTGTCTTTATTTTAAAATGTCTCATTTTTCACACAAAAAGAAAACCTCTAACAAAGTTTGTTGGAAAAACAGTTGTACACATAAAACAAATTTCACCTGCTCTGCAATGGGTTATTTTTCATTTTCAATGCTTTATACTAATATAAATCTACATCCTGTAATTTAACTAGCAAGAAGTGTTATATCAATGTGACAGTCTTATTAGCCACAGTAGAAAAGGAAAACAAAGAGGCAGCAGCTGATATGATGCATACAAGCTTTCTGCAGCTCTCCCCTATCTTTTCAGACTTCACCTTGGTATTGGAAGGACCTCAATACTTCTAAGAAAACCTAGTTAACCATACGAGGCCAGGCTGAGAGAGTTGGGGTTGTTCAGCCTGGAGAAGAGGAGGCTCTGGGGGGAGTTCGTAGCAGCCTTCCAGTGCTGAAAGTGGGCTACAGGAGAGATGGGGAGGGACTCCTGATCATGGGATGGAGTGCCAGGATGAGGGGCAATGCTCTTAAGCTGAAAGAGGGTAGATTTAGATGAGATATTAGGAGGAAGTTTTTGCCCTTGAGGGTGGTGAGGCAGTGGGCCAGGTTGCCAGCAGCTGGGTGGTGCTAGCTGGGTTCCAAACATGACATCTCATCTCTCAATTCAATCAACCCAGCAAGTCTCTTGGATACATTACATCTTTAAGGGATACCATATCATAGACCAGTATACCACAGGCTAGCCAATCCATACAGTTTATATTCCCACACCCACCTATGGAATGAGGACCCCCCATAGCAATTTACCATCACACACATTTTCATGGCCTCAATTCATTCAGGAGTTATTGCATTTACTTTTATTTTACTTCCTAAAGAAAAAAAAACTATTACTCACACATACAGGAAGAGAACTAGGCCAGAAATTAAAATAAAAAGCTATTTTCAGGATAACAGTAATAGATTCTATGAAATCACATTCACTAAATTTCTGTAGAAGTACTATCTGGCTGAAGAAGAGAAACAGAATACAACCTTAATTCCTTTAACTGAGTGATGCAGGAAACAAACTATAAACACAAATGTATGAGCTACCGTGAATTGTCATAGCTCCATTAATTTCCTCTTTCCACTTGGAAATGTTCTCACCCTGACACTTAGATATGAATATCTGCTTTGTCTCTCTTCTTCTGAATTTAAAATAGCTGTGCTGCTAGTTCAGGCATTAGAGTTAATGCAAATTTACTTATTCTCATTTGATCTGTGAAAAATGAATGTAAGCTTGTGTACTACAATGCCAATCTGTTTTGGGTTTGTTTGTTTTTTTTAAATATAACTATAATGCAACATTTTGTAAATTCCTGGGCTCTTCTTTCTTCTTACAAATAGAAAAGGTACCATCTGAATTAAATCCCCTGCTGGAAAACCCCAGGGTCTACTATAACACAAGAAACATACATCTTTCAGTCAGTGGGTTCTGGAGATAATTAAGCAAAAGTGGTGAACCTTCAGCACAAGTTCATCATTAAGAACAACTCAGACCACCTACTATGATAGGCAGATTATGTCAGATAAAGAAAGATGATCAACAGTAATTTTATTAATAAGATCTTGTTATTTAAAGGAAATATGGAGAAGCCATGCAGTCTACAATGAACTGATGAAAAATATAGCAAAAATATGACTGTTACTGCTTTAAAGAAAACCTATTAGAGTGAAAAAATGATACCACCATTCTGCTTTCATAGACAAAAACAAAATACATCTTCCACATTTTCACCATGAAACACCTTCAGTGTCCAAATGGAAGTGTGCCACTCATGCAGTCTCCAAAGAACAGAAACTTAAATTTTAAAAATTAAAATTCATTACTGATGATAACCAAGTGTATTCTTGAAGTGTAGTCTTATTAAAAGAATATTGCTCATAATGCCTGAAATTACTGGAAAACAAGTACCACTGCTCTGACCAAAGATTCACAGAACCCCCTATCCTATTTCTGATACTTGCCAGTGGCTGTCCAGGGAAGAAAGAACAGGAAACTGTTACCTCCCAGCCATCAGCCACTTGCAGCTCAGAGAGTTTTTGAGCAAGATAAATGTTCAGCGAACTCCAGAAATTTCTGTTCCATAACCTCTCTCTAATCTCCTGCTGAGCCTCTGCAAATATCCATAATGGATGGATGCAAGAACAACCACTCTCATGCTTGCTGTCAGCATGCCTCTTGTTGGTTTAATTTCCCACCCTCTAGTTCTTGTGTTAGAAGAGACAGCAAAAAAACCCAAACCAAAACAGAAACACACCATCAAAAAAGCCACCAGTCCCTTTTTACTCTTCTCAAGCCAGTCAGGACTCTATAGCTACAGCTGTGTTCTGGCTTGCTTGGCTGTTCCTTATAAAGCACTGCTGGAACAGCCCTGCTGCTCTTCTCTGGACAGCTTGTGAATCTACTATATTGTTCTCTAGATGTGGAAACGAAACTATATAAGCTATTTTCAGTTGCCAGCAAACTATAGATTTATTCAGCAATGTCCCCTGCTTTATTCTCTGTTCCTTTCTTAAGAATTCTTAATGTTTGATTCACTTCTATGACCACTACTAAGTGCTGAGCTGAAGTTCTCATACAGCCACCCATCACAACCTCAAAAACATTACTCTGAGCAGTAATGGTCAGCTCAGAGCTCAGACTTGCTACTTCAAATTCTCAGGTACTAATGAAGTATTAGGGAAGACATTAGGAAGACATTACGCATCACAATTAACAGCTAAACTGTTTTGGCTCCAGTTCTTGAGTCAATAGGATCTGATCTTTGTGACCCATTCCTACTCCTTGCATTAATTTTTCCATACTACATAATCCCTTAATCTCCTAGGAGACGTATAGATTTGAGACAGATATTCTGCTAAATCCCCCCAAGGAAGGATACCCATGTGGGAACCACAGGAACACAGGTAAAAATAATTAGATTCTTTGCTATGGCCTTATGTTCCTTGTCTGCTTACCTATATATCATATACAATATTAGACACAGACATTTATTGGCTTTCTTCTTCTTCAGTGGAAGGAATGGGTACTGCCTGTCTACTGAGGGACACATGCAGGGGTTTGCCATTGCTTTCCATTCACAAATTTCTGTGTAATTTAATTTCAGCAAGTGTATTTTGCATATAGAGTATTATCATCTTCAACTTAACAATTATGCCTAAACCCCATTAAAGGGTATTTGTGGAGCAAAGAAAAGCTATGAAGTATTACTGATAATGGTTTAAATATCTGCAGTGTCTTAATAGTATAAAAATTCACAATAAAAGAGGACAGAGTAAAAACTAAGTTCTTGGTCTTATTAAAAAGATTAGACAAATACTGCACAGATGGCAAACAAAAGAGATATTTATGCAAGGATATGCAAAAAAGTCTCAAAGCCACAAGATTAAGAAATTAAATTTGAAGGGAGAGAGCAGAGGTATTTGAGAAAGCATGAAAGCACAATGAAAGACATAGAACAGAATAGTTAGGAAAACATTCTAGAGAATTAGAGGAAATTAAGGCAGACTCCTAGCTACGTAAGAGATGTCTCAACAGCTTTTTAGATGAAAAGAGCATAAAACCATTCACTGATAACTTGGAACAAGTGCAGAAATTCTACTCTAGTGAGCTGAACTGTCTCAGATAAAGATGATCCCAGCAGGAGTGGCTAGAATGGACTAGACTAAAAATACTGCTGGCAAGGAAGGCAATTAAAATAACAAAAGTGTAATTTCGAAAATACAGGATGCTTTTTTGCCCACAGCTGAAGACAGTAAGAGCTAGAAAGAACCTGCATGGTTGAAGAGGGAAAAAAAAATGACACCGGGACACACATTGCAGATGATGGAAGAGATAACGGTGGTGTTAAAGCCAGAGCAGAAGAATTCATAACTCTATGTGTCTAGATAACAAACATCAACTGACTGCGGACGGTAATATGATGAGGGTGGGATAAAAAGCGAGGGACACAAGAGAGTTTTGTAAGGTGAGATACAGAGCTCTGCTTTACCTCTGTTATCAGCAAGCTGTCAAGCCAGAAGTGCTGAGGATGCTAGATGAAATGAATGCCTGAACAGAGGCAAACACAGCATGGACTGACAAACAGATTTGCAAATCATCTGCATAAAAATAGTAGCTGACGGTGGATGAGGCGAGGAGGTCATCCAGTGATAAGAGTCACAGAGAGAAGACAGTCAAAAGCAACACAGCATTCCTACAAACTCAAGGAATAAGGAAAATATCTACAAAAACGATGATGCAAGAAGCTGGAGCAGTAACTGCAAAGACAGAGAAGTGCACAATAATGGAAGGAATAGAAACCATGATAAAAGCGTGAATGAGTTCTCAGCTTTATCTGCGAGAAAGCATGAGGCAAAGGCTATGATCTTTCATTAAGAAATCATTATTTCAGGCTTGTTGAAAAAGATGGAAATACTACTAGTGTGTACTTTGGAGTAATGTGGGGAACACAACACTTCACAGAACACATTAATACGGGGAGGGGGATAGAAAGGAGGAGAAATGTGGACTGAGAGAAAGTGATGGCGAGAAAAGAAGGTAGCTGTATAGGACAGGGGGATGGATACAAGTAGTGCGCGGCTGAGCCCTAAAGAAAAATAGTAGCAGTAGTTGTCCTTGAGAACAGACAGGAGAAAGAGAACTCCTCCAGTGAATTGTAAAAGAAAATACATGCAGAAGCAGAGAGAGACACTAGCACTCAGCTGGGTTTGGCAGTCTGATGGAAATACATAAACTGTAAATGAAGCACTTGACTGTGAAGGAAGAGTAACAACATCGAAATGAAAGGATTATGGAGTCTGTATGGTAAGAAAACAAACTTACCTATATAAGAAAAACATAGTGGCACTGTAACAAGAGCACTGAAAGCAGCTGTATAGTACAAGTCAGGAGTCTGAAGGATTATGCAATACTAGGAAACTTGGAGAAACCAGCATTAACAGTATTGACTTCAAGATTATTAATTACGCCAGGCGAGGTAAGGAAGAAGGAACTGAAAGATGCCCTGAAATTTAAAAAAAATATTAGTAAGTAATTAAAAGATACTCTATTCATTACAAATTAGGGAGAGGAATAATCACAAAAAAATATAAATCATGAAGAGGGAAAAAAAGTCTCATGAATGTAGGTGAAACCAAGAGAGAATTTGGTGCATGTAAGAAATTGCAATTATGACATCAAACAAGGAAGGCTGGAACAAAGGGCTAAATTGTCAAGTAAATGAAAATGCGGGATTAAGGACACATAGTGAAGCCAAAAAACTGGGTGGGCCCTCAGTAGTAACGCAAGTGCCCTCTGCAGACTGACATCAAGATTTGTACCAGTGGCCTATGGTGACGCTATGTGCTACATCAGAAAAGCCAAGAGCCCAAGAGCAGCCAAGAAGTCAGTGTGGCTCTCACTTTATCAGACTGCAAGAGGCAAGATGACATGATCAATGTAACTCGTTAAAGAGTTTTATTTATCTTTAAGACTATGCGAGAACTCGGGTGTGTTCATCGTGGCAGATGTGCTGAAATTAGGAAAGCTATGCAGTTTACATGAGGCAGTATCCAGTTCTCTGTCTTCTAACTTCTTGTCCCATGATTCAGTCATTGACCTTCCCATGCTCAAATCGTGTTTCCTTTCCCAGACTGCAAAACTAGACTTCTTCCTCTTCAGCATGAAATCTACTGTTTGTCACAAAAACATTCTGCTAATAATAACGAGCCTATAACTTACAGGTGCTTTCCAGTCCCTGCAGTCAATGTATTTTATCATCACCTAAGCAAGATTTATTACAATTGCACTTCATTAACAAGCCTTAGAAAGGGAAAGTGGCATTACAAATGAGAAAGCCCTAAGCTCAATATCCTTCAGGTATTCTCTTGAATGTCTTTTGTGACTTGTTAGTCAAAACTCCTAAGCCATACTGGGCCAGTTACTTACGAACTTTCTTAAAGAATAGCCCCATAAAAATCAGTAACCCTGCTTATGAAGTAAGGTGCTATCCAGCAGGAAAAGGAGCCAAATAGTATTTCAATACTTGTATCAGTGCACTGCTGCAATTCCCTCCCACCAACAGGATGTCTAATAAAGGTTAAGAACAAACAAGTTTTCAAGTAAGTGATCGCTTGTAACTACAAACTGAAACCCATAACATTAGTGACAGCTGTTCTGGAGCAATTCAGCGAACACTTTCTATTACCAGTTCTAAAATGAATCAAAATTCACATTGGTATTGAAAGATACAACTTTTCTATCTCACTTTGCTTACTTGGTAGTATGTAATTTCTCTTGCCATTATCTTTTAAAAAATATATTAAATCAGCATCTTGGAAGATTTGCTGCAACCTGATACACAGGTTTTAAATGCTACAAGAATAAACATCTAAAACACCCTCTGATTTTTCTCCCATTTCACTAAATACTTAGAGATCATCTCTATTACGAGTTACAAAAACAGCAATGTTTAAAAGGAGTGATGAACAGCTTGATACACAAAACTTTAATCAAAAAACAGACGCTGTAGATTTACGCTGGTGTAAATGAACCTCATCAGTCCTTCTCAGAACTGTTGTTTAAATCACTTAGCTATAGAGTAAGATGGTGCTAATCTGCATGAACAAGCCAGGGAACAATCGAGGTCTCTGTGGCTGTTCACACCGGATTTAGAGCTGGTTTGCATGAGGAGAGCAGTAGAAAACAATGGGATTTTGATGGCTGTAATTTTTTTCCACAACATTTGTGCTTTAACATAATTCTATAGTAAACATAATAGATAGAGTCCATGAAGTGAATAAGGTCAAATGGAATACGAGTCCTCAGTATAACATCTTGCTGTTAAACCTTTGTTAAACAGCAGGCAGAGAAAGGCACGGTGTCTGTGCGGTAATTACAACGTCAGAGGATTAGTGAGGTGTCGCTGTAACATGTAAACTAAGCTCTGCAGCTCCTGGGTGTTTGCTTCCAACTTGAAAACATTTCATTTACTTCATGTCAAGTCAGTCTTCTCTCCAGCATCCAGTTTTCCTCCACTATCTGTAGACTCCTCACTTAAAATAAAAAACTGTTGAGAATCTACAAGACATTCTGTTGTGGTTTTCTGTTATGGCAGTAGTATTTTGTATTTAAAATCAGTTAAGTGCTGCCTGCCTTCGGTTCACCAGCAGGATTTTCCTGAGACTGCTATTAAACTCACTCGGCAAGGCAGCCAGCTCCAAGAACATATGGGAACAGGGCCTTCGAGTACTATCTCTCTCCGTCTTTAAAGTCCATTGCAGCAACCAGCAGTAGCCACTCATGTTTAAAACCTCCAGAATACCTCCCTAGCACTGTTATACAGTGGGCAGAGATGGGCGAAGAGCCGTAGAGGAGTGATGTTGTCATCAACTGAAAATGTAACTCAAAATCATTTTGCTGAAAAATCACGAATTGTGCCTAGAGAAGCAAAACATCATTTATGTGTAGGACTGTTCCACTGCTTTGCTGATTAGTACAGACTGCTATGCAAAGACCTGCTGAGAGCAGTATCAGAGTAAAGAAGGACATGCCTGTGTTACACGTAAATATGCCAAGGTCTTTTCTTATTCATATAAGTATAGGACTCATAAGACTTACCTGAATATTGTATTGTTACAGACTCAGTTTTCCTTTTATAGGCAAATAAATTTCATCCACATTTAAACTATATGAGGGAGAAATGATAACGTATCACTATGAAAAAGGGATAATTCCATAATACTTCAGGTATTAAGGGATCACACATGTTTGGGTCAAATTATTTCCATCCCTTACTCAGAATCAGATGGATAGCTGATCCTCCCCCTCCCCTGCCCAAACACACACTATAGCTTTGTGAGGAAATACAGTGAAACCAGAGGGGAGCTACAAAATTAATAAAACAAATGACATACTACAATTATCCTAGTTGAAAGCTATTATGTCCTTTATAAAAAAACTTCTGGCTTTCTTAATTTCAATGATTCGGGAATGGTTTTGTGAAAATGCCAATGCTCCATTTAACAATAAATTACTCAGATATTTGGGAAACAGCTAGACTCTGCCAGGGATTTTTTAAAGCAGATTTTATTATTGATTAATGGACAGTTGTGCTCAAAACTGATGCTATAATATAGTCCTCAGACTCTGCTACTGGCAAACTGATCTGTAAAGGCAAGCGCTGCCCTGATGCAAGGTCCTAATGGCTTCAAAAGGAAGGAGTGGTCTCATAGATGTGATTACAGGATTCGGGCCCACAATACTATCAGTCAATTTTGTCCAACATTTCTCATGACTGCACGATGTCTAACAGAACCACATATTTATATTTTAATAAATATCTATATTAATACTTCATCTTACTTTTTCCCCCCTCCTTTTTCCCCTTCAGTAGTCTTTGTTCAAAATTCACTGTTTTATTCTTCATATATTCTAAGCAGCTTTGCAGTCAAAGTTTTATAACCATTACCAAACAGTTACTACAGGTGTCTTCTGGTTTAAGTACAGCATAAAGCCAGGCAATTTCACGTGCTATCTTCCAGTAAACAGTAGGAAAAAAATTTACTTTTAAATACACACCACTATATAAGTGGAAACTCTGGGGAGCCTGAAGCGCTGTGCGCGTCTTGGCCTAGCAACCTGTACGAGCAGCGCTCTCTGGGACTAGCAGCGTATCAGATATGGAAATCCTGTGCAACAGCTGTGCTATACTTGGAGATTTTCAACAGCAACCTCATAGCAAAAAAAAAAATTAGAGACATCTATGGACACACTTGGCAGATTGCCAGTGGCAGTATCCATATGGTTCTTCGCAGATCTGGCAGTATCAGCTTTTTCCACACTAACATCTTCTGTAGCAAGTTCTGCACTAAACGAGGATTACAAAAACCGTCTATGGGGAACTCAACTTACAGCCACCCAGAAGTTTGAGATATTTTAAATGTTCCTCTTCCACCGCCACTCAGCGACATAAGCAACAGAACGAGCCCAGCCTGGAAACTCAAAGTGTAATTTATTTAGAAGCCTGCTGGAAAACAAGTGATTTCTCATTTTATTTTGTTCCAAAGACCTTTGCAGCAGGCCAGTAATTTCTTCCAAGTTTAGTCTAATTGAAACTGGAACTCAAGGTAATTGAGAACCTAATCCAGAGGCTTTAATAAAACTGGTGTCTTTGAGGTTGTGCTGCTGGTAAAGCGCTACCTGCCAATTTAAAAGCCACAGTACCACATGGAGGTGATTAATCAGAATTTTGTGGGCTTGAGTATCACTTAACAGCTGCAAAGATTCCACTTCCAAAATATAATCATTTAGGTGTAACACCAGCACATGTTGCCCAGTAACTCAACAAGAATTATAAAGAGATGACTCAAAAACGCTGCCCCATTAAACAGTCCACCCTCCTAAAAGAAGAGAGAGCAAAGTGGAAAAGAGAAAAGCCTGTTATTAATAGTTGTTGTAAGTACACTGGAAGAGTGAGCAGAAATTGTTGAGCAATCTTAAGTCTGCAAATAAAAAAAATACTAAATAAAAGTCACCATTACTGTCAGGTTATGATTTTGCCCACCCTACTGCAAGTTGCAGAAGACCAGCAATAAACCATTGAAAAAACATTTCAGAGTTTAAAATGTAAACCGTAGTACTCATGCTAAATATTAAAATGGACATATTAAACACTATGCTGAAGAATTTTGGCCCCTCTTTTAGTGGAGACTTTTAGTCCACTGAGATTTCACAGGTTCTGGCAGATATTACATATCTATCCCTTTAATTGCCCAGATCATGACACAGGGGAATAAGTTGGCTCTCCTCACCTTGCAACTTCTCTTTTGCAATTTCAGTGAGCTATGTACTCTTAACAAGAGAATTCTTTTGCAACAAGCACTTGTTTGTTTTGGGTTGTTTGGGTTTTTTCCCCTCTTTTTCAATTGCTGTAAAAAATTTGAAGTGGTTTAATTTTAAGAATACACATTATATAAATCATTATCTAGATGTCAAGGTGTAACTGCAGCTTTCCAGCACGGAATACCAGAGAGACAGAGAAGTCTGGAACAGATGACTGCATTCCCACTGGTATCTCATGCTCTATTTAACCTGTTGCTTCATGATGCACAGTAGAAACCTTCTTACAAAGAAACTCCACAGTAAACTGACACTTTTGAAATTTTTTGTGTATTTTCTCCAGTCTGCAAATGCTGAGTACTGTGCAAATGGAGAGCCTCAGTGATGTCTCTGTTGGGTTGGGGAGATCAAGATGGAGTCAGGAACAGGACTTTTATTGCCTTTTACAAATGAAAAATTTAAAAAATATCTCAGAAAGTTATAATGCCTTTGACCTACGACACTAATACATCTGCAATCTAATTACTCAAGACTTAATCCAGTTGGGTCTTGAAAACTTCTAAGGATAGAGACCGACAGCTTCTCTAGACAACCCACCCTAGTGCTTGGCTGTCTTAATGGCGAAAAAAGTCTCTCCTTATATCCAGTCAGACTGATCTCCCAACAAAAGAGATGTCCTTCATGACCTATATTATGGAATCCTTTTGCAGGAAAGGGCAAAGGCAATGCATGAATATTCTTTTTCACTGCTTGTAGGCCAAAATATGTTCTGCTGGCTGGGACCTCAAGACCCAGGTTCCAGTTATTTGCATGTACACAGCTCTTATGGGTTTCAGGGGGAGAAGTACTTCATGCTCAAGAGCAGACTATAACAGGAAATTACTAACTCTATTTGACATTAATATCACAATTACAGTTCATTCACTGGAGCTAGTCAATTCTCTCAGCTAAATTACTTCATCCTATTTACTAATCAGCTGGAGTGGGATTCAGGATTTCGTGATGATGGCAAAATGAAGATACAAGGGTGTCATTAACTTTACCTCTATTTTCACATTATTTTGATGAAGTATGCTCAAATTTGGAGAAAAAAATTAACCCGGCAACATATTTGATTAAAAAAAAAAAAAAAAACCTAGGCACTAAGATACTAAAACATTATTTGTTTCTTAAAGGAAGGAAAGAAAGACCGATTTTAACTAAACAATTCTAAGGTCAATAACGTTACCCTGTCCTGGAGGTATTATTTCCTATACCTTATGGAAAAGTTTGAACAACTTCCACATTAAACATACATAGTGCAGACAACAGTGCACAAGACAATATATGCAGAGTTAAACACATTTGTTTCTTATTCACCTAAGTCTTTCTGAACACTGATAATAAAACAGCATATACACTTTCTGTTCAGCCACCACTACTGGTGCTGGGGATCTGAAGGCGCTTGAGAAACTGCACAGGAAATCTCAAAATACATGGGACAGACGAGATGTTCAAACATCTACAGAGCTACGCACACCACGATCATCATGCAGCCAGGACACACTGAGCAGCAAAGAGAGGGGATATATTGAAGGGCATATATGCTGTATGCCAAATATCCCCACAAAAACTGCAATGATACCTTTCGCACACATGCACAACATGCAATACTGTTGTCTTCTGTCTTGTCTGAACAGCAGAGAGGCTGTCTTAATAGACAGCCACTAAGAAAGCAAGCCGAGAGGAAAGGATTGTGGTGTCTGCCTGTTCAGCTATCACATGCTGAAACCTGGGTATTGATGCGAAGCTGTAAGTCAATAATGACATCAAGGGGAAATGATTGTTCCCATAACAGCAATCACGCAGTGCTGAGACAATGATTACGTGATCCCGACCAGTGAGAGTATATGAGAACAGAGCACGCTTGCTGGCACGACTGTCCAAACTTCATTTAGAGTCCTTGCAAAAGAGCTGAAAGAGCTACGGCTATATTGACACCATGCCAGTAGAATATCGTTATTTCTCTAAGACGGCCCCCTACCAGAATGTCACGCTGCTCACTGTAAGCACCACCCATGCATCTTGCACACCTGGTTTCTCCCCACTGAGCACCATCTCAGCCCTTTCCATTCCTCTATGATACACCTCCACAATTTTGCCTTTATATCACTCCCAATTCTAACTGTGTCAGCCTTTAATTCACTTTGAAAAATACCGAGAAAATGAGTTAAGAACGTCAATACAAATTTATGGAGGTGGCATTGCAATGTCAAATCAAGAATATGGTATCAAGATGAAATACAACAGTGTCAGGATAAATGTACCAAGCTGACAGCACAAAGTCAAAACAGAGCAATGTCACTGCAGATCTGCAGAAACAACATTCATCTGTCAAAAGAAAATCATGACATTACACATTAAAGAATAACTTAAATAAATTGGAACACGTAACTGTTTGTTCAGACTAGCAAAACCCACCCAACACTCTCTTGCCAGCAGGGAAAAACACAAGTGTTTCGCAGATGCAGGCAAGTAAACACTGAGATGGGACTTAATACCACAAAGGCAGTTAGAGCAGCACAGCACGCTGGTATAAGGAAACTTCCAAGTAAAGACCAACAATCACTGGTCCAAGTGCCAAAGAATGGCCCCAGAATGAGTAGTGACTATTCATGCAGGAGTGAGTTCACCCATCAAGTAATTTTCATTCTTCACTTGCGTACAACCGAGGTATGCTTCTTTACCTGTTACAGTTCAGTCCCAAATGTGACATTTCTTTCCTTCTTTCCCCCAACAGCATCACCACTTGTCCTCACTCACTATGAAGTGGACAGTGTGCAGCCCCAAGCAAAAGACCTCTAGAAATCCCTCGCAGCTGGAGACCTGCTCTAATCCTATTTCTGGGGCTCATGTCCTCATTAAACAAAATGCAGAACACTTCTTAAGCAACTATGGGTTGAACTGAGGACTTCTGACTTTTAACTCCATAGGGCTAAACAGTTGTTTCACAGGTGTTTCTGTGAATTCACGTATTATTTGATCTCACAAGTGCAAATACAAAAGGAACACTTTTAGAAATTTTTCAAAGTTAGCACAGTACAAGCAAGGTCAGGTACAACAGAGAGGTAAGCAGATGGAAGAATGCTCCTGTAAGTCACGGAGCAGGTATTGCTTTCAGCAATGTCTGCTGTAACTTTAAATTATGAGCTATGTGCTCAGTCTCTACACTGTTAAACCGTACAACACAGCCATCACTAAACACATAAAACGTATCAGCTATAGCTTCTCCATTTTTCAAATCAGGGATGGAAATAGTATTGCTTTCTTTTGGTCTTTGTGTAGAAAGTCACTTAAGATTACAAGTCTCTCTGTTTGTACAAAATGTAGTATCAAGTCTGAGAACTATCCCTTTCTTCACTGATGAGTATAATCCCCGTTTCAGTAAGCATGATTCTACAAGCTCTTGGTTATAACAGCTTCAAATTTGACCAGAAACTAAAAAAAGTAGTTTTCTCATTACTAGTAGCTGTATCCATCAACACATCATTCACACTCTTCAAAACTGGAGATTAAATTATTGATATTAAGAGTGTATGTACAGAAATACAATGCATTAATCAAATTCTTTGAAAGGTATGATTTTGTGTCTGTGTGTCTAGGTTTCTAGTGAATCAGAAAAGAAAATTTAAAAAATGCAAACACGGAAAATGTCTGAGTACAGAAAGGAACAATGGATCAGTGGAAAACTGTAAATAAAGTAATCATGCTTACGGAAAAGATTTCTTATTTCTAAGGGAAAAAAAACAGGCAAATGAAAGTTTCTATGCCATTGAAGAACATCTAACATTGGTGCTTGCTCGAGTCTTCTTCAGGAAACTCAGTGAAAACATCCATGCTTTTGATGTTTTTAGGCAGGAAGATCTTCTATTGCAATGCATTCTCTTTTATATATAACTTTCCTGAAATAACTTTCTGGCAAATTAGATCTTTATCCTCCATTTTAAAAAAAAGGGGGAACCCCCAAACAAATGAGGAGAACAAAAAGGCAATCCACTTTTCATTGAGTAAACATCACACACGTTACTCATTGACTGCCACTTTCCATGAGACATTGGCTTGATGTGCTAAGTGTAGAGATGTCTCTGCAGAGGCCACATACCCAAAAGTTGAAGAGGTAGCTGTGTGTTATTTAGTATTGCTGCAGAACACACCAGTTAACCAGGCATAACACTTGTCCCCTTCCACATGCTCCTATTTTCAGCAGTTTCCAATGAAGCGAAGGCTGCAGGTGTTGAGGATTCACATGGAAACACCTGCACTAGTCAGCCATGTTCAGGGCAAGGCAATACTGATTTTGCTATGGTCAGTATTTTGACTGGATCCTCAACCTGTGGCCACGAACATACAGTGGAAAATCAGAAATTGCATTTATTGCCTCACAAGGCACTCAGTAGTAGTGAATGGTAATTTAACATAAGAGTATGTATGAAGAGACGGACGCTGACCTTCGACAGAGGCACTGAACTACGCCATGCTGTTTCTGAGGCAGGACAAACAGATTCTTCGCAGGAATGGTTACAGTGCTTGGAAGTGGAAATAAAGTTTAATTTGGATTCTCTCCTTGGGGGGGTTTGTTTTCTCAGGAAACACTGATATGAAACCAGGTACACTGTCAACACCACAGTGTTACTCCTCCCTGCCTCTGACCAAAAGGATCAAATGAAGCTAATAGAAAAATCGTTAGGATATCCTAACAGTGAACAGTTAAAACCTCGTGGTCAGGTAAGAAAAGGTGTACAAATGAAATATTTTGGAACCACAAATCCATACAGCTTCTGTTGATTGAACCATGGTCACAGAAGCAAATGAGAATGTTCTTCTGAGGCTGGCTGTCCCTTTAACTACTTACCCCATTCTGTGATGCTTCAGCACAAAAGCAGGAAGGTGATGAGCTTCTGAATGATTTATTATGTGAATTCTTTCAGACAGTACTTGACTACCTGCTACACAGAACCAAAGGCACCTTAATTTCTTTTTTACAATATGAGGAATTTTCTCCTTTTTGTACCACCCTTTCTTTTTAAGTAACAATATTCAGTTTTTCACCCAACTTGTTATCCGATTTCAAGAGCAACAGGAATCAGCAGGGGAGCTTGTTAAATAGAGAGGAGATTTTCACCACAAAAGCACAGAAAACATTACCCTGATATGTTATAGACATAGGCACAATGCACATACACAAACATACTGTTCAAAATCTCAGAAATCGTAGTTTCATATGGTCTAATAGAGAGGGTAGGAAAACAACAAGATTCAAATATGTTCCATTACCTCGGTTGAAATTAGGGTAATTAACTTGCCATATCCAAAGCCTGTTTTGACACTGCTTGTTGAGCCTCATCTCCAGAGAGCAGAAAAGTTTTCATTAAAACCACCTTTTGGGGCAGAACTTCAGTATAGTTCAGCATCTCCTTAAATGAAGCTCCCCGCAGTTGGTACCAATTCTCAAACACTGAAATCTTTCATGAAACGTAATTGCAGTTTTCCCCCATGCAAGGCCTACCTCTCTCTCCTCTCAGGGCTGCATTTTGGTATATAGCACCAGCAATAGCTATTCGGAAGCACGGCAATAACAAGTTTCTAGAACCATTGGCTCCCAAAGCTAAAACTGCATATGAATTTGAGTGCTGCAACAGACGCTAATACATTTACATTACCTAAACCAATACTTATTAAATAATCTGGGGAGAAAGATGGGTTTGTATTTGCCAGTTCAAAGATACAGTATTTCAGACTAACCAAGCAGCTTAGATTCATGCAGAGCCTTTGCAGTTTGCCTCGATATTACTCTGTGAAACAGCTAGCTAATAGTTTAAAGTTACAAACTATTTACACATTTCCCATGTGGAACAAGCACAAAAGGAAAGACGCTACTACCCAGACTAAAGAAGGTTCAAGTTCTGCCTTAAACATGAAGAAAAAACAGTTGAAGTTGCTATGTCCGCTTTTTTGTTTCCATATGGCAGGCTGTGGATGGCCCTATTAGTACGAGTTAGACCAGTTTGCAAGGTGCTGTGTAAATAAATAAGCAAGTGTCTGCCTCAAGAGCACCCAGTTTGGGATTATGAAACGAAACAAAAGACACAGCAGAGAGAAGGAAGAGGCAGCAGCAAGATGAACATTGTGTGCATAATAAACGATTCCCCCTAGTGCTACCAACACAGCAGAGGAATTACGATGAGCTATTCTACACATGCCAAGAGCTAAGCATGGAAAGAAAAGAAAAAGCCTCTCTTTCCAAAATGAATTCTTGCATCTGCTGAGAAAACTGTATTTTTTAATTTCCTCCCAGCTTCTCTAAATCTAAACGTCCCATGAAAGCAATCTCAATTTAGCAAACTTCTGATGAAAGCCAGGAAAAGCCTTGATGGATTTTTAGTTGTTTCTTCTTAGTTTGCCCACCAAGTTCCTTGGTGCTCCACCTAACGATGAACTACTCTGAAGTCAGGCTGCAAGACACGTACTTCCACAGCAGCTCAGACTATTTTTTCCTTCACAGTGAATTCCACAGTCCTGGATTTCTTCTCAGAAAGAGTTCAATCTGAAGTCCTGAAATATTGATATCCTTCATGGTTCATAACTTCATTTTTCTTCTTAACTCCAAAATGCACGTTAATGGTGCCACCACACAAATCACAACTTCTAAAATAGGGGGAGTGTTGAATTTAAATTCCTGTATTGCAAATCATCCAAATGGTTTCATTCTAAAGAAGATCCAAACAGTGGCAGTCTCTGTTTTCCAGTGCACATACGCATACAAGAAAAGGCATGTTTATGAAATTTAAGCAGAATTTCCCTAAGATGATAACAGCCATTCTAGGATTTATAGTGGTTTGTACATTCATATGAATATTTCCATTAACCCAAGTCAAGCTGTCACCTTCCAAAATAATTTATCAATGTGCCCAGCCTAAATTAATAACATTTAGCTGACTTTGAATGTATATCTTAGTATGAGGAATAGCCTCACTCTTGAGGCAGCTCTATTCCTGAAATAACCCTGAACTTCTAGATTATTAGGTGCTCCCTAAGAAAAAGTATTGTCAAGGAAGGAGGGAAGGCACCCACAGAGGGAACCTAAGCTCTGCTGAGAAATGCCCCAGCAATGACAAGCACTGTAAGAACCCCCAAGCCATGCAGATGGGCAGTGGAATGGCACCGAGGGGAGAGGAAAAAGGCTTGTGTGCTGCATTAACTGTTCAGGAGAAATATCTTGCAGCTTAGGATTTAAAAAAATGATACTCAGCGATCAAGAGGTCTGTTTCTTGAGTAGACTGGAGTAGGTCTACACTGAGTACCATTGTTTTAAATCCTCAACTGCAAGATACTTCTCCGAAACAATTAATACAAGTATAATAGATGACTAGTATGCCACGAAGTCTCCTTTATAGTTCAAACATGTGAGAAGTATCTTCAGGGAAGTCTATGTCACAATAAACCATCTGCTAAATAGCCCCCATAGCAAAGTAACTGACTTTAGCTATTAATAATATGGTATTAAAAAGGCTTAAACTAGAGCAGTTTTTTTCCTCATACTTGATACAGGAAAAAACAATTTCATTAGACTGGTCTTAATAAAGAACATCTGTACATTTTGCTGTCATGACTGATATAAGCCCTTCATTTAAAGTCTTACTGCTTCTCCTCTCATTATGTCAAGTTCAGACCCCGCGGAACTGCCAGCTCCATAAGATGCTTTACACAAGGGAGGAAGCAAAACATGAGAGGCCAACTGTTCACAGGATAACGTCTTCACATTGCGGTTTGGCTGTCTACAATAATTAGAAGAGCTTTGATAAGCATCTCGCATTTGGGTGAATGCTGCAACAGTGCGAACAACTACACAGATATGAAAAGCGTAAAGTCAGTTATTATCATTTAAAAATGTGTTAACTTCTGTAAAAAAACTAGCCTGTGGTTTCTTTCTCACATGAAGAGTTGGGGTGTTGATGTTAAAAATTACAGCCTACAGATATCAGAGCTCCAGCTTGACTAGATTGATCTGGAGCTAAGTAATAGCGACTCTGGAGAAATACATAGTTCAAAAACTGAAATGTAATATATTGAATTACCACCACTTCAGCCACATCATCCTGTACTTTAATGCCTTCTTCACCAAACAACAAAGTTTCCTGAGAAATGCTTCAACTACCTGCAAACAGACTGCGGTTACTTTCTGCTGGGCATGCAAGAAGAAAAGAGTGGAAGCTAGCATCCTTACTGTGTCACAATGTCACCTGAGCTCTGGTGCGGGTTAGTAGAAGTCAGTTTTCCAGGACCGTTGGTAGGCGGCCATACACTCCTGGCACATTAGCTCCTATGTCCAGCTACTACAGAGCAGCTCTGTTCAAAATCTTACATAATACACAACAAAACAGACTAACTGCTACCAACTATATCCTAAAATTTCAATTGCACACTCAACACTGAAGAGAACACTGGGACCGTACATACTCAGAGCAGTCATCGGACACCCAGCAATTCAGCTGAAATACCTGTATTTTATAGTCTGAATTGAGACAACATAAATACACACTGAAAGCCTGCATTGTTTTGAAAGAAATAAAGTGACAAATACATTTTAAAGCCAACATTCTAATGTTAAAGGAGGTTTTCTCATTTTATTGCTTGTTTTTAAGCAATGGGACTCAAGTAAATCACAGTGGATCTGGGAGATGCTGCTCTAAGCAGCTTGATGCTTCTAGTCACTGAAATCTCTGTGCCTACGAAAACCCCTGAGAAGCATTAAATTATGTTTACATATTCCACTCACTGCAAGGTAATGTCAACACGGAACCAAGACACCATTCAATGATCATGCAAATGATCACAAAACTCATTAATAATCTTTTAAAGTCTACGCAAAGTCTGTACAGTTTAAGTGATTAAAAAAATAAGCAAGAGTGTGATTTTGCAACACCTCAGGAAATCAATCAGGTTGCAAGGAGGTTATGTCAATGATGAATATTGTTAATGTGTTTACTCAGCATACAGATTATCTGCATATGTTTTGATGTAAAAATGACTATGAAATGGAACCCAAACACTAAGAAATGTAGGTGCAAGCACCATACACAATTCTGGACACTGAAGCCTACCACGAAACAGACCCGAAAAAGTATGGTGGCAGAGGCACAGTTATATCAACGTAAATTATGACCATGGAGTGATGGTACAGAGGTTACATGACTTGCCAACTGCCAAACAGCAAGCTGACATCAGGCTCGGAAACGGCGGTTAGGTCCATGAATCCTTATTCTGGTCATCAACCTCTAGAGCACCATCACTTCACCACAACACTGAAAAGAAAGATTCTTTTTAAATAAAAACTTTACACTGAACTAGCAGAGCAATTAAAACCAAAAACTACAAAAATTTAACATTTTTGAGTTTATGTTCTTGTTGGTTGTCCCTCATATACACGCTGCCTGTTGCCACCGTCTAGTCTCCTCAGCTACAGTTTACAAACCTGTCTTGGCTTAAGTGACAAAACAGGCAGAGGCTGTTTAAAAACAGAGAAAGTTTAAAAATAAAGAGGCAGAGAGAAACAATCACAAAACATACACCCCTTGCATTGAAAGTACAGCAATGCTCAGACAGAGCTTCTGCAAATGTTTGTGGGTGTCAACATCATTCCTCTCTACCATGTGTGTCTCTGTTTGACATTTATTAATTCTCTTGTAAGTTAAGTATACATCTGCATCTAGATACAATCACACTGGCATAACGACCACAAAAAGCTCGGCTTATATGAAAGTTCCAGGCTAGAAAATTTTGTAAGATAATTTTGGGCTCTGACTGTAAGGCTTTCAAAGGGGAGATGTTTTTCTGCTCGTGTAGAGTACCTGCTTTAATGGGGCCCTCTCAGGGTCTTATCAGGCTTCATAACACAAAGATTTTCACATTACTAAATCACTGCTGTCATGACATTGCCATCTTGATTAAACCACTGAAAAATGGGCACATCCTGTGGAATCAGAGAAACACAACCCATCAACACGCCAATTATATACTGCCTATGGGTGAAATACTAACAGACACCATTTCAGGAGCTGCTAAATAACAGGAAATAAAAAGAAAATAGAACCATCCAAAGGATCTATTAGCTTGATTGAAGAGGCTGAGTATGACATGTAACACCACAGATCCTTACTGTTATTCCACATCTTTAAGCCCACATGGGCTCGTGTCCTTGCATTTGCAAACACATTACCGCTGCAACCCTGCTCCCTGCCCAAGCATAACTACTGAGCTCACTCTGTTCCTCAAGAGGCTTCTTTCTCCTCAGCCAGTCATTACAAGCAAGCTGTGAGTCTATTTTGTGCCAGTCTGCCTGTCCTAACGCACGCACATCCACTGGGTCGGTATTTCATTAGAAATCAAGCATGTAAAACAAGGTAACCCAACTGGCCAACAATCAGCCAGGCATGGCTGTAATCACCATGATGAACAGCTCCAACTGTGGAGCCCTAAATATTACACTCTCAATTCAGGTTTCATATTATCTAGTTTGAAGCCTTGTATTAACACAGTATGACTCCAGTGTGGGAACTGCCACGTTAATTTGCTCCTACTTATGCTGACAGCCCTCTGTGGCCCCACGCCAAACAGGCACAGATTAATGTATTTTATACCTGCCATGCTTTTCTGCCTAAGGAAGGATAGCAAAACCTTCCACAGACTACATCCTGAGGCCCTTAGTTTTTATTCATACCCAGCCTAAGAAATTTCACCTAACAGAATTTTGACTAAGAAATTATTTTTAAAAGGAGAGTCCCTGCATTGTATGCATAGTTAATTTTCACAAGTGTCCTGAATATTGAAAGGGTAAATTATTTTAAAAGCACCTATAATTTCTATGATCACATTGAGTAAACCCTGCTTACAGGTAGGCATGTACTATGTACATACACATTATGTATTCCAAGTTCCACAAAGCAACACAAAAACAGCTGGTGCAAATAGATGTATATTTGATAAAGAAGAAATCTCCTTGACATATTAAAATAGTTCAGAACAACAACAAACCCATGAGATCTAATACAGATATACTGCTCACAAATCCATGTCTTAGCTCGAGCATAATTCACAGCTTTCGGGGTGTTCTCAGACTGCGTTTCTACGTACAACTTACACCAGAATCAGACAGCATGTTGAGAAATCACTGCAGCCCAACTCTTTGCTTCCCCCCACCCCCTGGTCTCCTTCCTTGTGTATAAGACGTTGGTATAAGACCTGTACAATGAGCCAAGGACAGTGAACTCATCCGTGTTAAAAATAACTGTTCGCTTTATTGGGCTAATTTTAACCTGTACCACCCTCCTGATCCAGTTCACAGCACAGCCACATGAAACTGCTGCTACAAGTGCGAGGGCAGTGAGGAGGCTGGAAAAGGGGCTGAGAAATAAATCATATTTTTGCTCCTTTGGGCAGCAACACCAGTTTATGCTGCCCCAATGTGCCCACAGAACCACAGCGCTGGTTTCAGTGAAAACAGCCCCACGCTGCCATCTCAGCAGCTCCCCCAAGAACAGCAGCTCAACTGCAGCTCACTCATTTCCAAATTCACACCCCCCCAAGTGAGAAAGCCTTTCTGCTGGGCATTCAGGAAGGTTTTTGATGTCCTGACTTATAGACAAACTTATTCAACTATGCACTGGGATCTCTGTATTTTGCCCAAGGTTTTTGCTTGTTTGTGTTTTATATTTTTAACTCAATTTGCTTATCTTGGATTTTTGAAAGTTTAGGATCTGATTTTTCCCCAAAGCTTTTCCTTCTATTCATGTAATTCTTGCTTTAACAAGGAAATGAGGTATACAAAAAGAGTGAAAAAGGGAGAATGCTTTTCAAAAAAAGAAAATATTCACAGTCCCACGCTATAACACTTAGGTTGAAGCCATTTAACTTGCCCTACCTGCTTTCTTTCAGATGCTCATTTTTGCATGGAGGAGAATTTGGATGGAGAGCAGGTTTTCAGAAGATTTCTTACTACATCAAGAATTCTAAAACTTCCTCAAATAGCAAATTTGATGTACAAGTTCCATGGGACACAGAGGTACTCTTTAGACACTGTCTTCCAGAAACAAAAGTGAATAAAAGCACTGAGAAAATAGTTTATCTCTGTGGGATGTGAGAGTGAGGGACAAAAAAAACCCCAGACAGTGAAGACTCAAACCAATACCAAACTACTTTATCTGATCTTGTCCCATCACATCAACACAGTAGGGCAAATAGATTATTGCTGCACAATCTGTTCTCTGAAAATTGCTTCCCTCCAAAGCTTTTGTATTATTTTGGAGCAGCACAGTTTTTAGGGGTCTGGTACCATAAGACAACTGGGTTTCTTAAGATTGCTAATTTGTTTGCAGCTGGGAAATTCAGAAACAAGCCTGAAAGCTGGAAAGGGGCACATTGACCTGCAGGTGTCCTGGCATTACCCATTGCCACCAAAGGGGTCATCTCTTGGGACAGTAATCACTGATTTTCCCTGAGAGATGGACATGAAGTCTTCCTGCTACAAAGCAGATTCTGTACAATCTAATTACCACACTGCCAAATTACCAGAAATAAACAAACTGTAAACAATCATCTTCATGATCCTTGCCTTGCAGTTGAGACCATATATTATGCCATATTAAGGTATTAAAATGTAGGTTAAATACATCAGTATAGGGAAAGAAACAAAGCACTTGAGATTTTCAAGTGTGATCCTGCAGAAAGCTGCTGCTTGGAAAGCGACTTTCCAGTAAATCCACCTGTCAAAACTGAGAACTGAAGTGAATCTTTTTTTCCAGAGAATAGTTCTGCACCAAGACACCAATAATTCCCTTCCAGTATCAAGATATTTTCTGTAATATTCCACACATGAAAGATGCCCTTGAATCAAAAAGGAAAGAGATCAGGGACAATGTTTGAAGCTCACTTCGCATGCTAGCTAAAGTGAATCACAGAAGTCATCCTGAAGGGAAAAATACATCCCCCATGCAAAAGGAAAGAAAAGTCTACCGTGCCAGGAATGATGGAGCACAGTAAAGCTGCTGGATAAACTCTTACCGTAAGTGTGGTTTGGACTTGAATAGCTAAGGGCAAAGCCATTAGACAAAATCAAAAGAAAATTAAACCACAAACAATCCAGGAAATAGGTTTCTATTCCCATCCTGGTCACATGATTGTTAACATAAAATGTTTTTACATTATATAGATTGAACGAAGAATGACAAACAGAAGTAAAAGATTTGGGGATAAATAATCTGTACTAATCGTTCAAGTACACTTATGTAGATGACAAAAATAAGAAGTTATTTAGAAACACTGACACTGGCTTATAGTGAAGAATGGCCTGGCCGCTGCAGGGTATCTCACCCCCATCATTGAGAGCTCCGGTGCCTCTAAGGTTGTCTCTTCCTGCCACATAGGTAAAGCCCATCAAGATGTACTGGCAGGATTTAACTGGGCTGCAACTTTTCAGTGCAGTAGTAACTTGCAAGGGTTTTTTCCCCTGTATTGTTCCAGGACATCTTTTTCATTTTGACCTCAGTACGTCTTTCCCCATGTGTAAAGGCACAGCATATATAAAGCTGAAGAACAAACATCCCTCTAGTGTAGCAGGCTCACTCCTGATTTAGCCACCTTCTCTCAAGCGTGCTTTTCCTCCTAGTAGTATAAGAAATCCTTCTGGATTTAGCAGTAGCGGTGGGTGCTTTTTAACTAATATTTAACAAAACCACTCTTTTTCCAATTCTTCATTAGTATAAAGAACTACTCACTTCCAGCCCAATGGAAATACAACTACCAAAACAGCCACAGCAGATTACACAACACGCACCCACTGGTGGCACTAATTCGGCTGCAAACTCCTGTGCAGGCACAAGAAGGTCCTTAGAGGCTGGACCATACATCTCCTTCCCACACCTTTCTTACCCCAGCCTAACCAAGTGAACTGCCCACTGGATACTTCCAACTGATCTCTTTGGAGATGCTTCCCTCTGCCCTAGCCCTGGCAGGAGTGGTGGTTTAAAGAAATCTATTCCAACTGCCAAGATCAGGCTTCCTACATGCTTTCCAAGACTGGCTTTTTTACTCCTGCTGAAGCCCCATTTTATCTAGAATGTGCCTCCTAGCAACCAACACTATCACAAGGATTTCACCTGCGCACCTATTGGAGCGATCATGAATTTCTATTTCATGGAGAACACTAAAAGAAGCATGGCCTTTTCTTTCAGTTAAACAATTGCCCCTGCACATCTTTCCCTTATGGCTGCTTAACAGATATATAAGAATGTGCCAGATACCAAAAACCCTGAATGTGTGATGTCTCATCATCACGCAGCTACAGCTCTTGATAAATATCTCCTTTCTTCCTGTGACACTTCAAGCAGTAATAATAGTTGGCACTTATATACTACTTTACATCTTGAAAGCACTGTACAAACATGTACCTAATTAATCCTCCCAATTTCTCTATTTAAAAAAAAGCCACAAGGAATGAAGATAATTAATAATCATTATTCTATTTATTCATTAAATCCTGATGCCCTACTTGGCCCTGAGCATGAAGAGAAATGTATCTGCCTCGAGGACCTCACAGTCTACATTGTGAAGGATTTGTTGTGAAGATTGCCAAAGATGCACATTATACCGACAGCCAAATTCAGCCCCCAAAAAGTTCAGATCAAATCAAAAGCACAAGTCAAATCTATGATAGAAAAATGCAATAATTTCAACAGTAAAACAAAATTTTTAAAACCAAAACCTTCACCTGAAAATTTGTATTGGAAACAAGCACAACAGGACTACTGGGTGCTTCATCCACACGACGTGAGACTACCATTCAAGGAACAGAATAAACATGTAAATTTAAAAAAAAAGATCAAATCTGACTATCAGAGAGAAAAAGACACAAACACCGGTAGCTTATTTATGGTCCTGAAAAATCAGTCATTAAAATAACCGATTTTTTCTGACCATTTCATTTCCATATTTGGTGGCTTTTTTTTTTTTTAACATTGTTTTTCTACCAAATCCTGATGCAACACATAGGGTATTTTATTGCTACTAAAATATGACCTTCTCCTGGGTTTGGCCAAGAAACAAATACTGCACCTCTCGGTTAATCTTTAATGCAGTGCTGATGCATGCACACTAAATCAGACGCCACAGCTTCAGCAATCTTTTCAAAACAAGAACAAATACTTACTAGAATTCCAGGCATCATGTAAGACATCTACATGACAGAGTTAAAATTCATACTTCGCATTTTGTTTTGCTAAACCTTATAAAAAAACAGATTTGTGTTGCTCATATAAGCACCCTGAACTGTCAAACCTCCTCTCTGTATGATGATTCTAACACCGAAGAAAAAAGAATTGAATATCCTTCCTGGAGAAGTCAACACTTCAGACTCAGGTGGGGAACAGGACTGGATGAGAGCTGTAATTTACACATAGATGAGACACTGCACTGCATATCAACTCTGTATTACTGCACTCCTACAAAGTCAACGAGCTCTTTGAGCCACATCTTTGTGGCTGTTCAGCTGAACATTTCCGAACAGACACCCAGAGTTCAGAACCCAGCATAAACAAAAATCAGAGCTAACTACTAACAAAAAAAATCCAGCTTTATTACTAGTTATCTTTCCATTATGGCTTACATTTGAATCTTACGAGATTTCAATTGCTAACAAAGCTGAAGTCATTTAAATGGCATATAGCTGTGTATCACATTCCTTTCCTGGGAGGATTCACCATCCAGCAACAAGGTGGCGTATTAATTTCTGCACTGAAGTTTGTACAGCTCTAATACCTGTCTCTAGGACAAATGTACTTCAACATGTGTCACTTTAGGCATATAGCGTGTACATGGCCTCAGTAAAGTAAGAAAAAAAGAAAAGAGTATATGTTGTAAGGAGGTAAAAGAAAGCAACACTAAAAACCAAAAGAGTGTATTTTGAGTCACAATCCCTGGAGGTATTTAAAAGGCGTGTAGACATGGCATCTAGGGACATGGTTTAGCGGTGGGCTTGGCAGTGCTAGGTTAATGGCTGGACTTGATCTTAAGGGTCTTTTTCAACCTATTGATTCCAAGGCTCTATGATTCTGCATTTCCTTAAAAAAAAAAACAAACCACAAACACAGCAAGCCATCAGACACAAATACAAAACATAATGAGAACTTCCAAATAAGCAAATGAGCTCTAGTAGCTTCCTAGTGCACAGAGATCTAAGGCATGCTGGCATGTTGTATCTGAAAGCAGGATTTCAGAATAACTACCACAACTTACCACCTCTTGCAAAATACTATATACATTTTTTCATTGTGTTAATAAAAAATATTGAGATCTATAAGAGATTGAAAGATCTTACATTAAAATTTAAAAATATTACTTACTGAATATTTCTTAATGAAATGACTGAGGTTTTAAAATTACTCTACTTCCTTCCTCTTCCAAAACACAGTGAAAACAAGACAGTACCATCTTAAACACCAATTTACCTTAAAAAAGCAATCATTATTTTCCTTCATATCACAAATTCACTTATGTAAAAACCAGCTGATGGGTTCTGAAAGTAAAATAGCACTTAAGAAAATAGCATTCTTTTACACAGAAAGTAATTTGAGCTAAGCATGGGTAACTACTAAGAAAAAAAATGGTAACTGTCTAATAAATATTCCTTTTAGATGAACGGTTTTCTATTTCTTTCTATTTTGTAGCTTGAATATAATGATTTGCTACTAAAAGTATAATTTAAACATTAGTACTGGAGTAATTTAAAAGAATCAACCCTAGGATTACTTGTGAATAGAGTTAGTATAAAAGTTCTTTCATTGTGTATGATTCATCGCAAAGGGAACTAAATTTCATGTAGTTTGATCTCAGATAAACCAGCTTTGGCCTTGGCCATGGGACTGAGTTGAGAAAAAACTTCCTACCTGCAACACTAAGTTCAATGGACCTCTGGGATCCAGGGTGCTGATACCATTATGTTCTTACCTGATCTGCTGACAGGGTTTTGGTGGCACCATTTTAATTACTGGCACTCAGAAGCTGTAGAGAATTTCCTTTTGAAGCTGATGAAGGGGAAGAAATTCCCCTCTTCCCATAGCCTAGGAAAGGGAATGTAGATGACAAAGAGGCCTCCTCGCCATAGAAGAAATTTAGGAAGAAATTAAAGGTATTGTCAGTGAATTGGCATAGCTGCAGAGTTACCCCTTGGTTTGATCAGGGACTTCCCAAAGGACACAAGAGATGGGGCGGGTTGGCAGTGCTCACTCTTGCTATTGCCACTGCATTTCCCACATTGCTTAGCTGCAGTTCCATAATGCTGGTGCAACATCTTGCCAACGACAAGAAGCTTCAGTAGCTTACCAGATTTCACCAGAAGACAGAATCTTTCTCTCCTAACCCACTGCAGTGGCTAAATTGGACACTAAGATGATACCATGGGTCTAATTCCATAGAAAAGGTAAAACAAAACAATTTTGTCTTAAGAAGCCAGCCCTCTATTCTCGACTGCAGATAAAGGCCAATTTTCCATGCCTGGGAAGTGTATCAACCTTACAATTTCAGTTGTATGGAGAGCTGGATACTTTTCAGCAGCAAAAGGATTATGTTCTACAACCACTACTTGGTAACTCCCCTCTCTAGCTACACATTGTAGAGTAGTAACTGATCCTTCAAGCTTACGTATTTTCTGCACTGTAGCCTTTAACATCGCTAATGTATCCTCCCTCTCAATGTGATGGAGGGCAAATGACAGAAGGACAGAGAGGTTTGAGTAGGAAAAAAGTAGAGACGGCATCACAAAGCCCTTGAGGTCTTCATGACCCTTGTAAGGTCACGTTCCCGGTGACACTCAGCTCCATAGGACAAACAAACAAAAATCATGCGGGCTGAATAAGCATACCTCTTTCAAAAGGATCCATTTCCTCGGGTCCACTGAGGTGTGAAAATCAGACTCTCCACTGGAACACTGTCTTCAACAGAAGTATGATTTACACCAACTTGGACCCTGCGGTCTCAGATAAGGCTTGCTTTTCCTCTTTTTACAGAAAATACATTCTCAAATCTTAAAAGCAAAACAAAACAAACCAGAGAGAAAATCAGATTCTGCTTCCTAAAATTTTGTATGCAATACATCTACTTTGACATAGAGCGAGGCTTGGTTTTTCCCTAAACAATAATAGTTAAAAACATCCCAGCTACACCAAGAAGATACATAGGCACACACTATTCATAACTTATTTTAAGTTCTTCCTGACTCTATTCTCTTGATAATGTTTGTTTCTCCCAACTCATTATTCCAGATCTAAAATAAAGTTGGAAACCCTTCGGAATGTGGCCAGCATTCTTTGCTCCATCTGCAAAGCACACGACATTTGAAATACTGTATTAATAACACATTTTTTCTAAACACAAAGAAACACTCAGAAGAGGAGGCATGTATTGATTGATCCAGGAGGCAGATCAGTAAGCAAAGTCAAATCAGATTTAATTAACAGTTACTCAAACATACCTATTGATGGAAAAGATTTACTTTAAGTCTGTGTCTAGTGGTTTGGTAGCTGACACAGAGACAGCACTGACAGAACTCCATTTTCAGCTGTCACTTAAATATGATCAATGTGACACCACGGGAACGCCCTGGCAGTCAGGCCGCAGGCTCTCAAGCCCTGCAGCAACAGATGTTTGACGTTCACATTAGTTATACCCATGTCAAATGTTATCATTCTCTTGACAGTTCAAAATAGGTAAAACACAATACCGTGGATGAGAATAAGCAAACAGTACATACTTCAGTACGGCTTCTCCAGTTGTAACCTCAATCACATTGCAGCTCATGTTGTTTCCCTGTACCTCAGCTGAAACTTGCATTGCCACCACTTCTCATTGTCACAGCCAGCTACAAAGTAATCCCTGATACTGAAAAAGTCAGAGATAAGTGGACAAAAACTGTCTCTGAGACCAGTAAGCCTGGGGTCAACATCTCTCCATAATATAGATGAAGAAGCTGCAGAAGAGGTCCAAATTAACCAACCAGAACAGCTTCATAAGGACTACTTGCCTGACTTATCATTAGCAGAGGGTATTCTAGCCATACCATTTCTATTTCCATTCCCAGCCCAGGCCCCACCACTTATTTGCTGTGTTGCCAGAAAAATGGGTGACTTGGACCTAGCCTTAAAACTCTGGTTATGCCTCTTTGTCACAGGAGTCCTTCAGGAGCAATGTAAGAGAGCCTAACCCAGATCAAGAGCTTTGATCATAAAATGCAGTTTGGATACTTAAGAATGGGAAGTAATGTAGAACAAAATCTAGCAATGGTAGACTACGATAATTAAATACACACATTTCAACGAAAAGCAGCAAAAATATTAACTTCAAAATAGAATGCAAAAGAAAAAAGGAATAAAAACAAAATGCAGTTTTTACAGAGGAGGGAATAAATTATGAATGCTTCTTTCAAAAATTCTTATTTAATCTCCAAGACCTTCATCTTGGTCTAAAAGGCATTTAATTTGATTTCTTAAATCCTACTATTTTTCTGTGTGTAGACTATGTAGATCTGGACTTAAGGCCAGGGTAGACATACAATTACAGGAATCTAAAACGTAGGCTTGCACCACAGCTTCATCCCCGAAATGCAGTTCTGCGCAGAATACCAGAACTGTTTTTTCAAGGCAGTTCTAGGAAGAGAAGAAAAGGATATTTCGTTTGCTGATATATTTGGAACCACTCTCACATTCAAAGAAATAACAAAGGACACAGCATTCCCATTTTCTGTGCAGCAGCCTACCTCTCCTAGCCATTTTCCAAGTATTAAAACATGCCCATGGGAGCCCAGCACATAAAACAGAACTCCTATGACATTAGGAAATGAACAAAAAAAAAATATTGTTCCCAGCTTTTATTTAGTGCATAAGACACATTTCTTGAGGTTATATGTGTGAGAGAGAGCTAAGAAAATAGCTCATTCATTATTTAAATTGGGGAATGGACTCAGAGATTTTATTAATGTTCAAAGAAGTAAAAAGCCAGAATCTCCTTATGCAAACTGTATCTGTCTAAATCCTGTTTACAGCACAGACATTTGACAACACTATTGAAGTTCTAAATTATTTCCATAGCGTTGCAGTACTATGGGTAATTTTTTCTGCTTTTTTTCCCCTTACGTATTAAAAACAATCATGAAAATATCCTTCCAAGGTCACTTTACCCAATTCGTCATACAAGATAAAACGACAAGTCCATAAATCATTGAAACAGTGAAGTATTATAAAGTATATCTAAAGTTCAGTACCACAATCCACAGTGAATCATGGTTTACGAACTCACAGGTTACCTTAATTCAGCAAAATCCAGTATCTGCTATTTTCCTGATTAATAATTTTTATACATGTAGAGTTCTGGTAATGATTGCTGGAAGTACCCACTGAAATTAAAGATGGATTATACATTTGTGTAATGTGATAGCCTGTGAGACTGGCAGAAATTTCCCTTAAATAGATAACTGATACCTAGAGCTGTGCATTTTATTTACAAAATTGGGGTTCCCATACAGCTTCATTTATTGGGGCCTAAATGCTGCCAGCTCAGGAGGCTTGGTATGAAGGTTTCTAAAATACCTACATGCTGGGGTATATACATTGACATGCAGTCACAGTCACGATGGTTTCTGTGTGCGACGGGGCATTCCGGTGCACAAGTCCCCACATCTCTGCTAACCTGTCCAGAAGTCTGACAGGATTAGTCTGGAGGAATCCGACACAGATACTTCTTCCAAACCCCACAGATTCAACCCAAAGTGCAGCTGCCTCCACTAACTCAAGAATGTTAGATGATGGATTCTGCAAAACAAACGGATCACTCGCATGCACCTTGAGGTGACAAATTGGTCTCTGGAGTCACTGCAGCCCTTCTACAGCCATTTCCAAGCCAAGCCGTTCTAACAGCCTCCATGTGAAAACTGCTAAAAAAGGACCTGATTGCTGTCCAGTAAGGGAAACGAGGCCTGTAAATTCCCCAAGGAAATGTCGATTAGCCCAGGCTGAATATGGCATGACAGGAGCTGAAAGTTCTGCTTATATGAGGAAGGCCAGAAGCAAGGTGGAGGCAACTCGAGGTAGCAGGAGGGAAGAGGCAGCGGGCAGGCAGCCGGAGGGGAACGTCCAGTAGTGACAGGTTCAGAGGATGGAGGGCACAGATGAGCCTGCCTCTGTCCTGCTAAAAACACAGCACTTGACTGGTGCTCCTCTACAGCTGATGTGAGGATTGTCTTCTGTAGACTATGATTACACCTCACTATAGTCAACGTCAGGAAAATACCAACAGCATCCATACCAATAATCATCCACTGGACTAGAAACAATAGTTCTGCCTGATAAAGTGAGCCTGATGCTGTACCTTTCAACTCTGGGTAGCAATCAAGAGCTGGGATCCTGTAAAAAGATTGCTATGATGGCAGTGCTACGTGAAAATGCTGGGGCTAGTTTTAAACTTGATTGTACAACCCATAATTCTGCTTTGGCAGCTTAGAGATCAGTACAGCTGCAGTGTGAAGAGATTCACGGTAGGTTACCAGGAAAATGTGTAACAATCAAACACTTATCCCAAGCCAAACTTCATGCTGCTGGTATCCAAACTAACTGCTTTCACACAGCCTTCCTTAGGTGTACACTATATAGTAATCACTAGTGGCAGTATTGACATATTATCAGTTATCTGTGATTTTGAGCCATACATTTAATTGGCAAAAGTGTAGGTATTCTAACCTCTGTATCAAAACAGGCAAAAATTGATACAGATTTCTGTAGTGACTACAGATGCCTAAACAGACTGGGAAAACCCAGCCTGTGCATCTCAGTTATTTTACTGCAAAGAGTTCAATGTCATTAAGATTCAGAACAAAGGCTGGCTTCAAGATAACATTAACATGTACATGAGCTCAAATTTAGTACACAAAAAAAGAAAACCAAACTAGAGATTCAGACAACAAACTCCAGTATGCCACTTAAGTTAATGAGAAAGATGAAACCAAGGTTGCACAGTGTAATGCAGAAACTGATTTCTTCACTCTCCTGCATGAATTTTTTTCTTGGGCAAGTAATTAAGTAACTTTCAAGTAAACAGTATACCAAAATAAACAACATTTTTCTAATTGATTAAACTTTCAGATTTTACCCCAACAAAACTCACATTAACAAGGCGATGTATTATCAAAATAGCTATACCAATATTAACTACATTAAAATAAAAAGGAAATCTAACATTTTAAAGTCTTAAAGTTATCTAATCTGTAACTAAAATTGTATTACCCTGCTTTAATTAAGATATTATATGTTCATTTTCCTTGGATGCTCACAATCATAATTACTGCATGCGTGGGTGAGCCCTGGAATTACTTTTAATAGAATTTAGCATGTGTATTGATTCCCCGCCGGCAATAGCACATTAATAAAAAGCCACCTCCCATCAGCAGCTAAAAAAAAAAGTGGAGATAGAATCTACTCCTAGGAAAAAGAAAAAACACAACAAAAACCAATCAACTCTGAAGAGAGAAGTTTAACAGAACTTTAATTCTTTTTTTCAGAGCTCCTCAAGAACATCACTATCGCAGACCTTTTCTTGTTTAGCTACCAAAAGGTCTAAACTCCACTCTTTGCAAATACTACCCCTTATGCTTTGAAATAGATAATTTTTCCAATTTCTGAAGAGTTCTACACATATTCAAGCAGAGATAGCTGTATGCCAGTTGGCACTGTTGCTAAAACATGACACCAGTTTTTTTAATACCTGCAAAGTGACTATGACAGGATTGTACAGGAACACGTTATGCTGCTAAATCTCCTGTCAAAATAGCTGCCAAGAGGAGTAGGTGATTGAACAGCCATTATTCAAATTATTACTATTTTAAAGGAAAGCTAGCCAGAATTACAGTACAAAAATCCTCATTACTATACATAACAGGCTCTTATCAATAGATACATGTGCATATAGCAGTAAGTCTATTGTATATAAAGTGGTACATATAATATGTATTCATACACATATGGAAAAACAAGATGGAAATAGTGTGAGTGAAAGTCTCCCACTCAGCAGCAAACAAATTCTGCTTTCTTCAAAGACCCAGATGCAGCAGATATCTGCCCTCTTACATGAACCAGCTGCCAGAGGATGCAAGGAAAAAAAACAAAGCAAGTGCAAGATTGTCTTGCCTTCCTAGTTTACTCTAGTTTACAAAATAACACTCCACACAACTCTCAAAGCATTAGCTACAAAGATGATGTTTTTAAAAGACTGTCAGAAATGTGGACTGTAAGAGATACAGAAAGGCGTACATATCTATCATATCATCCTAGTCCGCAAAGATTTCAAATACATGGACATCTCAGTTGTTCTTCCAGCTACAGTTCTACTCTTAGCTGTGTCAGCTCAGTGTGCGCTGAGCTGTGTACTCCATTGCCTCGCTGTATGTCAGACTTTTCCTGGTTACTGCTGCTCTCTAGAAGCACATCCTGTTCCCTGGGTCTGTCTAATAACAGATTTAAGACTTATCCATCATACCTTTTGTTTCCTTAAGAAGTTCTTTACAGAGCTTGAATATTCAGCTCTCTGGGATCCCAGTTTTAAAAATCATGAAGTACAGCTAAAGACTTGAATAATGTTAAACAACATTGGCTTTACATATCACCGTTGTAAAATGTCTCACATATGGAATATATGAAATTTGTAATGCATTGAATGTCTTAATCTGCAGGGCTACAAATATTTCTGGGGCAGTTAAGCTGAAAATGAGTTAGCACCTTCAGCAAAAATTATGATTGTGTGAATATGGCCAATTACTTGGGAAGAATAACTTTTGGGCCATGGCATTCAATGGCAATCCTCGAATCCTGGACCATCTCAAACTGCATTTAATTTTATTTAGTTAAGTGGATGTATTGTTTTCAAACTTTAGTAAGCATCACATACTTCCACACAAAGTTTTGAAGACCCAGGCAACCAGCAAGAATGATGCTCCAGAATCCTTCTGGCAAGGACATTTGAGGAAAAAAAGTGGTTTTTTTCCAAGCGTACCTAATGTTTCTGCCTAAAAGCTTCCCCTAAGACCAAGAAATAACCCTCTTCGGAGAAAGTATAAGGATTGTTTCCCTTAGATACATGCTACTGCCTGAAGAACCACAATTACATGCCCTTTTCACTGCCCCCTCTCTTCCCATTCCCAGTATCATGCTGTCTACCAGATAAGGATCATCTCTTCTTGTTTATCCAACATTCTTTTGTAGCTGAACAGCAGATAAAACAAAAATATCATCACAATTCCTACTGGAAATAGACCTGCAAATTCAGCTTCTAATTCCTCCACATTTTTAATTGTGGAATCTTTATTCAGTTGCGTTCTTTCCTCAAATGCCCTTGCCTGAAAGAAAAAAAAAAAAAAAAAGGAGGGGTGCTCTACCTCTCAAATTTTTCTGCTCATGTTGTAATTTTGTAAGATATTACCATAATTTAGCACAACACAATGTGAGCAGCCATTTAGTTCTTTACGTGTCAGTGCTCAATGGACTTTGTCCCTGCCGGATTGATGATGGCTGGGTGTGCCCCTCCAAAAATTCGGCACTAGTTGCACTGTCTATACTTGGTATTGCCTCACCCTGATTCATGAAGTTGACCTGCTTCAGAATCATTATTGCTGATATAACTAAGAGCCTTACTATTTTAAAAATAAATACTAAATTTATTGCAGCTGACGCAACAATACTAATATTGGCAACGAGAGAATTGCAAGAGCCTGAACCGAAGCTAGATGAGTAACCCAACACCCACCGCACTCTGCATGGAAAGTGGGCTCTCGCTCTCCAATTCCTTGAGCACTTCAATTCAAACTTCATCACAGATACCTAGCAATATTATCTGTATTGATATATAGAGAATATAAACAGAAAAATAAATATTCTCCTCCCAATGTCCGCAGTCACCTACCTAACAAAAATATCCAGTACTGTTTCTGTAAACCACAGGTGAAACAAACAAAGCACATAAAAGCAATTTACAAAGGCACTTCCATGCAGAGAGATCAAAGAATACACAACATCCCTAAAAGGGTATGGACTGCTAACTTCCACACATTTCTCTTCAAACCTAATACCTGCAATTTCAAAATTCATTTATACCCCATCTTTGAATATGTCCTTTTGGAAACAGAGTTTCTGCTCATGGAAACACTGTGTAGGATATGTACATTGTCACAGATCGACCCAGTGAAGAAAAGTCAGTTTTGAAGACCATCAACTCTTAAAACAGCTTTCTCCACCAGGAACACAAGACGGGCCAGCCCTTCTAGCTCTAGAAGGAATCACCAGCAGCTGAGGAAGACTGAAAAAGGCATCTCTGAAGCTAGAGCCATTCTCAGAGTACAGTGCCTCCTCAACAGTTTGATAAACTTCTACATTCTGCAACTTTTGTGCATCTCCATTTACTAGCCAAGATTGATTATAGACTAATTCTTGCAAGCGATGTCTCTAATTATCAAAGCAAGGCTGCTTTACTGATTTTTAATTTAATAAGGCCTTTCCATAGCTAGTAATCATCTCATTATGTGACAGCAACCGCAATTCTGTGCTTGACTCCCATATTAACACTGAAAGGAAGGAACTGGAATTTTCACTGTACTTAATCTCATACCTTTAAAGCCTATCTTGAAAGGGTATTATTTGTAGGGATTAAAAAAAAGCATTCAAGCACCAACATTCTCTGAAAAAAAAAAAAAAATCACATTTCTCATGGCAACAAAAATGCTGACTTTCTGAAGTTTGTTTTCTTCCCAAATGTATGCTTTCCCATTTGAAAGACAGCTAAATGACATCTCCATTCTTCCCATTAACATGGAAAGTGAAAGGCTTTCTGATGTTTTACGTTTTCATGATTTTAGAAAATACAAGTGAACAAAAGTTGAAGAAAAAGTGCTAAAGCAAGCTCTAAGAACACATCATTAATGAATTTCAAAGGTTGTTTTCAGCACTTGAAAATGGGAAAATGTTAAGAACTACTGCAGTTTTTCTAAGCACTAGGAATCTTCAGCAGGAAGAATCTTCAGCAGAAAAAGCAGTTTTGTTAAAAAGTCTCTTGTTATGAGCCTCAGATTAGAAGCCTGTTACATACCAGAATCACAGTGGTGTTCTTGGTGCTTCCACTACTTTCTGGTTGTTGAAGAACCACCACCACAAACAGTAAACTGTAGGAGAGATGTCATGCTACAATGTGGTTCAATTTTTACACCTATTTAATTGGTGAATCAATTTTTCACAGGAAAGTAAAGAGCAAGAACTGATTGATAAACCATGATATTTTAAAGATGCTACATTAAAACTATAGATAATAACAAAACTTCCAAGGTATTATGGAGGCATATAATTTTGGCAAGGATTTTGTTGTCTAGCTCTCCAACAGACTTTGAATCACAGTAGGAAATGGGGTGCAAAGACTGCAGTCAGGCAGTTTCTCCCCTTCTCAATAAAATGCCTTCCAGAAAAAAAAAAAAGAAAAAAAAAAGGGGGGGG
>WKFP01014922.1:278586-296999 GCA_011057875.1 Pterocles orientalis | reverse complement strand
CCCCGGCGCAGCCACGAGACCAACCCGCGCCCATCACGGGCTGCCGCCCCCTCCCCATCCACACTTCCCACACCCCACCCTGCCTCTAAAGAAAACGGCAAAAACCCCTTACCCACCGCCTGCAGGAGCCCGGCCACCTCCAGCAGCGGCACCGAGCATCTGCTGCCCTGGGCGAGGACGAGATGCTCGTCCCCCCTACGCCGACATGAGGAAGAGATGCTCGTCCCCCCTACGCTGACACAAGGACGAGATGCTCGTCCCCCCCCCTACGCTGACACAAGGACGAGATGCTCGTGTCCCCCCCACGCCCGAGGTCCTACCTGCAGCTCCTTGTCCGAGTACTTCTGGGGGTTTTTGCTGCCCTGGCTCTTCTTGCGAAGTTTCTTCAGCTCTGCCTGGCACTTGTCGAGCGAGTCCCCCTTGCTCCTTTGCTCCGTCTGGTATTTTTTCAGCGCAGCCTGGGTGCGACAGGAGAAAGCTCTGAGCCCTGGCTCCGGGTGGGCAGAAGCATGCAGCCCCCCCCAGGACTTTGGGAGAAGCAGGACCCCCACGGTCTGGAGAGGGAACGAGGGGCAACAGCCCGATTCGGGGGAAATGCTGCTCTGTGCGTGCTGGCCGGGGACCCAGCTGTAAGCGGGGGCTCGAGTGATGCCCGGGCACAACCGTCCCCCCCGCAGGGAGCCAGCAGCAGGATGGGGACGCGGGGATGCCCGACCAACGCTGCCGGACAGCGCGAGCCCGTAACTCACACTCAGGTAGCGGGAGTCCAGCTCCACCTTCTGCTCCAGCTGCGTCAGGAGCTCGTTGTGGAAGGACTTGAGCTGCAGAGGAAAGAGAAAACACGGATCCATGGGGAGGGGGCTGGCAAACCTGCCCGGGGAGGACAGAGCGAGGGACAGACAGACACCCGGAGAGGGACCCAGCAGGACAAAGGGGGATGCTCCAGCAGACCAGACCCTGTGCAGATCAGCTTCAGAGGGGCTGGGTCAGCTGCAGAGCCCGGCGTGCCCGGGCTGGGGCACTCACCATCTCCTCCAGCTGGTTCTGGATCTGCCGGTGGACTTCTGCCATCTGGAAGAGCACGTCCCCTGCAAAGACAAGGCGTGGGGAAGGGGCTGAGCATGGGGGGGACACCCCGGGGCTGGAGCAGGCGGCACCCCACTAGCAGGGAGGGGTCTGCAGCCAGACCTCCAGGTGCTCCTGGGGAGCCCCCAGTACCACTGGGGAGCTGTGGGTCCCTCATCTCGATCCTGCTGCCCAGGTACTGAAAGGAACAGATGGAGACGAGAGATGCTGCGCTGATAACCGAGATGGGGATTTAACTGGCACTGCTGCGGCCGGGAGCTCTGCCTGCTGCTCTCCTGGCCGTGCAAACAGCCCGGAGCACCCAGCACCCGCATCCTGTCCCCCAGCAGCCAGGCAGACACAGCCCTGGGGCTCAGCCCAGCTCACGGGGCTGCAAACGGAGCTAAGCCCTGGGCTGGTGTTTGCCTCAGAGCCCCGGGACCTGCTCGCCCTCAGCGGCTGAGCCCTGGGCAGTGAGGACGGAGCCGTGGCACGGGGATGCTGCATGCGGGTCAGTCCCACAAACGGCTGCCCCTGGCTGAGGGATCCCAGCTCCGCTTTGGCTCTTCCCTTTGATTTTCCTTTTCAAAGAATTCACCGAGTCACACCCTACGCTCCCTTCCCGGGCAGGAAGGGCCGTGTCCTGCCGCAGCGCAGCCCCAGCGTGGCTGGAGCCAGACACACGCACAGGAACGGCGTTCAGGAGAGGAACCGGTGCCGCGGCCGGACTGAAACCACCGGCTCCGAGCGAGCTTCCAGGGGAGCCGAGCTCTGGCAGCATGATGGGTCGCAGCTTCCCAGGAGGCTCCAGCCTACGTGGGGCTGTCTGTAACCCAACAGCCACCAGCTGCAGGCATGGTCCCAACAGCCGGTGGTGGCTGGGACCCCCCAACACCCACAGGGTCTCTCCAAGGGGAAGCAGCATCCCGCATCCCAGAGCAGAGCAACGCCTGGGAGAACCCACAGCCCCAGAGGTACAGCCCGTAAAACACACGCGGAGTTTTAAACAAGGAACAGCAAGGATGGGAAACGCAACGGGAAGGGGACACCAGCCCCGGAGCCCAGGATGAGGTGCAGGACATGGTGCAACGCTCCCGAGGCTGCTCAAGGTGGAGGTGGCCGCTCCTGACGGGGTCCAGCCCGGGAACCCGCTGGGGACCCGGTGGTGAGCAGCCACAGCCCTACCCCTGCCTGATGGAGGTCCCCCTCCCGGCATGCGGAGCCCAGGTTCACTTCCCCACGGGGCTGCTCGTTCCCATCCTGCTCCAGCGAGAGCCCAGCCCCGGCAGCAGGAAAACACGCGCCTGCAGCAGAGGAGGGGTCCAGCCCGGGCTCGGGACAATGCATCCTCTGACTTGGAGTCAAAGCCCAGCAACAGGGAGACTGGGATGAGCCAAACCAGCACCTCACCAGTGCAATGGAACCACTGGGACCCCTGCTCAGCACAAAACCCAACGGCACACGCTGGGCCAGCCCAGCCCCGGTGCCAGCCCACCGCCCGGTCACCCTGTCCCTGTCACACCACGTGCCCAGGCACACGGGCTGCGTGCCAGCCGAGTGTCAACAGCACCGGCCGAGCGGGAACAACCTGACCCAGCGTTTCTTTGCTCTTGCAGCTGAAGCAATTCGTACTTTGCACCATATCCCATGTCTCAAAACCTTCTGCAAACATTAAAATCTGATCCCTCGCTCTGCCAGCGCCGACTGGCACCAAGGCCACCATCTCCCTGTGACCGCGCTCGGCTCCTGGCGAGCGGCAACGCACAAAGTGCAAAGCGAGGAGGTGACCCGACTGCAGGGCTGCAGCTCTGCTCCTTCGCCAGGAAAAAACCCGTGTGATGAGATTTCCGCAGCCACGGAGCCGGCTGGAACTTTTGCAGCCACTGTGCAAGGTGCGGAGCGAAGGGGAACAGCCCCGGCACTTGCACCCAGCAGGAATTACAGACTCTGCGGTGCAGAGCTTCACGCAGGGACGGGGAGGTCCAGGCACGGGGTCACCACCGCGGGACCGCCAGGAAGCGGCTCTCCGGTCGGGCTGCGACAGCTCAATCCTGGGAAGTGCAGGAATTCCCACTGCGAGGAGGCACTGACGCAACGCCGGCGCTGGGCTGAGGTTGCTTTGTCAAGAGTCTCTCAATGCACGGACGGATCGCTTATTATTCCCAAGGCTCGCACCACCCCCTCTGCCTTTTGCTTCCCGTTTGGCCAGGGTGGAAGCCACGGCTGAGAAAGCCGAGCCCAGGGCTTTGTGACCCTGCTGCTGAGCTCCCACCCCACTGGAGCCACTCCACAGTAACATACCCGTCCCCAAACCCAGGACCGTGCACCGGGACCCCCCACACTCCTCACCCTGGGAATTAATCCAAGGCGGTGCGGGGTACGTCTCTGCACAGATACGCATCTTTTTGTTCAGACTTTCTCCTCCGCCACCACCCCCTTGGCTCTTACCGCAGCCAGACCACGGGGCGTTTCAGCCCCACATCAAAGCGGGCAGCGGATGGAGCCTTCCCCACCCAGCAGTGTCCCCATATCCCAGCCTGGGCGAGGGGACATCCCTGTCCCCCCGTGCCCGCCCTGCGGCACGCTGCGGTTTGCCGTGCCCTCGCCGTGCAGCATGCGGCTGGACACCTGCCCGCAGCGGGGCTGCACTGGGGCACCAGAGCTTCCTCCGGAGCCCATCCCCAGGCTGGGACAGCCCCAGTGGCTCCGGGGGAACCGGCTCCCTGCTGTCGCGGGAAGCCCACACGGGCCAGCAGCAGGCTTTGAACCGAGTCCCCAAAATAGCAGCCGCAGCACGGCGTGAATTCACACCCAGCACCTCCAACACCCCGATACCCCCACGCCGCGAGCTGCTGCGCCGCTGCCGGAAGGCTACAGACCCTGTTAGACATTAACAGACATTTCACCCTGAAACCCCTCAGACTAACCCAGGCTGGCAGCAGGGAAGAAGTTAAACTGTGACTTGTGTGGCTGCAAAGCCTCAGCCCCCGGCTCAGCAGAGGACCCGCAGCATCGTGCGGACACCGCAGCGGTGGGGCCAGGACCACGGCACACCCACGCCACGGGCGTTCTGCATCACCTACCCGTGGTATTCGTCAGTTAAACTCAGTAATTACCGCTGCGCAGCCGGGCAGAGAGCGGGGCAAAGGCTCGGGGCATGGTGGCAACCGTACAGGGCACGTGGGCACCGAACCAGCCCCGCTGCCACAATGCACATCCTATAGGGCAGGAAACAAGGCTGAGCATCCCGCCCTAAGCCCCCAGGCAAAAAATAAAGATGGGGAAAGGGTAAGGACTGCAGAGCCAGGGTTTCACCTGCCTGCACCGGGCTCCCACCTTGCTGCAGCTTGCAAAGCGCAAACAGGTGAGGAGGAGGAGGAGGAGGAGGAGGAGGAGGAGTTGCTATTTACTGCGTCTGACTCACAGTATCGTTCTGGGAGAACTATAGGGGCTATTGTGGGCCCTTCCCCACCACACCCAGCCAGGAACGGGCAAACAGGTTGTTCCACATCCCTCCCATCGCTATCGGCACCCTCGCAGACGGCAGAGCAGCAAGAACCCAGCTCGGAGGGTTTTTGCTTTTTGAGTTTTTTCACTGCCTTAAGGATTTTTTTTTTTCTTCTTTCGAGCTAGATACGAGCCATTTTTAATAAAAATACTAAATGCATCAGGGAAAGAGACAAGTTGCTCTGAGCCAGAACACGTTGATGTTTGTGCAGGGCTCGTCTTGCAAGGGCAGTGGGAGCCGGTGGCCGGTGGCCCCGGGATCGGCTCCGTGGCTTGGCCACGGAGCCGGTCCCAGGGCCACCGGCCACCGGCTCCCACTGCCAGCATCCCTCCTGTCTCCTGTAAGATGGAGGATGCAGCGCTGTTGGCATCGCTCTCCATCAAGCTCAGTTGCTCTGGAGATTGAGCTCCGAAATAAAGAGCGTGAAAAGATGAAAAATAAAGAGTCCAGGGGCTCGGTTCTTCCAGTGTTTGACACCGTGCTGGGTGCTTTTTGTTAAGGGAGAGCGGGAAAGGTGATGGGGTCATCAAGGGATGAAAGCAAGAAAAGGAATATTAGCTCGTTAATGAGAAAAAGCAACAGGGCAAACTGTTGGAGCTCCTGAAAAGGGGGGAAAAAAAAAAAATAATCTGCTTTTCAATGGCTGGTTAAATGCTGTTATCTGAATGCTTTGATGCCAAGCAAGCACTTGAACCCAGGGAGGGGATGTGCCCGTGGCAGCGGGTTCCCTGCACAGGGGGAGATGCAAAACCAGCGGAGAAGGGGCCAGGAGGTCCCTGCAGCTGGTGCTGCTCTGACACCAGCACCCCTCTGCTCCTCCCAGGCATTGCTCAGCAAAGCTGGACAGGAGAGCTCCCTGGGTTTCAGGGTTTTTTTGGGGGGGTAGAGAGCATCAGCCCTGTGGACACGATGAGCTTCAGAGTGAGACGGGCAGCGCGGGGGCTTCCATTTCCCACCAACCGCAGCACCAAGCACCGCAACCAGCAGCAAGCGTGGCCGTCCCCAGCTCCCGGTCACGGCACGGCTGCCTGCCCCCGTCCCGCAAACACCGACCAGCAATAACCCTGCTCACACGTCCCGTGCCAAAGATCTCATCCAGGCAGATTCAAGGCAGAAGCATGCTACTGAGAACTTCTGCAATCTTTTTTCCTCTTCCCTCCCATCAGTACATCCTGATCCATGCTCACGGACACGGCACGTGCCGCAGACAAGTCCTGGAGCTGCGGCGAGCAGCCCTGCACAGCCCAGCACCCCTGCACAGCCCAGCACCCCTGCACAGCCCAGCACCCCTGCACAGCCCAGCACCTCGTCCAGCACCCCTGCACAGCCCAGCACCCCTTGCCCATCTGCGGGGCTCCGGCCCCATCAGCTCCAACAATTCCATGGCGAGACAAGCCGGGGGAAGAGCCCCGCGTGTGGGGTGGGAAGGATCCGAGTGTGGGGAAACAATCAGCTGCTGGGCGCTGATTCATCTGCTTCCTCTGCAGAAAGGTTTCACTTATCGCAGCCCCAAAGGAGGGCTGGGGCTTGTTGATGGTGTATTAGCGACTCATCAGCGTCCTAATGATGGGCTCTGTTGGCAGCCTCTGCTCCAGCCCACCTCGGCAATGCTTTAGACATTTTTTATTCTTTTATTGAGACACAAGGTGAGGAATAAAGCAAAAGCTCCCCAAGGCGCCATGACTCGGGCAAGTTCAACGACATCCTCAGTAATCGGCTCCCTGGGGCTGAGCGGCTGCCGTTGACACTTTCACCACGGACAGATTAGAGACCGGGGTGACCCACGATGTCCCAGCAGCCCCCCCCCGGCCGTGCACAGATCACGACGTACAGACCAGAGAGTCCCTAGAGCCCAACCGCTCCGGCAGCAGCGGTACTGGTGGCACAGGATGAACGATCACAGGAGGACAGGACTGCACAGACTTCACCGCACCGGCCCAGAGCTCCCTGTACCCCCCCCATCCTGCACACCAGCACTCCTGGGAGGGACAAACACCCCCAGGACCCAGGGCTGGCCACACAAGCAGCTGTGCCCCTTCCTGAAATCCGCCGGACACCCAGCATCGCCCACGGACGGCAGAAACCATCACGTGTGGTCCCTCCGTCCCTCCCAAGAGGATGGAGCAGCCCTGCGGGAGCTGCTCCGGGCGCGGTGCCGGGGCACGCAGCATCCCTGGAGGGTGTCACCGCCGACGGCGAGACCCAGACGCTACACACAGCTGCCAGGCGTTGGAAACTCCAGCCAGGAAACATGCTCCCGGCAGATGCTCCTCTAACACCCCTCCGCCGCTACGTACCCAAACACAGGTCGGTGAGAAGGAGCCTGCCGCTGCCAGCCTGCTGCTCCAGAGGGGAGGGCGGTGAAAAGGCAACACAGAGAGAGCGGGGGCCCTTTCGGAGCGGTTTTTAGGAGATCTGTCTTGGGCTTCTGCACCCCTGGCAAGCCCGTTCCTACAGGCTCCTTCCCCCAGGGAACTGCACAGCTTGCCGCATCCTGAATTTCTGGACAATTCCTCCGGGAAATGAGGCCTCTCAACAGAACCGGGAACACGGGTCCAGAGCATCCGTTCCCCACCAGGGCAAAGCTGTCAACCCCCAGCCATCAGTGCCTCGTTCAGTCTGGTTTTAAAAGGATCAAGACCAAGATCAGCGCTGTGCTCCCACCCAGGAGCTCTCCTCGCTGCGGGGACACCACGTCACCCTCCACAGGAAACATCTCTGGGGTTCAGCTCCACTGTCCCCGGGCACTGCCCTGGCAGGTCCCCAGCAGCCATTGCGTCCCGCGGTCACCCCCAGCGCCGGCGGTCCCCGATGACACCCCGAGCACCGCGATGACCTTTGACGGGACCTGCACCTCTGCTGCTGCAGGAAGCATCTCCCCAAACCAGCTGCAAAGCCCATTACCAGGCGAATCCCTCTCCCCAGAGGGCTCAGAGCAGCACAAAGCCTCCAAACCCGCCTGAGCGAGGAGCCGGGGGGAAGACAAGAGCGTGAACCATCCCGGGCAGCCATGGACATCCCCCTGGGCTGCGCTCTAGGGACGGCTCTGCCCCACATCCCTCTGTGATGCTCAGTGTTTTAAAAGCTGTACAGAGAGGGTTTGAAAGTCTTGAAGCCCAGCATCCTCCACCGACACCAGACAGCTCAACCGGACCATGAAGGTGCCACTGGTCCTGATTTTATCACACAAATCGTGCGCCAGAAGAAAGCCATTACCCACCAGAGGCTCACGCGGAAGCCCCCCAGCCAAGGCAGCAGAGCCTGGGAAAAGATGTGGGTGCCTTACCCACGGCTTAGACACAGGAGCTGCAGAATTTTCAATATTAACACCTCCTGTCCCAGAAATGGCATCAGAAAAGCATCCGTGTCCAGAAAAGAAAGGGTTAAGGGGGAAAACAAAAAAATCTCAGATTCTTTTCCATGGAGAGGAGCTGTAATCCCAACCAGAGCCGAGTCTGGGAGCAGCTTTCCCTGTCCTGCTGCTCACGGAGAAAACCGGGGAGGGAGCGGTGGGGGCGCGACATTAACGCCCGTGGGCACCACGAACATCCCCCTTCGCCGCTGCCTCTGGGAATGAAAGAACCCAGACCCCGGCACTGCCTTCCGGCACTATCGGCAACCGCGGCGCAGGGAGCGATAAGGTGAAGGTGTTCCCGGGAAAAGGGACCGTACCTTCGGCGAGCACAGCCCCCAGCCCGAACATCCTCCAGCCCCTGTTTACACACCCCGCCGGGACCGGGCTGTTATCAGCTCCAGTAAACTGCAGCCAGAAATCTTATCTTCACTTTCTTCTGCACAATAAATACCAGCGAGATCAGCAAAGCAAGAGGTCGGCACGGCCCGGGGCTGAGCAGGAGCTGCCAGGACGGGCTCACACCGCGTGGAAGGTGCAGGAATTTGGAAATGTTTTAAACCAACCCCAAAAATCCTCAATCCACACGCCCAAAGCACTTTGGGGGACACTACGGACGCCTGCTCCCAAACTGCCGTCCTTCGGCGGGGAAGCAGGACCACCAGGACACACCAAGGCTGGGTCTGAAGTGTGAGCAAAGCCCGGAGCTGCTCAGAGGGGGAGGCAGGGTTTGTGGTCCCCGAGCCCCTGCCCTCCCCTGGTGCAGCTTCCCCAGGTGTCCCCTTCCCGCGGGACAGGGCTGCTCCATCCCTCACCCCCACAGAGGCAGCGGTGGCAGCCCTCCGCCGGCGAGGTCTGCCCAGCCCCTGCAACCTCAGCTGCTGCTCACGAGGCTCTTGTTTTATTTATTAAACAGAAACAGATTGCTACGGGCAGCTTTAATCCCACTGATGGAATCGGTTTCCATAGACACCTGCTGCTTCCCCATCACCCTTCAGAGGCAGCCCGTGAGCCGGAGCCACCCGGGGCCGGGGGTAAGTGGTGTCCAACACAACAAAACCGCAGCCCGAGGGGCTCTCATGGCTCCAGCAGCCTCTGCAGTCGTTTCGGCTCAGCCTCTTCTCCGGTAACTGACGGCCCCGGAGAGATCGCATTAACCCGGACAGTTCGCCATCTCCCAGCCAGAGCTGCCGGAGGGATGAGGAGGAGGAAGGGGAAAAGGAGGAGGAGGAATTCACCTGGACCGTAAAGGCAACAAGACCAAACCCCATCCCAGCCTCAGGAGGGGCTGCAGCATCCCTGGGGGTGCGGGGAGAGGAGCCACACTGAAGCCCATCCGCACGGCAAAGCGGGAGCCGTGCCCGAGCCACGGGAAGAGCGGAAAAGAAGCTCCTGAAGGACTTACTGGAGGAATAAATGTGGGAAAGGAGGCACCGAGCACCGCAGCTCGTGACATCTGTCGCAACGCCGATGGACAGAGCAAACACCAGCCCTGGCTGCACTGGGACGCTGCCGGCAGCACGCGGCGGATCCTGCACCAGCTCCGCCGGTGGGGGTACGGCCACAGCCCCCACCACACACCCCCCAGCGCTGGGTGATGTCTACGGGAGACCCACCGCTCCAGTCCAGCCGACCAGCTGCTCCCCAGGTTGTCCCTGTCCCCATGGGGGGACCAAGGCAGCAGCGCTGCTGCAGCACCCAGAGCAGACCCGGGGCTCTTCCCTCCTTCGCAAAGCCCGACACGAACGCCAGCAAAGCCGCTCCCTGCAAACACTTCCTCTCCGCAAGCTGACAATGCCCCAAATCCTGACACTAACAATAGCAGGCTTTGTTCGGTTTTTTTTTAAGCTACATTAACAGTAAACCCAGGGACGCTCTCCCTGTTTACACGAGGCAGGACCAGCTCCACGCTGAGCTTGTCACCCCCATCATCATCAACAACAACGTGGCTCCGTTCCTGTGCTCGGAGCCGTGCCGAAACTCAGTACAGCAGGAAATCGGTGACTTACCCAGTTCTTTAGATCCTTGGCTTTCGCTGGCCAGCTCTCCCATCTTCACCAGCGCATCGAAATATCCTTTTGCTGCGTAAGTCATACCTGAAAGCACCCAGAACACGGGTTATTCCCTTTAACGGCCCCAGCTTCCTCGGCACCGAACAGACACCAAACCAGACGTTACTCCAAAGGGCTCAACCCCATGGGGGGGGGACCAGGCAACAAACAGAAGAAAAATGAGTGAAGAGAAAAGAAAGCTGGAGCTGGGAGATGACGGTGATTTCGGAGGAGAAAGGTCCGGGCAGGACCCTGGTGGTTCTCATTCCAGCGTAACCACCGACCTCCCCAAGGCTGCTCAGAAAAATCGCTGTGGAAAAATGGAATATTGCAGACTTTCATTCTAGTTCAGCCTTGTTTGTTGACATTCCAGCTCCGCTTTAATCAGATAAGCGGGGGGTTTCCTCTAATCACAAGAACATGTTGTACGGCTCGAGCTCAACACCGTCGAATTCTGCGCCGGAGCCTCTTCCAGCGCGATTTCCCCGTTAGGACGCTGCCTCCAGATGCCCCCAAAGCAGAGGGTGACCAAAGACTATTTTTAAAATTACAGGAAGATCTCGGGCTTCAAAGCTGATTCACAGCAGGGATGTGAGGAAAAACCAGAAATCAAGCCATCGTACTGGTTATCCACAAAACACTGCAGCTACAGCGTGCCCGGCTGGCGCCGAGATAAACCAGCATCTCACGAGCACACCCCACCACCCCGGCAACTAAAGCTGCACGGTCTGTGTCACATTTTAAAGGAATTAAATAAAAAATGGGGCTCCAAGTGCCACCTCTCCTCCCCACCGTCAGGCTCCGCCGCAGACCCGGCAGCAGCACCCCCAGCTCACAGCCGCTGCTCCGGGAGCATCCTCGGGAGCAGCTGGGAAACGCCGCTGCCCGGGGTGGGGGGGAGAGGGGTGCACCCAGTGCCCCGTCCCCGGGGATCAGCGTCCGCAGCCCTGTGCAATGGACCGGGGCGGACGGGCGCTTCCCGCGCTGCAGGCACTTCATCGTTCAAACCGAGTTAAGAACAAGGCTGAGAACTGCGCCCGTGCCCGAGAGCGGCGGGTCTGCAGCTTCAGAGATGCTTCACCGAGACATCCAGGAACTCATCTGACTTGGGGGAAATAAAATGTGCTGGAGGCACAAAGCAGGAAGGCACAGATCCACCCAAAAGGTCGGATTTCAAACACTAGCATTTAAGAACATGACACCAAAATATTTTTTTTTTTCCACCGGCTTAAGCTTGTGACAGCCTCCTCCCTTACAGGCATTTTCACTGAACCAATTACAAAAAATAAAACCCAGGAGACGCGTGCAGGGCAGCTCGGAGGCGAGCGGAGCCCTCCCGGGAGGACAGAACCTGCCTCAACCCTCCTCCAGGCCCAGCCAGGCAAGCCCAGGCAGCACACAAAGTCCTTTTAAGTTAAAAAAAGCCCATTTCTGGTTTTCATTAATTTGTATTTCATTGATCATCTAAATCCACGCCTCCCTAGTGGCTTCCCGTGTCCCCAGTCAAGAGCTGCCACCAGTATTTTTTGGTTTTTTCCCTTCTTTTCCCAACACATTCTTCTGGGCAATTTGAACATTTCAATGACACACCTTCAAACACAACTTAAAGCCTCAACTCTAAATATTTTAAGGGAACATTTACAGCCTGACTGGTTGATATCTGGTTGCCACCCAACACCTCGAACCCCTTCCACATCCGTGGCCCCGCAGCACACGCCTGCCTTGCACATCCCGACGACGGGAGCATCACATCCAGGTCCAAGAACCACCTCCCCAGCTCCCTGCCCTCGCCCTCCCGGGGAAAAGGAGCCTCCCAGGTTCTCCAGCTCTCCTCCCTTCCAGCCCAGCCACCCCCCCAGCATTTCAGCAATAAACAAACGCAGCAGCGATGCCGATTCACTTACTCGCTAAGGCTTTTTCATAGGTCTTCCCCATAGAAATGAAATTCCTGAGGCTGGGATTGAACTGCTCCATGATCGTCTAGAGGAAAGAGAAGAACACCATTGGGGTTAGCAGAGGTGATGGGAGCTGCACTCCATGGTCATCAATGGAGTAACCCAACAACAAAAAAAATAAATCCTCCCACACCCCTCAGCACCTCAACCCAAGCTCCCCAACGTCTGCAAGATGCTGTCTTTACAAGAAGCTGTAAGTACACCCGTGTCTTGCAAATCACACCCACAAGCCCCCGTTGGCCTGGGAGGGCAAATACTCTTCTCATTCTGGGTCAGGCAGAGGCTGGGATCAGGACAGGGCTGGTTCAGCCCATCGCTAACCCAAACCCTGCGAGAAGAGCTGTGGAGCGCAGCCAGGACGTCAGCTGAACGCTACGACCCGTGCTGCCGCTTCAAGCCATCCTCCTCCTGCCCTTCGCCAGAGCAGCTTGGAGGCATCTCCACCTCCCACCCAGGACAACGGCCCCCGGGGGCTCTGTCCCCACGCCAGCCCCAGCCGGTGCCATTGGCGCTGCCCCGACACCGGCCGAGAGCAGAGGAGATGCCCCAGACACTGTCCCTGCATCCCGCAGCTCCACCGAGGATGCCCAAGGTTGGGTTTGGCCACCGCGAGGCAGAGGGTCAACAACACAGAGGCTCCGCAGAGCCCCAGGACAAGACGATTCGTGCGGGTACTTCACCGCAAGAGGAAAGGAAACTCCCCAAAGCAGAAAACTATCAGAGACAGCAAACAGGACCGTGAGCGGCTGTTGGAGGCAGCAGGCAACAGACCAGCCGCAAAGTCACCCTGAGCTCTGGGAGATGGCAGTTGGTGACGTCCCATCCCTGGGGTGGCCTCGGGGCACAGCAGCCGCTCGGTCTACCAGGGACAAGTGGAACAACCACCGAGGAGCTGGAGACCCGAAGCCCCGCCGTCCCCGTGCCAGCTGGGGCTGGAGCCGCGTGCGAGGAATCGCACCTCGGTCCCAAAGCACTCGGTGTCACTTTCCACCTGCTTCTAAACGCAGGAACCGGGGTGTCGGCGAACACCAGAAGCGCCGTCTGACGGCTTTCCCACCCTCGCTTCAAGGTCCTTATTGAAACGTGGGGGGAAGGAATAATCGGCTCAGGAAGAAGAAGGGCTCTTTGTGTGTTTGTCACAGCAGCTCCCGGCCCGCCCCTGCCACAGCCACTCAACCCCGGCGCCGATAGCATCTCGAAAACCAGACACCCATCCCCAGCCCTGCAAGAGACAACAAATCTCCATTCTCTCCCTGCAAATCCCAGCTCCGGACCCAGCCTGGCTACGGCAGAGCAGCTCCGGACCCTCATCCTGCCCCAACAGCCTCCCACCAAGGGCATCACCAGAAAATTAAATTTAATTCCCAAAAGTCCCGACACCCCCCGAGCAGGGACCACGGGCATCCCCGGGGGGGCGAGGGCTCTGCACCCCCCCACCGCACTGCTGGCAGCGTCCCACCCCGGGAAGGGGAGGGAAGACGACAGACAGACACTTATGGCGAATAAGCTGATTAAGCATCTGCCACCTCCTCTGAAGCTGGCCAAACGCTATAAAGCTCATTTTCTGCCCGAGGCATTTTTATCCCGCGTTCCTGCTGCCTGGCCTTCGGAGACCGTGACGGCTCCATCTCCTCCCGGGGGTGCGGGGCTCAGCCAGCGCCTCCCCCCCGCTCAAACCGGCCGTTTCCTAACCCCAGCGAGCAGGAACCCGCGCGGGACACCAGCATCGAGCGAGGGCATCACCTAGGTGCTGGTGTTTGCTGGCAGGAGCAACCCTCCCAGCCCTGCCCGGAGCACACGGCCGCAGCCGCGGGTCGAGGACAGTGGCTCCGGGGCTGGAGCATCAACCAGCCCAGGGTGCGATGTCCCACAGCCCCCATCCCGCTGCCCCAGCAGCTCCCAGCGCTCTCGGGTCCATCCCACAGCACCATCCGCAGCCCAGCAAAGCGCAGAGACGATCCCCAGCGATCAGACGGGCAGGCGCGAGGCTAACGAGGAGCCCTGCTGCTCATTAAGGCTGCGGGTGAAGCTACGCAGCAACGCCGGGCACACCGGAGCGGTTTGGTGAACACGCTCGGCTTGAGAGGAGGAAATGAACCTGCAGCAACACGCCACCGAGAGAGCTGCTTTCCCTAATCGTAGGAGACAACTGCACAGGAGTTAATTAACACTGACGAGGACTGCTCCGTCCTTCCTACGTCATGTTTAACTTCGGTCAAAAATCCACTGGCGTCATCCCACGAAGCGGCTGGAGGTGTGGGGTCACTGCCCATGGCGGGGATGGGGACAGGGACACGTCCCCACTGCCCACAATGGGGACAGGGACACATCCCCACTGCTTACAGCTGGGACAGGGACAGGGACACGTCCCTGCTGCCCATGATGGGGACAGGGACACATCCCTGCTGCCCAGGGCTGAGATGGGGACAGGGACACATCCCTGCTGCCCACGATGGGGACAGGGACACATCCCTGCTGCCCACAATGGGGACAGGGACACATCCCCACTGCTTACAGCTGGGACGGGGACAGGGACACATCCCCACTGCCCATGGTGGGGATGGGGACAGACACATCCCTGCTGCCCACGATGGGGACAAGGACACATCCCTGCTGCCCACAATGGGGACAGGGACACATCCCCACTGCTTACAGGGACACATCCCCACTGCCCATGACGGGGACGGGGACACATCCCCACTGCCCATGACGGGGATGGGGACACATCCCCACTGCCCATGACGGGGATGGGGACACATCCCCACTGCCCATGACGGGGATGGGGACAGAGACACATCCCTGCTGCCCACAATGGGGACAGGGACACATCCCCGCTGCCCATGATGGGGACAGGGACATGTCCCCGCTGCCGATGATGGGGACAGGGACACGTCCCTGCTGCCCACGGCTACAGCCTCCAACACACTCAAGCTCAGCCTGAGCAGTCCGAGGCTGAAAAATGTTTCTGCAGAAGAAATATTGGCAGAATTTCCGTGGGGAAGGGAGCTCTGAACAGTTTGCTAGGTTAAGTGCAGCGAGTGTTTATGTCTATGTACACATGTATATATAAATAAAATGATTTTTGCAGCAGTGCCTCTGTAAACACACCTTCCTGCAGCACCAAGCTTAGCAAATAAACGATAGAACAGGATCCTCAGACAAAGCCGCATCCGGCGGGCAGGAGCCCCGGCCGTTGTCCCCCGGCACGGCACGCCAAGCGCCGTGGGCACAGATGGCAGCGACGGAGAGCGGCCCCCGGGAGGGCAGCGCCGTGCCCGAAGGCTCAAAGCAGCCGAGCTGAGCTCCCATCCGCGGGTCTGGCAGGGACGGATGCGGTGGCACAGAGTCACGGAAACCCACTGCCAAAATCCAGCTTCCATCCATCCATCATCCATCCATCCCAATCCAGCGCATCTTCCCCAAACTGGGGGAACCAAAGTGCAACTCAGCCCCGGGGGCTGCCGGCAGGACCCCGCTCCCCGACTGACAACAGCCCCGTAAAAGCAACAAATAAAGAGGAAAAAGCCTCCAGGAAGGGTCCCCTGCGCAGAGCCGGGGGGGGGGGGAGGTGGCTCTGCCGGCCAAATAAAATTCACGAAACCTCAGGAGGAAGTTTGCCGAAAGCGAGTGTTCCTAAGACATTGTTTGGAGACTCCAACAAAAACAGCCCGGCAGGATGAGGGCATTGAAAAGGACTCTCCAGAGATAAAAATAGAGTTTCTCGAGCCGCCTCCTCACTGCAGGGTGGGAGGGGAGGTGACTCCAGCACCAACACCCCCCGCACTTCCCACCAGGTGAGAACCTGAAGAGCCACCGGCTGCGAAGGAGAAATACTGACAAATAAACAGATTTTTGGCACAGAACACGCTCAACAAGCAATTGCCTGGCACACCCAGGTCAGCCAGCGAGGTGATGTCACCGCTCCCGTGACACCGCGGTGGCATTGCCACCGGGTGCACCCCAGGCACCCCCACGGCGCCGGAGGGCTGCGGTGCCCGCGGGGGCTCGGGCAGGGCTGTCCCTCGGCTGGCGAGCGATGCCAGGCTGGCAGGACCCTACGGCAAAGCCGAGACTCAGCAGAACCCTGGTAACGAAAGCAAATCTGGTTCTGCCTCCCGTTCTGCTCCATCAGCACCACCCACAAGTTGTTTGCCTTCCACACGCCGCCCGGGCAGAGTTTAGAAAAACACAGACAAAAAAAAAAACAAACCTGGCAGCTAAAGGTTGAAAGGGCTTTGCTTTGTTCCACTGCACTCAATTCCCTGGGTAATGCCACTCAGCTCCCCGGGACTGGCACGGCTTTATGCAGCTGCCAAAAAATGAAACTAATGCAAAGCACGAGGTCTGCAGGACAGAGTCCTGCTGAACCGGGGGGAGAGAGGCAGGAGACACTAAAGTCCCCTCTGAGCACCCTCCACGCCACAGCAGGGATCTGCCACCAGCTCCGATGCTGTGATCAGAAGGAAAAGCTGAAGTCCTCCCCAAGAGCAAGCTGGAAACGGAGCCGGCTCAGGTTGTGTCAGGTTTCTCCTGCATAGGAAAGACCTGCACGGCACCTCCCTAAGGGCTGTAAAAAAAATAAATAAATGAAAACCAGGCTGCACAGCTCTCCCAGGTCCATCCCCGCTGCCTCCCAGCTATCTCCTAAAAACAAAAGAGTGAAATAAAAAGCGGGCGCTCCTCTGCTCCGCTGGGGCAGGGGATGGGCTGCGGCTGCATCACCGTCCGGGCTCTGCACCAGTGGCGGGGACCGGTCCTCACCCCGCACGGCTGCATCAGGCCATCAGCAGCGCACACTGCCCTGATGATGGTCAGACTCCACATCCCATCTCTCCTCCCCACACCAACACAGCAAAGGGCCGGACAGGAAGGGATCAGGGCGAGGAGGCTCCAGGATCTGTCCCAGGGACGAGCATCACCGTGAACCCTGCAGCGTGCGCCGTGCCCCGGGCTCCTCCCTAGCCCCCCGCGCAGGGACAGCCTGGGCAGCGCTCCCTGGGGACGTCCTGGGCACCTCGGTGAACACAAGCGATGGACTTGGAGCTAAAAACCAACTTCGGTGTTTTCCTGGAACCGTTCTCTGCTGCCCGCACGCAGCCGTAAGGCGCAGGGGCTCCTTGCAGGACTAACCCTGCACAGGGGGACAGGTGGCCTGTGCTCAGCCGGGCACCCACGGGTGACAGCAGGATGGCAGGTGACCACAATGAGTGCCATCGGAGGGGGCAGCACCACGGGACTCTCCGTCACGCTGCAGAAGCGGCTCAGTTCCGAGGAAGTTTTGTTTCTAAATGGGTCAGCCCTGCTCCAGGAGCGCCGTCGCTATTTCTGCATCAATATTTAACGCCCAAACCAAGCCCAGCACGGCCTCCCTCCCCGCACGTCCTGCCCTGCGCCATCAGCGGACAGCCCCGCGGGCTGCAGAGCCAAGTTTCTGCCGGGCGGGGAGGAGGGGAACCTCGCCAGGCTCGTTCCCACTGCGGACCACACACCCCCTCGCAGCTCTGCGCCGGGAGCATCCCGGCCGGTCGGGCTCCCGGGATCTCGCTGCACCGCAACACAGCCCAGCAACCGCGTGCCACAACCCCGCCGGGTGCCGCATCCCTCCCTCGCCCAGCACCCGTGGGAACGGCTCGTGCAAGGTCCTGCCCCAAAGCCAGAGTGCTCAGCACCATCTGTACTGGAGAACGAGCTCAGGAGCAAGGGAATTGGGGAAAAAAACCCCAAAAACACAGAGTTCCCATCTAAAGGCATTGAATTTCTACTAGCTGTCACATCAGAGGACGACAGGACCCAAGTTTCGGGGCTAGAACTTCGAACATCTTTGTCATCGGGGTCTGGGCTTGAAGGAAGACAGAATGGGGACGTGCTCAGAGCCCCCAGTACACGGGGGAACCCCTCGTCAGCACCCTGCGAGACAGACCCACCCCCCAGCCCCCAGGGTCGGGGTCCCTGCTGCCGAGTCCGGGGGGTGACCCAGCGCCAGCCCGGGGGGTGACCCAGCACCAGCCCTTTCCCTGCAGAGCTCGCACCAAGGGCTGGACCCGGCAAAGGCTTCGGCGCAGGAGGTGCCAGCCCCCGCCGTGCCCTGCAACGCGAGCAGCACGGGAGCGAAACCTTAGCCACCAGCGATGCAACAAGGCACCGAGAGCCAAGCCAGCGGCCGCCTCCACCGCAGGGAGCATCCCCGCACATCGGCGGGGGCTGCGGGCAGCACGGGAAGTGGTTTGGGGTACCCTGGGCAAGTCAGGAGCCACCTGCTCTGTAACACTTGTTCTGCACGTGCCAAGATTTTGGAGACGCGTGGCACCCATGGCCAGCGGGCTCCCCATGTCTTGGGGGGCTGGAAGCTGCGACGCGGGAGCAGAGACAGCGAGAGCACCAGGCACAGAACTGGGGGTGGCACAGGCTGACGCCGGGGGCCAGCTCCTTCCTCCTCTGTCACACCGCATCGGCCCTCCGCTGCCAAACACACCAAGCCACCC